>PYXC01000495.1:952500-1075000 GCA_015244755.2 Tenualosa ilisha | reverse complement strand
TATATCTTGCCTACAGTGACATGTTGCTTGAGGGAAAATGTTTGTCATTCTTGTCAGGTTAAAATAGAACTCTTTTTTTACTGGTTCTATAAGTGAAATTTATCATCTCAGCCACCTGTAGAGCCACACTCACAGCATTCTCTCACAACAAAATATCACAATATTTTAGATTTGCACCGCAATGGCAAACCTCTCTCTTTTGAGCACCAGCCAGAGAAACCTCATTCAGATCTTGCTTTCATTGGTGATCAAACAGCTACTGGGCTCAACACATTTGCCAAAGGCCAGCCCCCATGCTTTTGTCCCCTCCCCATCACCACTAGCATTCTGACAACATGATGGGACTGGTGGAAGTGAGCCTGCATTCAGGTGCCAGCATGAAATATTTAGTACACATTTATCCCCCTCTCATGAGCACAAGGCTTTTCAGATGAGGCAGAGATGTGTCACACTCAAACCAGTGCTTTAGATTGCAGACTGCTCACTGATCCTGTGTGTTATTCTATGTCCCTGTTGGCTGTTGGCCTACAATTATGCCATTAGAGGCTGTGGGAATTCTGGGTTATTGATTTCCTTAACTGATACTTTTATTTCATTTTTATTTCGTATATCATTATGTTACAGCTGTGAAAACATAACGTATATGCAAAAAGAATACATTTATAAAAAAAAATTGGGCTGGAGGTTGCAAGGACACGAAGTGGTGGGGAGGTGATGAGCGAATGTAAGTGACGTGTGAATCAGTGACGTGTGAATTGTAAAGTTAGCAAAACGCTAATTTTATTTAAGTGAGAGTGAATGTAAAGTGACAAGGGGACATTCTTTTCATTAAGTTTAATTCCGAATAATCATTTTCATTAGAAATTAAGTGTTTACGTGGTGTTTTAAAAGTTCATTTAATGTTAATCCAGAATTAAATTAGGTTTATTCAGATTTAAAGCTCTCATGTAAATGCAGGGAGTTTACCGCTTGTCTTTGCCACAACACTTGTTTCAATATAACAATTTTGCATTGGACTGATCCCAGGTAATAATTTTTGATTTGGAATTGATTCGGAATGTTCCAGGAATCCCTATTTGTGAAAAACTTCATATCCCTGATAGAGTAGGGGTAATGCAAGTGAATAGCACCCAGATTTATGGCCCACGCTTCACGCTCTTTTTTTTCTGTTGAATCATGATTTTTTTCTCTGTTACCAAACTCATGTTGTATTCATTTTTAAAAAACTTTCCTAGCACCCCTTCAGAGAACAAAAACTACCTTCATGGAACATTCCTGTACCCACCACATAACCTTTCCGGAACCAAAAATTGTTATCTGGGTTTGTGTCATTGTATGGAGGTTTGACTAGGCGCTGTGTTACTCGCTACAGCCATACATGGCAGACAATTATTATCAGACTGGACGGTGTGCAGATAGTCACTTAGAATGCTAATTTGGGGAGATATCTCAGCAGCCCAATACATAGTCATAATTTTAGTGACATGACTGCACTTATTTTGATTTTGATTTCAATAATTTTCAATTTCGTTTAACACTGCCTTGACGATTAATATCCTGCAAGTGTAAAAACTGCAGAATCTACACTGGAGGCGGCTGAAAGAGCCATCATTCACCCCTGTAGTGAGCCATCGGTCATCAAAGATATTAGGAAGGTGGTAAATTAACCTAAAAATGTTGCCTGGTGTGCCTTTAAAACTTTTTTGTAGATCAATAAAAAAAAAGACAATTTTAGAATGCCTTAATAGAATCAGCTTTGCTTCAATGCATGCTACATTTTATGTCTCAGGTATTCTTTTTGTTGGCCCCACAATTGGGCTGAAGTTGGGGAGCCGACACCGTGCATTGCTGCAAAGATTTTACAGTAGTAGAGAACTCTCTCTATTAGAGTTTGTTTTTTTTAAACGGCACGCACTCACGGGGTCTCCACGGATCCTTAAAACATATTTGGAAAATATGTTTATCAGTGTCTTGGTTTTTCATGTTATTTCACCAGCACCCCTCCCTGCCTAGCCAGACAGTAAAAGAAGCACACATCAGACACTATTTAGGGGGCAGTATTTTCCCTCTAGGCCTACACATGTCGTAGATGAAGTGTTCAGCAGACAGCACCCTTGGCACCCCTGTCATAGACAGCCTGTGGAAACTGCACTCTTTCACGTTGGATGTGTACAGGTACGTCATTTCCACGGGGGTTAGGGGGATTATGACCCCCGCAAAAATCAAATCCAACCAATATAACACCCCTAATAATCATATAATTGTGTTTATTCAAAATTATTAACTATCTTGCCTGAATAATTTATCAATTGTCTTGATAACATGTTTACACATCTGATATAGTGTCTACCCCGTTGTAGAGGACTTGGTTTAATCCAACCCATCGTCTTTCTCCCCACTTGCCATTCGGTATTTTCACTTACTGTCGCTAGTTTGCCCATGTGTTTAGCCTAATGCAAGCTAACTGCTCACTAACTGAAAGGAGTTGGGAAGGAGAATGAAAACGGCTTAAAGCTCAAAGACCAACCAACTGATAGGCTACTGTTTGTCAGTCTATTAAAAAGAAATAAGAAACACCCTGCCCAAAATGAAGAAGCCTAATTATTTGTATCATTAAGTCAACTGCTGGTGATTCTTTCTGGTGCTACCCGAGCAGCCTAAGATACTCTGTTGCTCCTGTTGCGCCTCCAGGAAATTTTTAAAACTTCTGAATACATGGAGTGGACTTACATTGCACCCCTCACTCTCTCTCTACTGTACCTTTATTAAACTACTGCACTTTCATCTCCTGCCAATTTCATGTTACAGTTCTGAAAAACTTTTTGTAACAAAAATAAGCTTGTTGAAATATGCAGTGTCCCCTGGGCACCCCTGTCACAAACAGCCTGTGGCATCTGCAGACTTTCACATTGGGTGTGTACAGGTGCATAATTTGTACGGGGGCTAGGGGGGTTAAGCTCACTGATCACTAACTGAAAGGGTAAAAAGGCCACTTAAAGACCAACCAACTGTTATGTTACTGCTTGTCAGTGTCTAATAAAAAGAGATAAGAAACACCCTGCCCAAAATGAAGTATTTATTTGCGTCATTAAGTTAGTTGATTGTTCTTTTTTGGGCTACCAGAGCACCTCTCTCCACCTTTTAGCTTGAACGTTTATCCAGTTTTGTAAGTCACTTTGGATAAGTGTCTGCTAAATGCATAAATGTAAATGTAATGTCTTAACTGAAAGTAGCCATTTGCTAGTGTGCTAATAGTAGCTTATGAGGTAAAGCAAAGGGAGGATGCAACAGTAATTGCTTATAGGACTTTGTTGATAAGAAGTAGTTTTTTTTTCTCTCAAGCAATTGTGGTGCAATGATACGGCGAAGTAATAAACATTAGTGTAGTTAAAATTAAAAAAAAATATTAATCATAATTTGACAACAATCTAGAATACGTTAAAAATAATTTTGGTCATTCATGGGTCTTTCACACTCACAGTCTTCATAACACACAGTACATGGTCTACCATATTGTATATAATGTCAAAGTACACAACCTGAAATTTGCAATATTGGTTGAGTGATTGTTGCTTGTAATCATATTTTATTGTGCATAACTGCATTCTCCTTAGTGCAGTAGCTCAGGAACTCTACAAACTTTAAATGAGATGTAAAAACATCCATGCAATCATATTGAATCCAAAGCTGAAGATATACTTACTTTATAAGGGCGAGCACAGCTAATTTAAACAAACTATCTTACCTTTGTCATCTGATAAATCCATCCTCCAGTAAAACCACCTTCATTTGTGTCAGAAAGCAGCAAGCCCTAGATCAACATGCTCGCTTGACAGACGTTTGAGTTGCTGGTCATCATGTGAATGCATGTTGCTTTCCGTGGACTTTAGCTGTAGCCTACTTAACAACAAAAAAAAAAAGAACAAGTTTGTTACATTCCAGAGTGTTGTTAGTGAAGTCTCTTTACTTTTTTGCATTTAATTTCTTGGTACACAACGACTGCGACTGCATCTGACCACAGGAAAATATTGTAACACTTGCATTGCTGTTTGAGGTGATGCAGTGCTGTTATGCAAAAGTTGCCTGTAAGCATTTTAAACAATCAATTCAATTCAATGCAATTCAGTTGTATTTATACAGCGCCTTTTACAGTAGTATTGTCTCGTGGCACTTCGCAGAAGGAGGACCCAAGAGCAACAGGGGCAAGGAAAAACTCCCTTATGTTTAGTTAGTCTAGAAAGAAACCTTGGGCAGATCCACGACTCAAGGGGCTAACCCAACTGCCAGGGGTCATGCAGAAAAATCACAATCAGTAGTAACCATGACTTCAAGTTGCCTATGGTTTTAGCTAAGGTTCATAATAGTTCCAGAGTATTATCCCAATTTACATTACATGTGGTTATCAGGAATTATGGCTGGACAATGTAGCAGCAGCCAGACATAATCACAGACAATCATGCCATTCTTTCGATGCAGTATTTTCGATGATGTTTTCTTTTTCTAAATAACAGGACAAAATGTCCTTGCATGTTGATTCGATTTCAACCTATACACATATTGATTAAGACCTATGCTCATTCCAGTGTAACAAGTCATCTGGTTTCTACACCTGAAAATGAATAGGCCTACATATCAGCAGCACTTGACATTGATAGGTTCGCTACTTTTTTTTCAACTTATCTTAACGTCACTTGTAAATAAAACTGCCTTGAATCAAGCTGTATGACTTTGCGTCTTTTTTTTTCTTTACATAAACACAGCTGGTTTCAAACTCCCCCTAAAAAATACGAATATTACTAGGTTTTCTTGTTCTCCATTCCAACCTCAGCTCGCTTTGAATTACCCATTTGACATACATGTTTTGTTATTAGGCCAGCTGTCTGGACTGGTGTATAGGACTAATAACTTATGACTTTAGCGTTTGAAACATCTATTTTATATTTACATCTAGCAGATGCTTCTATCCTATTAGGGGAATAATGATTGGTGTCAGGCACAGACTAAACACAACTCGACTTGTACTAAAAAAGGGGTTTTATTTACAAATTAAACAAACAAAACGAAACTCAGGTCGACGTCAGCTACAGATAGCTGAGGACAAAGAAATAACGACAACACTCAGAAGTTTAAGGGAGAAACAAAACTCATAAAGACAACACAAGTGCTCAAAGTACAAACTAAAGCAAACGGTAGAACAAAGGATTCAACAATACCGAAACTGAGAGAGTCCAGGAACAAGGAGCGCAAGGCACACAGATTTTGCTGACTGGCTGACTCGGGATTGATCCTAGGAAAGAATGACGAGGCCAGACACAAGGGAATCAGGGAGAGACACATATATAGCGTGGAGACCAGGTGACAGTCAGGTGACAAAGGCTAACAGGTCCGCAATCATTGGTAGTTTTAGTCTTGGGGTTCGAATCCAACCTCAGGCCCCCCGAACGCTGATTTTCCTGTCCTTGAATTAGTCTACTTCACAGAATTTGGGGCGTGTGTGAGCTAGGTTATGTTACACTAATTTGTTTGACCATTTTAAAAGCCCAAACAACTTGTGGCTGTTTGTTTCACATAGAGGCTAACTGTAGACACCATGGGTCAGGTCAATGTAACCAGTTGTTTTTAGAGACATTGTAGTTGAATCTGTGAGCTGACCTGTTTTTGTCAAGGAGATCACTGATGTTGTGGTGTTGTGTAGTGGAAGGTTAGAACGCATAGGCTCTTGACTAAACAATAATAAAGCATTTAAAAGACTAAATCAAAAGTAACAAGGTGCCAGTTGCCCTGATGAGAGCTTTGTTTTAGGGAGGGTAGTTTGAACCAGTGTGGAATCGTAATGTGGGTTACATTGCAAACTTTAAATTATCCTGTGAATTTATACAACAATTTATTTTTGATGGTGGTACATCATTTCAGAGGAGCCTGGATACATACAGTTTAATAAACCCCAGTTTTATTGGCATGGCACATGGAAATACAACCACTTTGTTGATGAAAAAGTGTGACTGATAAATATGCATGACATCTGGACAGGCTAGGGAACCAGTAGGTGGAGAAATATTTAAATGCCAATATTTGGACTAATATTTAAATGCTTATTACGTTTTATTGTTTGTTTTAATCTACCTCACAGCATAATACTCCATCCTGACGCCTGCCTGCCTAAAAGCTACACTTTTATGATGTTTGAAGTTGCTGGAATTAATGCAGAAAACTAGTTATATTTCAACAAAGAGGACGTTCTCTTTGGGCCGGAGACAGACATTTGCATTCGCAATGCAACATATTAAGAGTTCAGATGCTAATCTCTCTAAATCCATTTACACTGAAATTACAAAAATAGATTTATCAGTCCAACTCCACTTGGATTATTTTGGCTTGATTTGTTTTTGTTTGTTTGGTTTTTTTTTGTATAATAACATTCAAATTGCCATTTGAATCTTGTAAATTATTATAAAAACAACTTCGTTTTTGCAATATCTGTGTGGTCTGAGCACCAGTGTCACGGTATAGCTCCAAAGAGGCCCCATTGGATCAGCAAACAAAATGGCATCCAATTAGTTCCAACTGATAAGGTGTTCCTGAATGAGGGTCCCTAGACAAGCTGTGGAGCTGATGCTACATACGTGGCAATCCATCTGCTTTTGTTCTAATTAAAGAACTGTGTGATTGGGAGTGAAGGTAAGACAGCTGGAGGGAGAAGAAGGTGGGGAGATAGACAAAATCTATTTACCGAACAAGACTTTTATATGTGCAAGCATATTTCTTAATAGGGTCCAATTTTGACTATCTCTCTGACACAGAGTTGGGTGCACAGTAAATAGAGTGATTATGGTGTTTTGCTGTGTTTTTTCACTCCCTGTGTTTTTCTTTACACTTAGCCAGTGTGAACAGCGAGCACAAGTCTGCTGCTGCCGTCACTGCTGCCATCCATTTCCAACAAGACATTTTCACGGCCTCCTCTCCCCAGGAACATTACACCTGTTTTTACAGTTAGCAGATTTTGCA
The DNA here is from genome assembly GCA_015244755.2 of Tenualosa ilisha. NCBI lineage: Eukaryota > Metazoa > Chordata > Actinopteri > Clupeiformes > Clupeidae > Tenualosa > Tenualosa ilisha. Next base: position 1,067,995 of record PYXC01000495.1, on the reverse strand, counting down.
TAATAGATCTCTTACTGCAGTCAATGGCAAGCCAAAAAGCTTGAAACTCTTTTAACGATTCTTTTAGCTAAGCCAGAGTGCTCTCCTCTCTCTCTCTCTCTCTCTCACACACACACACACACACACACACACACCAAAAAAGGTTTTGAGAGCTTGCACTGTAATTATAGAGATAATAGGGGCCTGAAATCCAAAGAGTCAGTCGAGAGAAATGACAAATCAGCTTACATAATCTCAGTTCATAATAATCATATTTACTGGTAAGATTTGGTGATTAATCTGTGTCCTGTTACATTTTGTATCAGCTGTAAAGTTGTGGGACATGTACAAACCAGTAAACCCTTCTACACACACACAGGCTGACATAAGGCTTTTACACATTAGGTAAAAATGCTCTTTAAAAGTATAGGTGCACAGATTACAAATCATGTAGACACTATCAAGTAAGCTAAATTAGTCTTTACTTATAATGTATGAGTTTCAACTGGGAGAAATGTACTGATAAATTTAACACAAATGTTATACTGTCTTTCTGTAAATATAATTCTTACTTTTAACCGTTAAAGTCCTTAAGTCAATAGGCTCCCTGAAATATGATACAGACCACTAGACATTTGGCTGGGAAATAGAAGGAGTTAGCTTAAGCAGGGGAGAGAAATTATTCATAGAATCGATGGTATTAAAATGCTGTTTTGGGACTCAATTAGTTGGAAGTTAGATTAAAACAAGACATAACACTTTGCTAGTTGTTTCCAAACTTGCCCTCACCAGTCGTAATAAGAAGGACGTAGGCTTAGCATGTGTAAAGGAAAGTACATTGTAGGATTGGTGTGATTCCTACTGTTAGCAATGTTTTGCTGCTGTTTATGTTGTTTGTTTCACTCAGTTCAAAAATTAATTTGGTGCTGAATGAGAGACTAGGCAATTAATTCCTGTGAGTGCTGTATGATAAGCACAGATGGACATCCAAGCTTCAGAAAGTTCTTTGCACATTTTCAAAGCAGTCTCATTCTAATATCCGCACATCCATACACAGACCTTGCCTTCACAAACAAACACACACACACACACACACACACACACACATACACACAGCTAACCCCATCTTCTCCTTCACCTTTTCCTAATTAGAAGAATACCTCTGGCCCAAACACATAGCCATCCACGAGCTTAGTCACAAATGCTTTATATAAAATACATACAGTATGTATGTCAACGGGTAGTTTGGCTCAAGGTTAAGAGGTTAGGGTACAGTTATGTAAATGTACACAGGAAAAGAACAAGAAAAATGTGTTTTGGCGTCCTTACAGGAGCATTAATATTCTGACTAGAGTTTAGATTCTCTGCCCAAGCACAAACTGAACTCGGGCCAAGATCTCCTATCACTTTTCACGGATGAAGTGATTATAGGTAATATTATAGCCTATGCCTTATTACAAAGTAGCATAACACATTTTAGGGCCTACAGTAATTACACATGAGGAATTGTGTGGAACATGTTTTTTACACGTCATTGCACAACACTGCCGTGCACAGTTAGCACACATGTGAATACTCCCACTCTCCAGCATCAAACATGACCTGCTGCAGTCTGTGATCATCATGTAGGCCTAACAAGTAAAATAGGGCTTGATAATGTTATGGAAAATAGGCTACAAAATCAGAAACTTTAACACTGGCCCAGTCTGGAGGAAGGTCAGAGGTATGGAGCAACTTTTACTGTTGACAGTAAAACCAATGAATGAGTCATCTCAGCGAGAAGGAATGAATAAAAACAAACGGTTTTGTGGAAGTTATTCCTGAATCGGTTTGTCCAGGGTAGAAAACACATCTGTCTTCGACAGAAGACAGGTTAATAGAGACAATTAGCTCTGAGATGTTTTTGTAAACTACGATAGACCTAATTAAAAATTGTTTAATTCATGCCAATTCTCCTAGGCATGCTGCTTGCTTGACAGACCTATGCTTCAATAATTCTGAAAAAAATTCTGCCATTCAACCAAATTGTTGTTAAAAGGTCTGTAACAAGGGCAAGGCTTTTAAATATCAGGTTTAAGTTGGGCTTGGGCTCATATTTATAGTTTATGGGTCAGGCCAAACCGGGCTTGGACTGAATGTGCATGAGCTTAGGCAGGGTCAGGTAAGGTCTACTTCTGACCATGCAATGAAATGCTAAAACCTATTGTGACTGTTAGATTAAATATTTCAGGGTTTCTATCCCATTCATTTAAAGCTCAGTATTGCCTTTGAACCTTTTTTTCTATCACACACACACACACACACACACACACACACGTATGAACACATGGAGCCCTGATAGATGCATACTGATTTACATATGGGTAAATATCAATCCCAAGTCTACTCTCACATGACCAGCAATTGGACACTTGACTCTTGAGAAAAAGGTTAATTTTCACAAAGAATCATTGACATTTAGTTGAGCTATTGCAGGAGTCCACACCTATGTGCTTCATCTGTCCTTTCTAAGTGCCAGGTTGTAATTTATAGCAGCCATCTCACTTAACTCCTGTTAGCTTTCAAGGATGCTCTGTGTGGACATACCTCACAGTAGGTAAGGGGACGAGTCATCCTTCCCAGTGTGCATGCACACACACATTCTCTCTCTCTCTCTCTCTCCCTCACACACACACACACACGCAGCCACCACTCACTCTCCTTCCCTCAACGGCTTAAGTGCTTTTGGCTAGTAAATCACAGGTGTAGTTCTTGCTTTAAAACACAGGGACGATGAAGCAAAGTGGGGATTGTTAACACACAGACTCCATGTCATGTTAAGGAGCTCACTGAATGGACACACTGGGCTCTCAGAGCTGATTTAATGACACGTTGAGATCAGGTTAGTAGGGTGATCAAAAGGTCAGTCAGTAGTCTGGTTCTGCTCAGCTGTGGCGTGAGAGAAACTGCTGGGAGCTGCTAGCCTTCCAAACATTTTAAGGGCTGGAGACCCGGCTTGGTTTGACGCAGTCCATTCTGACAGCACAGGGCATTTATGCATTATTGAGGAGCTCTCTGCATTCTATGGCTATTTATGGTTGGCTTAGACCACAGTGTCCATGCTTGCCTGGAGATAAGACCCATGTTATACACAGCATCTGCAGACTTCTCAGTTGCCTATGTGCTTACATTAAAGTTGCTGTACATACAGTGTGCAGTCTGTTAGTCTATTGTGTCCAGTTTTCAATAGAGCTAACAGCAATAGAGCTAACCGCTGTAATGCCTTTAAACTGCTTCTCAGTAGGGTTGATAGCACAGAGCCAAGCTATGCCATTCTAATGCCACCCTAATAAGACAGAATATGGATGACATGCTCAAACCATGACATGAAAGCTGTTTCTTCTGTTTAAGCCACCAGTGAAAGGGACATGCTTGGCTATACCTCAGCAAATGACTTTATGTCATAAATGAATGAAAATAAGTAATGTTGATTTCAGCTGACTTTTGTGGTCCCGAGGCCTTCGCTATTGGCTTCTGCTTCTAGGTTCTTCGTACTTTGCCATTTGACCCAGATATACAATACAAGTGGTCCTCCTTCAAACCAAAAATGTGTCTACTCAGAGAAGCAATACCCCCCTGCCCATCTAATAAGCAGGCCCCCCTCACCTCTCATTAAGTTTCATGTACCTGCAGAGATGTAGCCGCTGGCTAAAAGCGTTTGCATTAGAGAAAGCTCATATCTGATGAGGTGTGTGTGTTTGTGTTTGTGCGCAAGGGAGTGTGGAGGGTCTCACAGCTGGGTCCAGAAGCTTTTTGATGACCCTGTACGTTCGGGGGAAAAGAAAATAAATAATAAAACAAATTCTCCCCCTGGTCCCTCAGGGGTTGGGCTTATTTTCATGGCTGCATAAACTGTACACAACAACTAGCTGCCATCAAACAACTTTAATAGGCTTCTGGAATTAGGATCTTCTGAATGGGTCTCGCGGGAGCGACTTGGCTGCAGAGGGAACAGTATGTTACCCTTGTCCCCCGCTCCAGCAGACGCTCGGCCCATTTTAGAGTACAGTGCTAATTGCCTCTGTGATTGCCCCTTGCTGTGGACTAACAAATCCACAGGATGCTGCTGTGCACTATTTAAGGGTCCCATGAACCATGTTAGCCCAAAATACCACGTCCCCATTTGAACATCTAGAGAAATTTCTTGAGAGTCTAAACCTGGGGACAACGTTTACTTGTGACCACACATACACATACACACATGTATGTACAGACGTATATAAACAGATGTAAACTGCTCCCTCTCTCTTCCTCTCTTTTGCACTCACTCACTTGCACCCACACACACACATGCACACACACACACTTAAAGACGTGCTCAAACAGGTGTGGAAATGCACGTTTTAATGGTTACTTCACAAACAGATGCTGAGATCCATGTTCACTCTCTCTTCCAGACGAAGACACAAAGACACACACACACACACACACACACACAGAATTAAAAAGGAACAGGTCTGAATCAAGCCCCCTGCTGTTTTTATGCAGGAGTGTTACAATATTTGAAACTGTCATTCTTACCATCGGCTAAAACGAAAGGAAAAAAAAAATCTTAATAATTAGCATCACCTGAAAATAGATCTGTATGGCTGTAGCACTAACAAGCCAAGCACACACAGCAGTCCTTCACAAGGGACCGCTACCTTTCGCTTTGTGAAAACAGGCTGTTGCCACTGTATTTCCAAGTCAGACACCTTGAAACAGACATGTTGTTTAAAAACCTTATGAAGACCATGAATCATGGGCATATGAACAGCAGAGCAGAAAAAGAAAATGAAGGGAGCGGAAATAAAGGAAGCACTTACACATGGACAGATTGGAAGGGTAGAAAAACAAGATTTTACAGTACATTAGGACAGGTAGAGCCTGGGTACGGGCAGGTTGTCTCGGCTTAACCACGTCAAATTAGGAGCGAAAGCGCCAGCACGTCGCTCTCCTCAGTGGAGCGAAGCGACGGCAGGTGGCGCGGCAGTTTGACGGTGTGTGCCAGCCAGGGTAGGCCTAGCGTGTGTCCCTGAGGATTGTGTGTGTGTTTGTGTGTGTGTGTGTGTGTGTGGTGTGTGTGTGTGTGTTTGTTTGTGTGTGTGTGTGTGTGTGTGTGTGTGTAAAGACAAAAAGCTCTTCTTCCACATTTTTGAGATCTCTGAACACATCTGACAAATATAGTTATGCAAACACACACCAATATACACTCTATGCTATATGGTGCTATGCCATATGCTCAATCGCACTTTTTAAAACTTTTGCACATTTTTAAAAAATGGTGGTGAAGACTGTGAAGGTGTGAAAACTGTGTCTGGCTTTGTGCCCAAATGGCTTTGGTAATCAGGAATGTCACAGATCCATTCCCCCACTTACTGACACAGAATGAACACATTTTAGGAGAGATGAGCAACCACAGATAACACCAGTTTCTAGCTATTTTAAGAGCAGCAATTACACTACTGCTATTGAAGTAGCATGTAAATGCTGAGATGGCCTTGTGAGGACCTGACAACACTATTCATCAGCTCCCAAGGCAGTTGCGTCCTACAGCTCTCCATTAGCACCTTAGCACTAGTGTTAACTTCAGAGTCAACCAGCTCTGATGGGCAACACTTGGAGGGGCTAATGGTGTCAACGTACGCTTGTCAATGGATCAATTGCATCTCCATTAAAACTCAGAGGAATTCTTCTTGCTGCTGGCATGCGTTGACCTTCAGACTGGGCCCTTCCCTTTCTCCCAGATTGCATAGCTTCTTAAATCTGTCTCGCTCTCTTCTTCTTAAGTCTGTCTCGCTCTCTTCTTCTTAAATCTGTCTCACTCTCTTCTTCTTAAATCTGTCTCGCTCTCTTCTTCCCTCTCTCTGCTTTTTTCCCTTGCTGAGCACCATCATACTGTAAACAGAGAGGGCCAATCACACGTACAAACACTCACATGCTCATACGGGCACGCCTTGGATCTCCATAACTTATCCTCACTGCACTACAGCAGCACTGCACTATCTGTACTAGCACAGATTAGAGATGATTAGAGAGGCACTGCAGAAGAGCGGGCTAGCTGATCATAGTCACTGTGATTTGCCTGCATACAAACACACACAGACACACACAGGATAAAAAATACATAATCTTTCTCTCGCTCTATTTAATTCTCTCCCTCATACACACACACTCACGCATGCAAACTCACACTTCAGTATCACATGTAGTCTCTCAGTTTGATAAATGCACCTAGCAGTATATAGTGTGGACAAGGGGGTAAAGAAAACTCGATGGGATGAAAGACACCCCCCTACCACTCACACACACACGCACACACACTTTCTCTCTGTCTGTCTCAGCTGTGTTGCAGCCCAGTTGCAGCAGAACATAGAATATGTATGTGAGTGTATAGACTCATAAATCTCTGGCCGTGTTTGACATGGCAGTCTGGACAGTGTGACCGCATCTCCTTTCCTCCCCCCCTACCTCTCTTCCTCCCTCATCTTTCTCTCTGTCTATTCCCTCCCTGCTCTTTCTCTCTCTCTCTCTCTGCCATTACTTATACAGTTTGTTTGGCGGCCCTCAGTGGCTGTGGCGGATCAGCCTGGGCAGCCTTATCGAGCGCTAGCATAATAGATGTAATACATCAATGCATTTGAGCTCTACTGCTTTAATTAGGCCTTCCTGGTCATTTGATCAATTCGCGGCTGCACCACTGGGATTTGGATAATACCCACACTTGTCTGCTGCATTTGAAATACCCCTCCTCCTAATTCCCCACACCATCCCCTCCAGTTACACACACAGACATACACACACACACACACACACACACACACACACACACACCTACCTGCCAGGTTAGGCCATGACAGTTCACAATTACTATTAAACAAGTGACATATCAAGACATGATAGCCCTATGGAGACGCTTTCATTGTGTGTCTTTCAAAAATTATTCAATAGCGTTTGTTCAGTGTGTGTGTGTGTGTGTGTGTATGTATGTCTTGCTTCAGTGATGTGTCCTATTCTGACTAGTGATGTTGAGTTGAAAGAACTGGAAAAAAAGAACTCTACTTGAGCTGAAGTGTTGTGGGTTCAGCTTCAGGTCTATCCACCACTTCTGTCTCTCTCTCTTTCTCGTACACACACAAACACACAAATAGAAGGATGGAGGGAGAGTCCATACACAGATGTGTATGTCTGATTCTAAGAGGTAGATATGTACAATACTAGTGGATGTGCCACTTTAACACACCCAGACTAGACTGACTAGAATAAAAGTCACATACAGTGGGATACCTGGCAATGTATCATTCATTGTGAGGCAGTGTGGCAGAGGTGGTCACTTTACTGAGACAGTAAAAGGTGGTGAGAGAAACTCAAGCCAGGAGCCAGAAGCTCTAGCCTGTGGACCTCCCATTGCGTATGGCTGAGCTGTCGCATTAACGTCTATGCAGCCTGTCTGAGATGCTTTGTGTGTGTGTTTGTGTATGAGTAGATATAGTGTGAAGGTGTGACCCTGAGTGTTTTTCAATTATGTTATGGGCATATGTGTGTGTGTTGGGGGTGTATGCAGTCTCTCTACTGTGTAGTTGTATAGTTGTATTTGTATGGATCTGTGTGTTGTAAAATGAATTTCAAAGAAAAAGGAAAGACTGGATGTGTAAGGCCCTTCCTCTTTTTCTTTCTCTCTCTCTGTATGTACGTGTAGTGTGTGCGGTTGTGTGTTCGGGCGCTGCAGCACCACATCAGCTGTGAAGCCTAGCTGAAGCCGCAGTGGATGACAAAAAGCCCAGCCTTGAGAGCACACACCACTGAGGACAGCGTGGGATGAACCAATTAAAACACGGTCTTGACATCTGAAAGCAAGGGTCACCCTTGTAAGCGTGCAGCTGAAGACCTCAAGCAAGTTTAGTGCCCGACAAAGTAAAGCACAAAGAAATGAAGCTTGAAGTTACAAGGACTGTGAGGAAAAATATAACCCTGGAAAAAGTATGTTTGTTCTCTTTTGTTCAAAGAGTCTTCCAAGAGTGAGGAAGAGACAGACACAAAGAGAGAGAGGAGAGAGAGAGAGAGAGAGAGAGGAGTTTGAGGAAGAGAATACATAACAGAGACAGATATGGAGAGACAAAGGTAACAGAAAATAAAATGATGACAGGAACAGGGAAGATGAGAAAGAAATCAGATTTTCTTTAGAATGGTAGATTCTGAAATTAGTGTACAGTTGATTTACAGTATCCCTGCTATCCAAATCCTTGAGGAGATCTAAAACAGCTTTTGGGGAGAAAATACTGGAGGGGGGGAAAGCATACTCATGAGGCAAACCCCTAATTTGGCCTGCCATCAATATACCATTAGAATAACAACAGATGGTATCATTTTACCATCTATCTTGTTGAAGAGATTACACTTCCTACAAATATATGCACACACACACACACACACACACACACACACACACACACACGGTTAGCTGTTGAATATTGTATGGTTCTTGGCAACTCTTCATCAATTTTGAGCTGCCCTGAGTCTGTTAAGTAAGTCCCCAGCTTCTAATCCACTGGGAGAACGTGTGATATGTCCATTACATGAGCCATGCTGCCAGGGGCTCTCTGTGCACTGTAAATAATTCCTGTTAATTAAACACACAACATCAATCTTCACTCTGCTTTTTGAGAGACAGATTGAGAGCAAGAGAGGGGCCAAGGAAAGAGTGATGCACAGCACTGGCAAAGCTGTGAATATATCTTCCGCAAATATTTGCCTTTGTGAATCAAACAATATTCTTGTTTTTTTTTGTTGTTTTTTTTTTTTTTACGTTGGTGACAGCGGTAGGTTTAAGAACGAGAGAATTTGGTTCAAAGTAGACCGAATTTGTGAAATGGCAGCTAACATTAACTGATGTGGGCACAGGAAAATTAAACTGAAATGAAGCTCACTGTTGCCCCATCAGTTAGTGTTAGCTGCCATTTTACAAATTCAGTCTACATTGCACCAAATTCTCTTCCGACAGCCCTCAGCAATGTAAAACAACAGGCATGTTGATTGATTCACACTGTGTTTCTCCTTTAAAATATCTAATTTTTGAGATATTATAAAGAAATGGACTAGACTTTGGCTTTTGGCTTTCTCGTGCTGAATGGAGGCTTAGACCAATCTGTGAAATCTGGCAAATGCCCAGTGGGCTGATCCACCTAGGCAAAGCAAGGCAGATTTACAGTATATATCAAGGAGAAATAGAGTTTTGTGTTGTAAATATAACAGATTTGATGTGTGTTTACGTAGCACAAACAATCTCCCAGTCAAGGTTTTTTTTATTCTGACAACAAACAAAAAGAATATACTACTCTCCAGCACACCTGGCAATGCTGCCACACGTGCCTGTGCAAGACAAAGGCACAAGTATATTAATGAAAACAAATAGGTGCCTGACAGTAGACGTAAGAAGTGGAATCACTCAACTGTCCAGCAAGCCTGGTAATGCTGCCACTAAACATATAGAAACAGTCATGTTAGAATACACATAACATACACTTCACAAACTACACTGTAAAAAACAATAAAAACGCTTATTTCTCTGTAAAAAATGTAAAAAGTCCAGTTTACTTGAATTGGTGTAAAATGTTGCTTCAATTGAGTTAACGAAACATGACTGGTCTCTTTCAAGTTATGCTTACCACTATGGTTCTGGAGTTATTTCGCGAAAACTTTTTCTGATCCCCCCTGTTAATTTGCGTCTCCAGAAGTAAGGAAGTTATGATGTATGACATAGGGGTAAGATGCCACACCATGTCTTGTAATGGTGTGACACACATTGTATTGTAGATTCCCACATAGCTTAAGTTACAGCACACTGCCAGCCCGGGCTGCCAACTTAATATTGTTTAGCCCTTATCTAGGAATATTGTTCCCACTCTGATCTTGGAATTTTGTTGCCATTCCAATCTCAAATTGGAAATGGCCTCTGCACACCAGCTTTGACAAAGTTTAGATTACTTTGCTTCCAACATTCTATTCCATTGTTTTCAGTGCAATCCCGCGCACCAGAGTTGAACTCTGCTGCCATCGCTGTGTGAATACAACTGAGGTCTGTTGAGTCATTCAATTAAGTCCATCATTTATCCATACTTATGGCGAAGTTAACAAATTTCTTTACGCTTAAACTGAACACAGGGCTTGGTTGGTCAGGTTGACAAGACCTAAACAGTGGCATCAGTGGAAATTCATTCATGGGATAAAGATAAGCTGTTGTTTGATAGCCTATACCGGAACAGCCTGCACCCTGCCCCCACCCCAAACACAAGCAGTGTAGTCACATAGTGAAAAAGACACATACAGTTAGTGTGATGAGGGGGCTGCAGCGTGACTGGAGTCAAGCAGCACGAGGCCACGGAAGCTTCTAGAAAATGGTGAGGTCCACTATAATTAGAGGGGTGTTGATAGATGAGTCGGTCTTTTAATGACACAGAGAGGCTTAGGTGGAGAGAAAGAGCATGCACGCACACACACACACACACACACACACACACAGACATACATAAGTAATGGCAAGTTGAGTGGGTTTATACAGAGGAAGTACAGGCAGGGTCATAGGGGGTCATTAATGACCATTACTCTCAATGGCCCAGCTGGGGTCAGCATGGATGGTCAGAGAGTAGACTACAACAGCAAAGGCGACCACATCACATCCACTGTCTCCTGGAGAGGAAGCAGGCAGGCTGACAGGGCAGAGTGGTCAAGGCTTGTCTGTTCTAACAACACTGTGTTGAGGTTAGAGCAGCCCTCCTTGAAGTATAGCCTTGCACGTGTGATGGTTGGAGCTTTATGCTTCCATCCTTTTTTGGTTTTTAGGTGTTATGCAAAAAATAATACTAGAAATAATGAAAGAAATCAGAAGAGCTAGAGAGCTGTTCTATACCATCCAGAGGGATCCACAAATGACATTCATTCAATTAGTCATAAATTCATCCATTCATTCACTCATGACATTCAGGTGACATCCATTTATTTTACACCCAAGATGTTTCCAAAGAAGGAAAAATCTGTTGATGATGTCTGAGGATCTGAGAATAGAAAAACTTGAAAACTATATGTTTTAGATCTCTTTGACTATCAGTGACTTACAAGAAGGCAGCAGAGAGGCAAAACGGCAAACAACAAGCCAGGTAACACTCTTTACAACTTACAGGACAATCCAACAAATAACAAGGAAACAGTAGATATAACTGCACAGACTAATGAACAGAGAGACAGTTGACACTGAAAAACGTGAAATTTGACAAGCTGAACAGGGTAATGAAGTGGATCAGGTGTGAACAGAAAACTGGCGAGAAGCTTGAACAAATGGATGAAGAAACAGATGTGAGGTGATGTCAGGAACACGTCACCAGAACACAGAATACACAGACAGCAAAACAAACAATACACATGCCAAGATAAAAGAAACATTCCCAAGGACACAGACAGAAAACAGTACACAGGGTGACCAAAATCCACACTGAAAGCCTGGCCAGAGACGCTTAATGCACAGGCTTGCTCGAGCTGCAGCCGGGGGGCCTCAACCAATCAGGGGCCTTGTAATATTAAGAAATAATATAACAACCATAATCATACATTAATGGAGGTGTGAAATCATTGAGCACATATACAGTTCTGGAGCACATCGTACAATAGTGATATATGGTGGTGATGGAGCGAGCAGAGGTCCCCCTTTGTCCCAGCGTTAATGTCACCTAGTCCTAGGGGCAATCACATTTGTACAACAAGCAGCTTGAGGGATCACAATGAGTTGTTCGGATATTAGTGCTCAGAACAGTACACATTTACAATTATTCACTGAGTCCTTCAGGGTTGACTGTCTTCACATGCCATCATGCCACACCTCAAATTTCTGACGCAAAAAAAAAAATCTGCCATAAATTAAAATCTGTATATCTCAGGTAAATTGCTTGTGGAGTTCTCATAACACAGACATGTCGCGACATGTCGTGAGACTGCGCAATCTGAACATTCTAATAATGCTAGTCACTCGTTACTGTAATAAACGATTTGCGAGAAAGACAATTTGCTATATACAATAGGCTACATAATTTCTTAATACTTTTGGCAACTCTGCGTACATCACAGACACAATTTTCTTAATTATTTTACAAATTCTTAGTCAACAAATGACAAACCATAAGCCTATATCAAAATAAGCATTAAAACATGTAGCCATCTGGATTTTGGCATAATTAAGTAGCCAACACAAGAACACATGAAAAATCAAATTAAATCCAAAATTCCTGCGCACCCTACATCTGCCTTGTGTGGCTGTGTGTGCATGTGGTCCTTGTGTAAGGTCAAAGACTTTTTAGCAATAATAACAAGATAGACTACCAGGAGTTCGGTGATAAACACTGCCAGCTTGAAGTAGCAGAGGATGGATATTGATGGTGGGGGAGCCCAATCCGTTAGGATCACTGCTGGCTGCCTCCATATCTTGTTGCATAATCACCCTCTGTATTTTCATGTCCAACGTTGTGCAAAAAATTACTGTCACTACAGCTGATCGAGATCAGATACTATATGTCTCCATGGTAACTGTTTTGAAGTCTCAAAGTAATTCTAGTACAATTTGTTTTGAATGTTTTAGAGTTTGACAAACCAGGTTTGGCAACACTTTACTTAAAGGTGTCTTCATAAGAGTGGCATGAGCCTGTCATAAACATGACATGATATAATATGTAGCCTGAACATGACTGTTGTCATTAAGTGTCATTTGTTTTTTGTAATGTCTGTATCCCAAACACTGTCAGCTTTACATTGCAAAACAGAATGACACTGAATGTCAACAGACATTTAAAAAGTGTCATTGTTAATGTTCATGATCCATGTCTTGCCATGTTTATGACAGGATCATGTCACTCTTATGTAGACACCTTTAAGTAATATGTTACCCTAAGTTTCAATATCAATTTTCATGTCTGCAATTCATGTGATCTAGCGCCACCAATGGGTCAAAGCAGAAGTTGCATCCATGATTGTAACTTTTGAACCATATGCCCAATTTTCAAAGATTATTTTCCAACACACTGAATTTTGTTAAAAGTAAAACAAATTTTCACAGGTCACAAATTTAGTGTGTTCTTCATAAAGGGTAGAAAGGGTCTTTCTGACCAAATGTCAAAAAGCTTACCTGTTGCCGTTTCAGTTTTCCAAAGCGTCAAAATTAGCAGCAAGGCCATCAAACGATATATGAGCTCATATCTCAGCAACAAATTGATGTTCAGATCTGAACCAAATGTCTTACTTTGGCTCCGGACCTCTTTGTGAGGACCTAGAATATTTTTGCATCATCCTGCATTTTGCAAATAACAATACATGTGCACCTCCTAGTCATAGGCTACTGTAGAGAACACCAAGGATGAACCATGGACATTTGTGATGTCATTGTCTTTGCAATAATGGGGGAATATTGGATTTTCTCAAAAAAACTTTTTCATAGACCACAAATTTTGTCCATTCTTCATGAAGGTTAGCACATGTAATGTTCAGACCAAGCCTCATAAAAGCTACCTATTGTCATCTTGATGCATGGAACCTTTAACGCAATACAGCAACTCAATTGAAGCAGTCACAAAACATAATGTGACGTCATATCATGGAAAACCTGTGATTGACTTCCACAAAACATAGAGTGAGCATTTGTCACATTGGCATTGACCAAAAGCCATGATATGTCTGTTGTAACGCTGTCCAATTATGATGCTTGTTCCCCATATTGCTGCTTGCAAGTAATGAAGTAATAAAGTGCCACTGTCTTGCTGCAGTGACAGATCATTTAGTTTGAAATCACCAGTAGTGATTAACTCAATAAGTTAAGTTTAGGCTTACTTAGATAAAATAACTTCAAACAAGTAAAATGACCTTAAATCTCTGTGTGACACCTGGTCAGAATGCTTTTCTCTGATAAAAATGAGTGAAATGACCTCAAAATCAGTTGTATTATCTAAGTAAGACAATTCAAGACAAAATAGACTGAAACAAGCCAAATAATTCTGCCTCAATAAGTAAATAAATCTTCAAATAGGTATAACGAGATAAATATTCTGAATTCTGAGGAATTACACTAGAAAAGATTTAAATTTTTTGCAGTGTCACCCTGGCAGTGCCTGGGTGGCAGGTATGTTGTAATATGGCTCATAATGAAGTCCTTGCAAACAAGTCATTTTGATGACACTATATCATTGTTCACAAGAGAAAGAAATGTGCTAGTTCCCAACTTTATGTGGAACACATAGACCCCAAGCCTGAAAGTATGCAAGAAGTACATCATATAGATGCTTACTCTGTATTCCCTGTACCATGTTAATGTCATGCTGTTTTCCTCTCATCTGTGACTGTGCAGCAGAAAAAACAGGTTCAGTGTTTCAATACAGTGTCCAAAAGGACCATCGGACCCTGCCAGTCTCACTGTTAAAATACACACACACACACACACACACACACACACACACATACCAAAAAATCTCAAGTATGTTGACTTAAAAAAACATCCAATGTAAAACAAAACATCCAATTTGGCCAGAAAGACAAGTGTTTTAAGCCTGCTTCTAACTTCAGAACTGTGTCCCTGTGTGTCCTGTGTGAGGGATGACTGGACATTCAGTTTCATTTTCTAAGGGTGACCCTGAGGTGTTTGACAAATTCGAAAGGCTGATGCTATTTAGACAGAGATTTGGTCAAATTTGTCCAAGAGCCTCCAAACAATTTATCAAAGGAACAAGCTGCCAAATACATCCTAAATATGTGTTACAGTAATCAGGCCCGACTGGATAAAGCCAGTTTGTACTTGTCAAAGCTTTGGCAGAAGATCAAAGTGAACATTTGCTTGAGAACTATCAGAACCACTCTCCTGTCGCACATAAACCATCAATCAGAGACGTCATTCACTGACAGTGCCATTTCTGACATTTCCAGAGCGTTCCATCAAAGTGACCTGCGTAACTTGGAATCTTTGGTCTTTAAACATCAGCAACTTCCTATTCCTGTCAATAAGGCTAACACCCCCCCCACACACACACTTTGAAGTTTGAGGAGGTGCTCGTTGCACTGTTAGGAGGCTACTGGTTGTTGTAAATGATGCATCAAGGTAGACTTTGGGGTTGTGAAATCACTTTTCCAGTTTCAAATTAGTATGTGAAGTTTTTATTTTTGATTTTCCCCTCTTTCTTTTTCAAAATGCTGCTTTGATGCAAAACATTGCTGTCAGAAAACGCCGAGACGACTACGCCTTGAGAGAATGAGCCCCTGCATGGGTCTTTTTTTTCTAAGAATGAAAACACACAGTCTCCCTCTCTCCCTCTTTCTTCACTTACCATAAATATTTAAGCACCCCCAGAAGTCGGCCAAATAAATGATGAACTCCTTTTAATCAAGTCTCATCCAGCACCTTTCACATGAGTGCCAGACACATTCATCTCAGACGCAGCTGTGATGTTATATCATACTGCTACCTGTCATGGTGGCTCATGACCTCACCGGAAGTACTTCCAGTGCCACCTACTGTGCCTCCATTTAGGTTCTGTCACAACACTTCACTCTGCTCCACCTCAGTAACATACATACTTGCAGTAGTGCCAAAAGCACACTCTGTTAGATATGGGAATCACTGGTGATAAAAAATACTTCAGATGTAACAAATCTATGCACTAAATATTGAAGATATGAAGGCAATTTGGAAGCCATCAACACTGCCATCCACCTGGCTCTCTCTCATCTGGACCAAAAGGACGCATATGTCAGGATGCTGTTCATTGACTTCAGCTCAGCATTCAACACTATCATCCCTCAGCAGCTGATAATGAAATTAGGTGAACTCGGCCTGAACACAACCCTCTGCAACTGGATCATGGACTTCCTGGTGGGCAGACCACAAGCAGTCAGGATTGGGAACAAGACTTCCAGCACAACCATATTGAACACAGGAGCACCTCAAGGCTGCGTGCTCAGTCCGCTGCTGTTCACACTCCTCACCCATGAGTGTGCGGCAATGCACAGCTCAAACCACATCATCAAGTTTGCTGATGACACTACTGTGGTGGGTCTGATCAGCGGAGGCAACGAGGCCCCATACAGAGAGGAGGTGGCTCAGCTCAGCAACTGGTGCACCAACAACAACCTGGCCATCAACATGGACAAAACAAAAGAACTGGTCATCGACTTCAGACGGACTTTGCATAAACACATCCCACTGTGCATCAACAACCTTCCAGTACAGATTGTCCAGAGCACAAAGTTTCTGGGCATACACATAACTGACGACCTCTCATGGACTCTCAACACCACACACATCACAAACAAAGCCCAGCAGCGTCTGTACTTTCTGAGAAGACTGCTTAAAGCCCATCTCCCAACCTCCATCCTCACAACTTTCTACAGAGGGACGATTGAGAGCATCCTCAGCGGCGCCATCACAGTGTGGCTGCCCTATGACACAGTGCATTCTTGACAAATGAAATGGTACCAAAATTCTCATCAGAATCTTCCAAAATGCAAACCACACACACACATACGCAGAGAGAGAGAGATGACATCTGAGTCTGTATGACGAAAATCTTGTCAGAATCTTCTTAAATACCCTGTCAGAAACCGTGTCATTCAGTTGCAGGAATTGCCCTAGGTCTTTCCTCCACCTCTCCCCTGTTCTCCATCCCACCGTCCACCTGCTATAAATACCAGCTAATAAACTAAACAAGCCTAATGGTGTTCCTGCAGTGACATACTTAGTGGATTGGCTAATGGGGTCAAATGCCTCGTTTCATATAGGACTGACGTATTGCTGCATTACAGGCACCTTGGGGAGCATCCAAAAAAGAATGACCATTGGGACACATTGAGATACGTGAAACAAGAAAAAGAAGGTGATGAAGGTGAGGGGTGAGATGACAGAAGAAGGCGGAAGGAAGGAAGGAAGAGAGTGAAGCTAAAAAATGAAGGAGAGTACAGAGAAAGAAATTGAAGAGAGGAGGATGGGGAGAGGGGAGAAAGAGAGAGAAACAGAGATAAAGAAATAGATTTTTAAGGATCATGCAGTGACCCTGTTCCATTGCAAAAGCACAAACCCATATTATTGCCAGTCTAGCTTTGTTATTACACCACAATGACAATCAGTCAATCATTCTCTCAGTTCAGCCTCTCTTTCTCTCTGTCTCTCTGTCTATCTCTCTCTCTCTGCCCCTCGCTGCCTGGTTTGTTTGTTGTTTCCTCACTTCTTCATTTGATTATTTTGATGAGCACTCCACAGGGGGGTCAGAGCAAGACCTGCCATCTACCTGTCCCTGACACATCACCTGAGGAGTGGGAAAAGATGTGTGTGTGTGTGTGCACTTGTGTGTGGCCGGGCCTATCACCGCACTGTCCTCTTCTCTGCCTTCCCAGGCGCAATGTTTCCTGTGGTGTTGTGATTATTATGGGATAGACAGCCCACTGTGAAAGATAAACACTTCTAAATATAAGACCGCACTATTACAATGGCATAATCTCCACGGCGACACGCTGAGAGCTTAATTTAATGGTTCAGAAAGCAAACTTTTAATTATCTGGTGCCGGCGCTAGTGAAGGGGTCAGATTGCCGACATCCACTCATCAGGCACCATCACGGTACGACGTGCACGATGTGATTTTCACACCAAAAATGTGAGGAAACCCTCCTGAGGAGAACCAGGAAGGCCAAGTTTCACACAAAATCACAGGGACAAGAAGTAAAAGAAGTTATGCAGACAGGAAGACAGCACCTTTACCAATAAACAGCTTTTCCTCTTAATCCAAGTGTGAAAAATGGATGCCTGCCTCAGCTCATTCAGTTCACTTCATTCATGAACAATTACAGCAAGCATTTTAAAATCAAGGCATAGCGGCCACTGAACATCCCTGCAGTAGTGCTGGGTTGCCATGCACCATACCTTAGTTACGCTGCCATAGCCTAGTGCCGCCACACAAGCTTCATGTGTCATGCCGTACAACTATCTCTCTATCTCTTATTCAGCTCTCTCTCAATATTTATATATATATATTTATATGCATATATAAATTGAGGCTTTGTGATTGACCCCCCCCCCCCTCACAATGGCACTGTCAAATAGACCCTTACTATTACCCACATGACCCATCTCACTCCTTTGAGTTTGACACTATGTCTGGCCGCTGCTACATTGTCCAGCCATAATTCCTGATAACCACCTATAGACTGACTACCATGTAATGTAAAGTGGGATAATACTCTGTTATGAACTATTATGAACCTTAGCTAAAACCATAGGCAACTTGTAGTCTGTCATGGTTACTACTGATTGTAATTTTTCTGCATGACCCCTGGCAGTTGGGTTAGCCCCTTGAGTAGTGGATCTGCCCAAGGTTTCTTCCAAGATTAACTAAACATAAGTGAGTTTTTCCTTGCCCCTGTTGCTCTTGGGTGCTCCTTCTGTGAAGCCCCATGAGACAATACTATTGTAAAAGGCGGCGTATAAATAAAACTGAATTGAATTGAAATGACAGTAGTAAAGAAACATGTTAAATGAAAGTATGGATTAGATGAAATTTCAAACAGTAATAATAATAATAATATGCACTCATATATGTGCGTTTTTAACATGGCTACTACAATATGACCCATGAAGCAGCCAGACATAACCATTTAGTTGTCATTTTGAATTGGCTACATAAAACACTTCATCAATAGTGGGCAATTACTGTTGAGCTTTAATGCCACAATGGCACTGTCAGGGCAATAAACTACAAGAATAATTGCTGTCATAATTGATGTAAAAACTCTTTGCTGTGGTAAACAATCACAATTGTGGGTCATTTATGGGACAGAGGGAACAACAGAGATTTGTAACTGTATGTAAGAGCTACTCTGCAGACCTGGAATTCACTGCCATTTGCACACAGCAGAAAGGTCACAACGCCATTATTTTAGACTCTCATATGAAGCAATATTTGTTTCCCTTCAAAATGATTCTGAATAATTTGTTTTCAATTGAATCTGAAACTGTAACCTATGCAATGGTTTGAAATTGAATCTGTCTAAATCTAAATGATTTTCACAGAAAATTCTGCTCTCTGCCCATATCTGTATTCCTTTCTTACAATTCAATTTTAATTCTCAGAACAGTCTCAATTTGCATTCAATTTCAGCTGATAATAAATTAATCAATAAAAGAAAAAGTTTTCTCAGTCAGATAATACTTGCTAATTTAACGTCATAACATAGGCCTACCAACAGATGCATACAATGAAGAGCAGTAGTAGCGCTCAGCCTCACTGAGCGAGTGTGCTCATTTGCATGAGAGAAACCGCTCCAGTTACCTGTTGCTGTAGGTGTTACATGCTGAAAGAGATAGGCCTAAGTAATGGATTTCCTTTGGGGATAGAAGAGGAGGAAACTATTAATGTGTAGATGATTGAAACTCATTCAATTTAAAACACTGTACTGATGTACTAGTTACAATATGTCTTGGAATTTTGAGGCATTCTGCTCCTATTCTATTCTTGGCCGACTGTAATCTGTGATTGATTGCTTTTTTCTCTGCCTACCTAGTTAGGGAGATCACGTTGATTTTCTCATTCCAATAAACACATGCAATGAGGAAAGACCATACTAAATCACTCTGTGATCTTCTCTCCCTCTTTTAGCAGTATAACATTTTGGAGGCACTGCTGGGATTAAAATCCCTCACCATACAATTTAGACTACGAGGCAGAGATCATCAGGGATAGGCTGGTAATCACCTAGTTCAATCTCCTGCACGGAAAAGAATCCTCACTTGGCCAATAATTTACCTAAAGTCTGCATACGTTATTGATAATAACCCAGCTGTAATGAGTAACAGTTAACATTTTAACATTTAACAAGTAAATAATTCATTTCAATTATATTTATACATCACCTTTTATAATAGTATTGTCTCATGGCAGTTTACAGCAAGAAACACCCATGAGGAAGAGAGGCAAGAAAAAACTCCCAAGTCTAGGAAGAAACCTTGGACAGATCCAAAACTCAAGAGGCCAACCCAACTGCCCGGGGTCCTGCAAGAAAAGTACAATCAGTAGTTACCATGATAGGCTACAATTTGTCCATGATTTCATATAGTCATAATAATTCCAAAATATTGCCCTACAACATTATATGGTAGTCAAGCCACAGGTAGCTGTTAAAAGTTATGGCTGAACAGTGTAGTAGCAGCCAGACATCACAAATCATCACTGGTTTCTATTCTTTGGTTTGCAAACAAATTTACATGGGTTGGTAAGAATGTACAATGTTGTTTTAATGTACATTTTTTTTTAATTGGCAACTGTAGGGGGAGCTCCAGGGGTAGAACATGATGTGCCTGGTATGCCTTTAAATACAAAGCTATCATTGTTTAAAATCAGTCTATCAATTAGATAGACTTAAAGGTGCTGACGCTTGGGTCCCTGGAAGCAGGCTCATTCCAAACTGGCAGTCCTCTTTGAGCCGCACCATGCCAACTGTTTTGGACGGGATCATCTGCATGTCAGGTAGATATACAAGGTTCTCATATAATGCGCTTTACCAGGCAAACATTAAAGCACAATTTGCAACGATAGCTAGTTTTTTAGTAATGTATTGAGTGCAATCAACACACGCACATTGCTATGAAGACGCCACCTGAGGAGGAAGTTGCTTCTGTGAATAGAATTCGAATTCGAATTCATTCCATAAACGTGCAAATAGCCTGTGGTGCACAAATGGACCTTACTAATGTAGTGGCATGGTGGCCTGGATTCACCCATGATTTGGACATCTTTGTCCAAATTTGATTTGGAGGTTACAAGCTGGCAAACAACTCATTTAAAGCAATTCAAAGTGAAATTATATTGTTTAAAACATGGCTTTGCTCAGTGGACAGCAGCCCCAGCAGGTGCTGCTGCGTATACAAGACTGAGGGAATGCTCATGTATCGTCCAGAAAAGGTGTGTTGCATCATGATGGCATGTGGAGTCCTGCACAGGGTTGCACACAGGCATGCTGTGCCATTGTTGAAAGCAGTGGAGCCATCAGTGGATGCAGGGCCAGGAGCAATTCATGTGCAGCCTAATCCAGGTACCATACAAGAAGGACAAATCATGGCGACAATATAAAAGGTAAGGTAAGAGGCAGCATTCATTTTTTAATCAATTCTTTTAATGAGATAACGCTAGTGAGTGCATCACTGATATTTTTAAGATGTGTGTTAATATCTCAGATGCCCCTCAGCCTCCTCCTGTGACTGCAGCACAACCAGTCGGCTAGGCCTCAGCACTGTATGTGGAGGGAGCGGAAACACCGGGCACTCTGGGGATGGCAATCTGGGCAGAGGAGTCCAAGTGGGCACATATGGACTCAACTGGTGTGGACTGATTGCCAACGGATGCTGCTGTGTAAATATAATAAAAAATAAATGCACCTCAATAATGCAAGCCAAATCTGTCTGGCTTAACCATCCAATGTAGCCTACTTATAGGTGGCTATTAATAAAAAAAAATAAGATAAATAGTTTATTTGGAAAGTTCGTCAAAGAAATGGAACTCTCACCTTTACCAGGATGACATTAATGTGTCCCTCACCTGCTGACGCTATGCGGGAGAGGGCCGCATTGCCCACAACAACCTGCATCCTTTGCTTATTTTCCATTTGCAAGGTCTCTATTACATTAGGAAATGCCTCCATTTGCGTGAAGCGTATTATTGCATTTGCTGTTCCTTTGAGGTCATTCAATGTTATGGGTTGCACGTTCATGCATTTTTTCACTGTTTTCTTCTTTCTTTCCAACAGGTCTTCTTTCTCTGATGCAGAGCTCTTCATGGGAAGGTCGGTATGTATTTCTTTTCTCTTTTGACTTAGGTCCAAAAGTACGTCTTTTAGCTGAAGTAAACATGTGACTGTTTTGGTGAGTTTGTTCTTCTTGAGTCATGAGTAGGATTTTGTTCTTTCACTACTATGTTCATGATGAGGTCATTCTTTTTCACTTCATCAAGTGTCTGTAAGGTTAGGTCAGACTTGGGCCAATCAGATTCCTTACCTTTAAAAAATTCTGGTGCTTGAATTCAGAAGTGTGCTTGCTTCACAGCTATCTGCTGGATCTGCTCTGCTTTTTGTTTTGTGTTTCTGTTTCTCCATTGTTTGATCTTTGTCATTTCTCTGATTATGTTAACACGGTTGGCTATGTTTTGAACTTTTTGTTCACAATCTGAATGTATTTCAAAGCTGGTGTGCTATCAGTCCAAAATATGGATCTTTCCAGTTTAAGTTGCAACTCTGGTTTGAGCAATACATCCATGCGTACTGTGAGGACTGCCACAATGAGTTCCATTCTTGGCATTGTAGTTTGTTTCAATAGTGCAACTCACGATATTCCCTTTATCACTCTTGCCACACCTGTACGTAGTGATCTGGCAACTCATTGTTCTTTTGCTTTTTGCTCTTTTGCTCTGTCTGCTTGTGGAATTGACATCAGGACCGTTCTGCAGTTACTGATCCATTTATGCAGTCGAAAGCCTCCCAGTGAGCAAGTTGTTTCAAGACCTTTGCATAATTTCACAGTGTCAGCTTCTGTAGCCACAGATTTTAAGCAATCGTCTACATAGAAGTTTGACTTAATTTTGTCCACTGTTTCTGGCAGAAAGAGGCATAACTGGGCGAAGAAGATTCTCCGAACAAGTGTGACAACCACTTGAATCCATGGTGAAATGTTTCATCTCACAATATACAGTGTATATGGCTGAAATGACAATAAAACCCACTTGAGGACAGGACACCTTCCGGATTACTTGTGAGGTTTGGACCTTGGATCAGCTTGTTATTCAGGGATGTTCCCTGGAAAGATGCTGAACAGACAAACACGACTCTCAAGGAGCCCTTCTTTAGGTGATGCACTCCATGGTGTGGAATGTGTCACACCTTTCCACTTTATGTTTCCAGCTCATTGGATGGGACCACCTCTGCATTCCCTCAAACAAGGGTGTGTATTTCATGTGGTACTGTACATTCCTTTCGAATTTTCCTTTCAGGGACATAATACACTGATGAACCTGTTCATAGTTGTTTGGCATCATTGTGTTTTTTTAGTTGAATGGTAAAGGTAAGTAATAATGAGCTGCTGCTAGTTCTGGGAAATCTTGGTGATACTGCTTTATCAAGTCATTCATATCTCTTATAGATATGCGGTTGGATATGATACATGCGTGACTTCCTTGCCCTTGACAAGTTGTTTCTTGCATGAGCCCATTCATGACCCATCCTACATACATCCTATATAGTTCAGTTTATAAAGTGAGTGCAGCGGTTTAAGTTCAAATGCGCAGCGGCCAGTTCAGCAGTTCAGTCTGAACTGTCTGTACTCACAAATCATGGAAAAGTCAATAAATCTGCAAGCATGTAACGTTAATTCCACAAGAAAGATCAGTAAATCCACAAACTTGAAAACTCCTAACAAGTAAATAATCCACAAGCACACAACAACACAGCATCCAAACTTCCAAGTATCCAAAACAATTTCCGAATTAGTCCGCTTGATTCTATTTTTGGCTGTAATTTCATTGACTGACCTGTGCTTGTCAGGACCATGGAATCAAATAAAAAATGGTATGTTAACTCATTTTTGAGTACCCCTGTCCTAAATAAATTAAATTAGGATATATTAAATGTGCCCTGCCATATATCTATAGGGTATTTAGAATTGTTCTTTGAGGTCTCCAAAGAAGGTATATAACTTTAGTTGGACTGAAAATGGTTCAAGAACACCTTAACAGGGCCCTGTGCAACCTAATCAAATGGGCCTACATTAAAGCACCTCAGTGCTATGCTCTGATTCACTGCTGTAGCATGTCAGCATTGCATGGCACACTGGGTGAATATTTACATTAGTTCACTAATGTCAGAATTGTAAGGGAAGAAGAATGAAAACTTTTGGAATATTAAATTTCAGAAGAGGCGGAGAAAGACATAACCTATGCATAACCTATGATATGCACATCCACCGCTTGGAAATTGTAAACAGACACTTAGCAATGGTAAGCTTGTAATATGTAGGGTTTCACACCCTACACACCCTAACCCTAGCAAGGTTACAGCTAAAACTACAGGTTAAAACTTACGAAGCCTGTTGTATTCACCAGCGTTGTGTCCAGAAATGTGCTGGACACAGAAATAATAATGGACTTCTCCAAAATGTAAGTGTAGCCATTTGTCTATTAGCTCCCGTTATTTAGGTATACATCTAAAAATGAGACCATTGCTGTTATCTTTATTTCAGAGAGCATGGATTGGGCAATAATTCAGTGCTATCCACCAATGGCTTGGAGTTAGTTAGTTAGTTACACATAGCACTGACCAACTTGTTGGCCTGAAATGGCCTGATTTATCCATTTATTTATTTTTATTGGCTATAGCAGACAGCAGATATAGTATTACATTTTCACATGCACTATATAACACATGCTCATATAGATATCATATTTCATAAACAACAGGTAAAAACTGTTTTGTGTAGCAGGGCACCTGTGGCAGGAAGTGCATCCCAATATTTAATCTAAGCATTCAAATTCACATTTATCACAGCCAGAGCTTTCAAAAAAGCACATTGCTTCAGGAGCATGAAGGTATGACATGTTGAGTTCAAGTAACAAGAAACTTTGGCCTGAATCATGGACAGCAACTTTACTTTAACAAGACAAAGAATCCTCCAAAGAGGTTTGAAATACAAGCATGTGGACACTAAGGACTGCATCTTAGAGGAAAAGCCTGCGGGCAAAACCTTGTTAGAGTAGCTGCCACACTGCACACTGTCACCATATAGTGACAAAGTCACTGTGACTCTGAGATGTCTATTGAGGCTAAACTTCTTTCAGCAGACAGCCGGAAGACTTCCGAAGTCAAAAAGGCCCAAATACAGTATATATGCACTAGACAAAGCAAAGTCTTGACCTTGCGCTGGGCTCATTCTGTATGTTTGTCATTACAATCTTGCCCACAATGTTCAATCAGCAAGTACTGTAGATTTTAAAATTGGCTTTAGGTAGACCAGACTCCTGTGAACTTTTACTTGATGGGACAGTGGGATCATATTTAGAGTTTATAAGGGTGAGGGCAGACTGCCACCGGACATCAGATAAGGGCAGCATATCTGAGCCTCTCAAGCGGGGAGGTGATGTTGGAAACAGCCGTGCTTTCTTCGTCAAGTGTTTTATTTTTTAATGCAGGAGCTCCTCTGTCCTGCAGGCAAAACGTGTTCCTTTCCTCCGGTAATGTGCCTCGGCGTAACAAAGAGAAATGGACGATTATCACACACAAGGTATTATGGATAATGGGCTTCTGAGCACTGGCTGTGCACATTAGCCTATTAGTCTCCCTGTTCTCCCAGATGTTAGCTCAATTATAAAGGCCAGACAGAGAACAAGCTCTGACTGAGAGAGAGAAAGAGAGAGAGAGAGAGAGAGAGAGAGAATCAGAGAAACAGAAAAAAAAGACAGAAGAGAGAGAGAAGAAAAGCATGTAACATTATTAATCTCATCCCGCAAGATATTTTAATATTAACAAAAAGTAATAACTCGCTCAATTTGCATACAAATTGCAAGTGTAATTGATTGCACTGTTCATTGTACACACACATACACACACCAAGTTTTCACAGGACAATCACCTCACCTTTCAGGGTACACAGTTAACAGTGAACAAATACACAGTCAGTTTTATTTAGTCTATTGTGGGATTAATCAATTTTCTTCAATCAATTCCTTTAATCAAAAGGAGTTATTATGGCCTGGTATATAACATGGTATAATGTGTTATATAACAGCTGTAAATGAATGACTTCATGAACAGGATTAGCTGAGGCTACATTGATTATGGGAAGAAGAAACTGATTGAACTAATGAAGGAACTGAGGCCCATAGTCAACTCTCTTACACTACTGTAATATTGTCACACTTGATTAACCATAAGCAGCACATGATCACTGCATGTCTATTCTCTTGACAATGTATTTAATTATGGTCAATGGTGATGTTTGGTCTTTTGAGCTGAATTTTATAGCATTTGTCCTGTGTTCAGTAGATCTGGTGTTATAACCTGCAACATTACAGTATGTGTCCATGTGTACCATCATGTGTATTTTATGAAGCTGAATCATTGTTGAGCCACATGCCACTGAGAACTGAAATGGGTCTGAACTCAGAGCCAAGTGGTGATTCACACTACCATGGTGACAAACCATGCCATGCCACTGACACCCCTCAATAACTATAATTAACCATCCAGAACATTTTCATATATAATTACACCTTGGCATTGATGTGACAAAGAGAGAGAGAGAGAGCGTCTCCAAAGGTCTGTTGCACTAAAGGCTTGATTGCTGGGCCTATTCACTCATCCATACCTACTTTACACAGTGGCTAATGATGCTTGTCTCAAACCCAAACAAATGAATCTGAACAGAGGATTTAATAATTGTCTTTTAAAAAGTAATCTGTAAAGTAATCTAATGAGGGCTATGTGCCATTGTACTCATGTAGTCATGAGAAACATTCAGAGAATAAGTTATAATCCAGAACATTGGAGCAAAATATCAATTATTCCAAATATGAATGTAACTAGGGTGTGCCCATTACAAAGTCTTCAGGCCTGACTGCACCGTTTTCTGCCAACATTAAGATATGCCTCAATTCACACGCACAGCCCCAACATGCCAGTCTCATTTCAAAAATCAACCAACTCCGACTTTTTCAGACCTAATTTGATTTGAAAAGGTGTGGATATTTTTTGTATAATGGTGTAAGTGCTCCCTAGGGTGGTAGTGCTTTGGCTGCTTTTCTTTTGGGTTGTGTGTGGTGGGTTGGGGTTCTGGGGGGTGGGAGAGGATGGTTCTCGTAACAGGGAGCGGATGCCATGTCAGTCCCTTGGCGGGAGAGCCTGGGCATTGACAGCGGCAGATGGCACGCTGATGGAAACGAGAGAGGACAGTTTCTTTGGGAAGGGGGTGGGGGAGGGAGTGGACAAAGGGGGAGGTAGGGAAGCGGGAATGAGGCGATTTCTCTTCCACTCCACTCCCCTTTCTCTCTTCCTCCTCATCTCTATTTGTTTATTTATTTTGTCAAGGGACATCCAGGCTCGGGGCCAGCACTCTTCAAATTCCGGCAAAAACAAGCCCTCCTAGCCCTGCGGCGTGCCAATCAAATCGTGCATCTGAAATATTAAAAACTCCCATGACTCCTCTGACCTTATTGAGCTCTGCAGAGGAAAAGAAGGGAGGATGGATGGATGGATAGATAGATGGCATCAGTCACTTTCAGCTCCGCTATGCCACCTCCATTCCAAGTCTTTGCCCAATTTAATGTACAGGTGCATCTGCCAAACAAGGCTAGGATATCTCTGGGCACCATGACAATCACTTCAACATGACATTCAACAACAGTGGATGTGAGTCGACTGTAGCAGCACTATTTGTACAGCATGCTATATGTTTACAATAATGTGCACAAGTCATTTCACGTCGTGAGAGACTATTTCTCTAGTAGCAGTGTCATGTCATAAAATGATGGAGGTAAAACATTTTTTGTTTGTTTGTTTGTTTGTTTTAATAAATTTAGAGCTACTTCTCCAATACATTCCATTCATGATCTTGTCCCAACTTCACACTTCCTAAAAATAATGTTTATTTTCTTTTTGCTTCACTGGCACATAAGTGTTTGAAAATGCTCTTTTCCTGCTGTGACCTTTTATCAGGCGTAGGCGTGGACAGGAGGTGTGCTGGGCCTGTGGCGCGCCAGACCAGCTTCAGTGTGCTGCCTCTCGGATGAGTTCTTCAGACATGCACCAGCTGAGGTGGTCGTGCACTGATTATGATTGTCTGATCATCTGGACGTCTGGACTGGTCTGAGTATGTGTGACCTCACCTGCTCCCTTTTCTCTGCCTGCACACACACACACACACACACACACACACACACACACACACACACACACACACACACACACACACAGTAGCCTTCTGTGGCCTCTCCCGCTCTGACTGGCAGCACCTGCCTGACCCCCCCATTCACCCTTCCACCCCTCAGACCATGCCATGTTCCCTGTCTCTGTCCGTATGGCACAGTTCTGTTGGAAGCAGCACTGACACACACTGACATAGACACATGCACAGATACACACATGTACACACCAACACACTTATTACACTGACATAGACACATGCACAGATACACACATGTACACACCAACACACCTGCTACACTGACATAGACACATGCACAGTTACACACATGTACACACCAACACACTTGCTATTCTTGTTGACCAAAAAAGGCCATGCTTGCTCATACAAAAGCCTAATGTCTAATGTTGTTGAGGGTGTGTGTGTGTGTATGTGTGTGGTTGTCTTTGTGTTTGTCCGCATTCTCCTTCACACACACACATACACACACACACCCTCACACTGGCACATGGTGAGATGATGCAACGGCGGTGAAAAAAGCATAAACACCCTCTCTAGAGATATGCTCTGGTGTTGTTTTATGAGGTGGCTGGAAAAAGCCACTCGTTTCCTGCTCTGGCCTTGGCTGGTATCCATCTGCTGAATAACAAGAGGAAAAAGCAGCATCACACATTCCGTGTGTGGCAGAGAAGAAATCTTTGCCATGCTGTCTTGAAAAGGTCCATTTAGCATTAGAAGCTTAATGAGTCATGACACATTTCACTCGACATCTGTAATTGATTATCCTGACCATTATTTGATGATAATCTGTGATTCGACATTAGAGGCAAAATCGCCTTGATGTCTTTTTAATGTCTGGCCCTATCAGTGATCAGGCAGCTCCAGGGCAACATATAACACATTGCGCTTTTGACTTTTTCCATTTGCAATTAACAGGCACCTCCATTTGAATCCATTGCAATCATCACTCTTGTTTATGTGACAGCTTCCTGGGTGAACAAGCGTGACTTACTTTGTAAACACACATAAGGAGTGCACACCTTTAAAGTTCATGTATTAGTAGGCATGATCAAAACAGCAGGTAGAGCTACTGCGTGTTTAGAAAAAGAAAGCCAGAATTAATGAGTGTGGATCTAGTGAGCATGGAAATGAGAAAAGCACAGAGAACAACAACAACAAAAAAATGAAACAAACAAAATCCAATTAAGGTGTTTAGCCATCTGTCAAAAGAACACTCTTCCAAGAGTGCTATTAAGTTACAGTGAGTAGACCTTTGCATAGAGTACTGCGCTTTAAATGGCTTCCTTTGCTCACTTCCTTTGTGTGTTTTCATTCTTGTCACTGATGCCACTGAACACAAACTTCCACCCTAATCACCAAAACATTGTGTCACGGATTGATTTCTATTAAAGCTATTTTGCGGTCTGAACCCCCACTCCCAACCCTCCAATTTTTTTTTCCTCTCCTCCCAGAGTGGGAGATGTAGAAAACAATGGGCTTCTGTAGATTCATAAATCCAATATGTGCAACAAAAGCAAGCATCAATCTCCACATGAGAGACAGGAAGAATTGACCATCTGGCAAAGACATCATCTTGGGTACAGCTGAATGGCTGGAGCTCATCGATCCATTGGACAAAGGCTGATAGCATGATGCTCGATATGGATTTGATTAGGCCTCTAAATGAGTTAGATGAGAGGAGACTGTTCAGGGACAACCACTACCCTCTGTGTATATGTGTGTTTATTTTTGTGTGTGTGTGTGTGTGCCCAAGCGCATGTGTGTCTCAGTGGCTTTTTGTCCTAGCTCGAGTCCATGCATTTGTGTGAATGTGTGTGCATGTCTGTCTGTCTGTCTGTCCATGCATCTCAGTGTCTTTGAATTTAAATGTGAATGTGCAAATTGTGTGTGTGTGTGTGCGTGTGTGTGTGTGTGCTGGAATGTGCATTCCACAGTGTTTTGGCCAATCTAAGATGAATCAACTCTCCTCCAAAATCCACCCAAGGCACTTGAGAACAAAGAGGAACATCTGGATATTGCATCTGGTTCTTGGTAAACATGCTCCAGTGATGCCAGCAGGCGCCAGCCTATACCCACCACCACCACCACTACTATCAGACCTCTCCATTTCACCCATCACTCCCCCCCCCCCGCAGTCTCTCCAGTGCCAGTCTTCCAGCGCCCACCGTGCCCGCCGCAACGTCTGCCACCTGCCCCAAAGTCACCCAGTAGTATGCAAACGAGATGAAGAAAAATAACAATAATTAGGATGGTGGATGAATGGCGGGTGGTGAGGAAGTTTGAGTCTGTCAGTGGAGCATAAAATAAGATCATCTTTTTTTTTTCTCTCTGTGCTACACTACAGCACACTCCTTGTCTCTCTTTAGCGCTGTGGTGGGGAAAAGTCTGGCAAGTGAAATTCGTCTTTTTTGTAGTTGTTGCTGTTGCTGTGATGAGGGTCAGCTGTAAATGAAGAAAGTGGGAGTTCCTCATTCTTCATACACAGTGTAACAATGAAACACAATTGGAGCACAATTGAAACAAGTGGAGTCAGTCTAACGTTTGCGTGTGTGTATGTGTGTGTGTGTGTGTGTGTGTGTGTGTGTCATGGCTGCGCCCCATTATGCGTGTGTAGGAGTATGGGTCATTTCCTCTCACTCTTGTCTTCCCCTATTCTCTCTCTCTCTTTCTCTCTCTCTCTCTTTTCCTCTCTCCTCTCTGTGTGAGTGAGTTTGTGCTTGTATTGATACTTTTTTTGTTTGGTTTTCTTCTTCTTCTGACTTCACTCTAAAGCTATGGTCATCCAAAATCTCCAGCCCACACCAAACTAAATATACACAAACACGCAGAGATAGTGCCAGTGTACAGGAACACACACATTGTGCAGACAGAACATACAAGCACTCTTTCACACCCACACACACACACACACACACACACACACACACACACACAGAAACTGGCACTCACATGTTCCTCTGGTTGCCCAAACCACTCGCACAGCACTCCATGTTCAGGGCTCCGAATTACCATCCATAAAAGAGTGTATGTGTACACGCAGTCATACAAATGCACTCCCCTCTACGAACAAACACAAACACACAGACACTGTAATAACAGCAGTTTCACTAGTTCACCCAATTAGATTTCTTGATATTTAGAGCTGGGTATAAACATGTTTGGCCTGGTAGCTAATCCTAGGATGCCAACAGTGGAGATCATGTGCGAGTGACATTTGCTGGCACCCCCCTATGGATAAAGGGGAATGATTTTAGGTCTACCAGTGAAATGGAGGAGATAGGGAAGGAGGAGGGAAGCTTTGGAACGCCGAGGCACGTGGGGCACAGCTAAGAAGGGTTAAATCTCTTACAAATGAAAGTGGATTGTGTGATGGCTGTCAATCAATCTTTTGGCTCCTCCCGAACTATGTTTAACAAACATTTGTGATAGCTACAGAAGAGTGCTATCACACACATGTACACAACACACTTACATATCAGTGTACCAGCAGAATTAAAGGAGAAATCTGGTGTGATTCGATCCATAGCCCTGTTATTTGAGGTCACTGAGTGCTGACTGTTGGAAGAAGAATGAGAATAAATAGCAAACCAACAGCTATGAGTGGACAAACAGGACAGTTAAGACCCAAACAGAAACTAAAGTGAAAACCCAGGGGTATTCTGGGATAACATTCTTTGATCTTCAAAAAAGAAAATAAAAGTCAGTGGCAATTCGTGTGTGTGTGTATGTGTGTGTGTGTGTGTGTGTGTGTGTGTGTGTGTGTGTGTGTGTGTGTGTGTATGTGCGAGTACATGTGGCTGACAGCTCCACTATGTTGTACCCAGTATGTGTGCTCAGACCTGACCACAGAGACCACTCAGCCACTTTATGTGTGTGTGTGTGTGTGTGTGTGTGTCTGTGATCACAAAATGGAATTTCAGTACCAATGTCAGAAATGATGTTTTGTCCCCTTTTTGCCCTTATTCTTATTCTTTTATTGTATTTATGTTATTCTTTTTATTCATTTGTTGTTGAACAACAAGCAGCCAATTTGAACTTGATGGGAAGCAAAAACATGCTTTGATAGCTTGTTTTCAGTGTCCATGTGTTCCACTGTATGTCAAGGAAGAAAGTACACTGACACTTTGCTTCAGATCCAGTGTACAGTCAAAGACTGTCTGACAAAAGGTTGTGCTATGAATTATACACAGTGACTGACTCAGAACTCTTTGAAGGACAATGATAGCGTCACTTCTCAGAACACGTGCTGCTTCTATCGCTTTTCTGAAGGCAAATCTTCCTCGGAAATTTCAAGAAATCGTTTTGAAAAGGCAGGCAGTGCTATAACCCTCATCAGCACAACAAAGACACACACATTCAATCACTGTAAGATAAACAAAGAGAAGCCTGAAAAAAACATCCGTACAATTCCACATAGCATATTCACAAAAAAGATACACACACACACACACACACCTCATCTAAACTCATCTACAAGATTCTAACAACACAGTGGAAAACAGTGGATAAACAAACTGGAGAGAGGGTTGAGGGGCAGGAAGAGGGTGTGTGTGTGTGTGTGTGTGTGTGTGTGTGTGTGTGTGTGAGTGTGTGTGTGTATGGGGTGGGGTGGGGGGGCACAGAGAGAGAGAGCTGAGAGATGCAGACAAGAGAAATATGAGGCCAGCATTCCAAGGGCACTCGGCAGGATTCTGGATGGTGGTGAATGGATAGTGGGGTGAGAAAGAGAGTGATAGAGCTCCAGCACATAGTGACGCATGGAGACCTCCACCATGGGCCCATCACTTTTCAAGCCCTATGTCTCTCTCTCTCTCTCTCTCTCTCTCTCTCTCCCTCTCTCAGACACACATGCATGCTTCACATATCACATTTCTCAAGAAGCCTGAGTATTTCTCTCTCTCTCTCTCTCTCTGTGTTTCGACACACACACACACACACACACACACACACACACACACACACACACACACACACGTTAATATGTTAATAAAAACGAAGGAGTTTTGGCAATAGATTTCCTGTCAGGTTGAAGCTGAATATGTGACTTCCGAACTCTAGGGACAATTTGTTCAGCCTCCTTAATGCAGCTCCTGGGTCATTTACTTTTAAAATTGATAATAATATCAGCATAATTCCTATACTTACAAAATTATTACCATTATTATATTATTTTACTCATAATAAGAAGTTTGATCATTGTCAGTGGTGGGAGTAACAGCAGTCAGTTTTATTAACAGATTAATTTACCTGCTTGATGTAATTAAAGAATAACTGTCCGTTTGGATTTGCAATTGAAGCATCATATGAAAAAAAAAGTCAAAAGTGTTAATTTGCTGCACTTTTTGTGCTTATAGCGAGGCAGACAACACATTTACATAGTCACGCACAACTGGGAGACACTATACCTTTACCACTGACTTATGTACTTACCTCACTGGAATTAAATGCAGTAATGCTCTTAAACTAGATATTCCTAAAAAGACTGAACAGGACAATGTGCAGTTTATTGGGCATACATACATCATGCATACTGCACTGTACTTATTGGGTATACATACATCATGCATACTGCACTTATTGGGCATACATACATCATGCATACTGCACTGTACTGCACTGTACTTATTGGGCATACAGATACATTATGTATACTGTACAGGTGGAATGAAAAGCAATAAAATAGGTTATATCAATTAAGGACTGTTTGAAGGCATAACTTGAAGCAGAGATACAGCAACTCCGACACAATTGAAAAAGGTTTGGCATCAACTTGTGGAACAGTAATATAGAATGTAATAGCAGTTTTCCACTGAATGGTACCAGCTCAACTCGTCTCGACTCGACTCGCCTCTTTTAAATTTCCAGAACAAAAAACTGGTACCAGTTTTGGTATCTCCTTTTTGACGGTTCCAATCGAGCTGAAGCAGTACTAAGAGAATGTATTGGAGGGTACTGTGGCCATTACTATAACTAACATTGTAATGTTAGAATTTCGAACAGAATGTTAACACTTACAAATTGTTTGTTTCACACACTGGACAGGGGGGACGAGAAGGACTTCCCAGACTTAATCAGGGGACTGCATCAAAATCATGCAGTTGTGTAGCCTGCTGTGCCAACATTATACCAGTATGTAGCAGCATATATTTGTAGTATTTACCTTTCAAATAGTGACATAAACATCTCCCAAAAACATGAATACTCAAGTGAAGTACAGATACTCAAAACCATACTAAAGTAAACTGACTTACTGTTAACCTCTTCTCTGTTAGTGTGTGTTTTCTAGTCTCTGTGTGTGTGAGTGTGTGTATAAGAGAGAGTGTGTGTATGAGAGAGGGAGGTAGAGGACAGACAGTTTCTGCATGTATTCTGAAAACAGCTGTATGTTGGTCAATGCATGTATATTTTTGCATATACAGTCACATTAGCATGCACACACACACACACACACACACACACACACACACACATACAGAGAGAGAGAGACAGAGAGAGACAGAGACAGAGAGAGAGAGAGAGAGAGAGATGGGGGAGAGGAGGAGGGCAGGGAGGTGAGGTGATGAGGAAACATGTGTCAGAGGAGGCTGTAATGGGAACATCATGTCCCCAGTCTCCAGCCCATCTGTGTGATCATGCCACCCATGCCTCTGTAATGCCTACTCCTCTCCAACAATTAGGGCTTTGTCCTCAGTTGCACAGGCCCACAGGAAGCATTGCATTATTAGCCCAGAGGGAGGTGTGAGGGAAAGGGAGGAGAGAGGGGAGAGAGACAAAGACACATGAAGAGAGAGGGAGGGATGGCTACGGAAAAAGAATACAGCAGCTGGAGAGAGAGAGAGGAACAGGAAGAATGGGAAAATTAGCAAAAGAGATGGAGAAAAAAGAATAAGAAAGGAGGAGAGAAAGATAGAAAGGGACTTAAAAAGGATGGAAAGATGGGATTGAGTTAAAAGAAAAGAAAGAACAAGAGGAAAAGAGGGAGGGAGCAAGTGAGGGAGGGATGAGGCTGAAAAGAGTGAACACACGTTTTGCCTGCTCAGTCCTATCTCTCCCCACACCACCCCCTTTATTATTCATTAGTATCTCTTTCTTCTGCCCGTGTAAGAGACCTTGATGAGCTATGTTTATTCATAGGCTAACCTTTTTAAATAATTCTGAGAGCACTCCAACAAAGACCTCCCCAGCATGCTTAATGCCTCATCTCTTCTTTATTATTCAGTCCTGACCATACACCCCCACCCAACCCGAGCTGAGATACAGGACCTGAATTATGCCACTCCACTCCACTCCACTCCCTCTATCAATGCAATCCTTTTTCCTTCCATCCTCTCCTCTATCCTCTCCTCTATCCTCTCAGTTTCTCCTCTTCCCTGTGCTTTGCTCTCTTATCCCATAGGAGATTGCTGGCTGCCGACTGCTGCACACTCACACACAAGCACGCACGCACGCACAGACGCACGCACGCACACACACACACACACACACACACACACACACACACACACACACACTGCCTCTGTTGCTCCAGCTCTGTTGCAGTCTCTCTTTTCTCTCCCTCTCGCTCAGTCGCTACGGTGTGTGTGTGTGTGTGTATGTGTGTGTTTGTCTGATCCGACTCCCCTAGACTGCTCTGCACGGCCCCTCCTCATTGCCTCTCTCCTGCTCTCTGGCCCCCTCCCGTCTGACAGCCTCTCCCCCCACTAACCTGCTGTCTCACTTGGATTTTCATTTTGCTCTTTCCCTTCCTCTAGCTCCCCCTGTACCCCTCTCCTCCTCTCTGCCTCCTGCAACTCTCTCTCTCTCTTTTACATTGATCCCTCTCTTTCTCTTTGTTTCCCTTCTTCTAGCTTTTTCCTCCTTCCCGCTCTCCTTCCCCTCTACCTTCCTCTGTCACTGCCCTCCCCACCCCTCCCTGCTTGCCCATAGAATGAGAGTAGTCAGATATGTCCTGTGTATCAGCCTCTTATTGATTCCCGTCCCTGTTGCACTATATAAGCAATGTCACATTGCTGCACAAGGCTGACAGTGGGCAGGCCTGGGCTGGGAAATATCCACCTCTGAAACCAGGGTTTGATGGACAAATCCAGCTGCAGCCTTCACATTTTTCAGTGATAAAAGAGGTTGAATTTTAAGATGAACTTCCATGAAATTATTTACAAATAACAGTGAAAGGAAGAGTGTTGATTTGTAACATCCAGAGACTACTTCAAGTGGGCTTTTGCCAAGAAAGAGACATTTTGTGAAAGCCAATATCTGGCTAACTGTTGGGCAGTGATAATGTTACATATGAAGTTTGACATGATCTCTCTCTTTCTCTGTGTGTGTGTGTGTGTGTGTGTGTGTGTGTGTGTGTGTGTGAGAGAGAGAGAGAGAGAGAGAGAGAGAGTGTGTGTTTTGTTTAGACAAATATGAGCTAATCCTCTTCTGCTATATTGTTCACTTTCAGTCAGATGTGTCTAGTGATCGTTTGGTTGGCTTCAGCGCAGATGGCTAAAATAATACAAATCTAATATTTTTCATCTTATTTACACTTCAGGAGACTCTTGAGCATTGGCAAAAAAGATAATTGACCAGAGAAGAAGTCCTTGACACATCAGCGATTAGCATATTAATTGCAGGTTGATTTCTCTGAATGACGATGATTATGCCTCTCAGAATAAACATGATTATGATCAGATTTCTTTTGTCATTAATGCACCATCTGAAATGCAGCTTGAATCTTTCTGTCTCTCAAACTGTTGATGAATTAAATATAACTGGTTTCTTTCTGCCTTTTAGCTTGTTTTCGCCCATGCTTATCTTGACAAACTCTTGCCCGTATAACATTTGCTTTGAATGTAAATATCAGTACATTGTCTGGGGAATGCACAGTAATGAAATGACGGATTTAATTGACAGCTCGAGTTTCACTTCCCCTTTTGTGTCTGTGTTCCAGAGGGAAGCACTTGGGTTCTGAAGGCAGGAGTGGAAACATGCCGACAGGAATGAGGCCTTTAGCAGTCTGCAGATGTCCTTCCCAGTGAAGGTGGCTATTCGTTTCCTCTTCGCTTTCATTCTTCCTTGAGATGAGCCTGTCACATCCTCTATGCCCAATATCAATCCACCAGTTCGCAATCGGCCACAAAACACCGCAGGCCAGCGCCAGGGAGCCGTTACTCAATTCACATTTTCCACCCAATGGCATTTGAAAACACTTTCTCCAAATCACATTTGAATGTGTGTGGGTGCGCCTGTAGCCTAGTCTGTGTGTGTCTGTCCCTTTTCTCAAGTCCACACTATTTTGTGCTGCAGTCACCCTACTCAGTCAAAAGATTTAAACTTACTGCTGTCAAAACCACAGCAAACCACAGCACAGGATCAGTTACAATAAACTGAGCAAATTAATTAGATACTCTAGATACAAACTGAGTTAATATATCATTAGGTACTCCATTTAGATACTGTTGTTGTTTGTTATTGTTTTACAATAACAGTCAGCTTCCAGGTTCAGCACCCTGGACAGCACCTGGCATGTAACTGCTGCACAGGCACAGGGCAGGATTGCAATATGATGAACAGCTATGAACATGCTGTAATTCGGCAGAATAATTTATTAAGTTGCGGCAGCTCTAGAAAGCACTCTTATAAATGGTACAAGGCACACTGATCTGTTATCAAAAGAGGAGAAAGAAAGAGAGGTGGGTGGGGGGGGAGGGGGAACGCTTTGGAGCGATCATCCAATCTGTCCAGGCAGAAGATGAGAGCAGGTGTCTTGCCTCTTCTTCCATTACTACAGCTATGTGGGAATTAGATTTATATAAAACCTCATAAAAAAGCACCCTATTTTTCCACATTAAAAAGGCTGCCTTGCTCCCAGTGGTGGTTGAGATTGGATGGGGAAATGTGGTCTAAAGACGGTAAACAATTTGTAGCTTCCTGCGGATGCTTGGCAGGGGCAGCCGGCAAGATAAAGGTGATTTACCGGGAGGAGAGGCGTACAGCGCCGGTGTGCCAGTCACTGAATGAAACGGTAAACAGCCAGCGGGAGGGACGCTTACTTATTCAACTGAGTCATTACATCCATAGCACGATCTTGCCATCTTTCCCTTCCCTTTCTATTCACTCACTCTTTCACTCTTTTAACTCTATCCCCTTGCTCCATTTACTCACTCCTTCACTCTTTTAACTCTATCCTCTTGCTCCATCACATCATCATGCTTAATCACTCCTGTCCTTTGTGACGTCACATCAAGGCCCTGACCCATCACTCATTCACTCACTTTTCCCGAGTCTTTCTTCTCTCTCTCTCTCTCTTTCTATGATTTACATACCCCCCCATCATTTCCTCTTTCCCTCCATCATCCATATGCTTTAAACTGGCATCTGTCTTTCTCTCCTTGACTCCTTATTGCCTCAGTGGCCATATCTCTCTTATTGGTTGCACTCTCTCTCTGTCCCTCTCTCAGTCACTCTGTCACTCTCTCATTTTGTTCCTCTACTCTCCTTTCCACTTCCTCTCCATCCCTTCCTCCCTGCCTCCTCTTCCTCCTTTATGAAGTCTGAGTGTGCTGGTGAATTGCTTTGTGTTGACAGGCTTATTGCTGGAAAGAACCATGTCTCTTATGTGTTTCTCCTTACCTTTTCTCCTCCTCCTCCTCCTCCTCCTCCTCCTCCTCCTCCCTGTGCTGGGAGCTGGGCCAGTCCTATTGCACAGGGGATTGGATCATGACATCATCATTGCACCTGGACAAAACTCAATCATGCGGACAAACTGAAGACGGTGCAGAAAGGGGGCGGGGGAGGGGGATAATGAGGGTCAATGAACAAGCATAATCACATTACTTGGGGAAAATAAAAACAAAGAAGGGAGAGAGGTGGGGAAAGAGAGAAACAGAGATGAACGTGATGAGTGGGGATAGGTGAACACACACTCTCACATACATTCATACTCATAAGCAACAACAAAAAAACTAATGTTCACACACATTGTTACGAGGTAGTGTGTTGAGGGTCTTTAGGGTTAGCACAAAGGCAGTAGGAAGTTAAAAGTAGCAAGACTTGCAATTTATTTTTTTCACCAGCAGTGATGAGGCCTCCCCAACTCAAAAGAAGTGTAACACAAAGAAAAAGAAAAATGGAAATTACATTTACAAAATAAATGGCTTGGAGCAGCCAGAGCAAAGCACAAACAAAAGGCTTAAACAAAACGATACCGTAGTTTCAGGCACCTCACCCATCTGAGGATGCTAAAAGAACACGGGCAGTCTCTCCTCTCCTATCCAAGTCTCTCTAGCAATGAACCTGCAACCTGAACTTCCCCCTAATTGGGACAAACCAAAAAATCTAATAAGCACAGGGGAGTTCCCAAATTACAAGTCATACATACCCCATTATAGACAGTACATATGTATTAGTGCTAAATATATATATATATGCCCTATATATAGCATTAATAAATAAGTGTATTAAAAAGCATGCACTACAAGGCCTCCATTGATTTAATTGATTTTGCAAGGGCGCAACTACCCCGCTTGCGAACGCTCCCCATGCATATAGTCATCCTGAAACGGGAGCGCGCTTCCCTAGAAGCGACCAGGAAGTTACCACAGCGTCAAGCAAGTGAGTTGTAAAACACTGAACCACACATAATGCACAGTTGACACCATATAACATTACTGAAGATGTTTTACATGTCACAACAGGATCTAAATAAACGGAGATCTTTCTCCGAGTGAATGAATGGTTGTACACGTTGCTGTAAGTGAAATGTTTAACGTGGTTTTAACAGCATGTGTGCACCCATCTGTTTAGACACACGTAAACTCAGCGCACAACACAAGAACACATCAACAAACAAGACATGATATTGCCGGCTAGAACTGAACTAGACATGAAGGAATGCAACAATATATGGCGTCTGAAAGCACATGCGGCCGCCATTAGGATGCTATGAGGATGCGCTAATAAGTCGCGGCCTCACAGGCAGTCCTTGGATGTCCTAATTTCATCTTAAATTAAATGCTCTTTAAACACCCCCATGCTGACATGTTTCAAACAGTGGCATACGAGCCACATTACCCCGCAAGGTCAGGGCCGACACAGCTGCAGTTGACTTTCACTACATTTCCCAGAAGGCTCTTATTCTGAGGCAGGAGGGCCAGAGGTCACCTCCACAGGCCCACAGGAGGCACGGTTATTTTTCACTACTGTGAGTTACAGGAGAATAGAAATAGCCGGAGAGTTCACTTACAGATCTGACACACACACACACAGACACACACACACACACACACATACATATGCAGTACACCCACACATACAGGTAGAGAGGTCATACACAAGTACGTGCATGCATATACACACACACACACACACACACACACACACACACGCATCCACCCACGTTGCATCTGGAGATGTTCCATTTGCCAGACTCCGTCTAGGTGTGAGAAAGAGAAACCCCCATGATGCTCTCCTTTTCCTTTTCTTCCCTCCTGCAGCCTGTGTTCAGAGCACCACTGCCTCTCCAGTCTGTGTGCACAGGCGACTGGAGTGACTAATGTCTGCTGCTCACTTATGCCTGTTCCTCATTTTATTGGGCTGGGGGGTCCTGGGTGTAAAAATCAGAAGGCACAGAAGAACTGTGTGTGTGTGTGTGTGTGTGTGTGTATGTGTGAGACAGAGAGGGAAAGAGAAAGGGAATAGGGTAGAAAGGCATGGTTTTGTACACGATGGAAAAAAAAAGACTTGAGCGTAAGAAGGAGGAGGAAGAGAGAGAGAGAGACCCATGGGAGGACCCATGACTCTTAAGTGTATCTAGAGAAAGAAAAGTCTGGATGAATCTCAACACCCCATCAGAGGCACTTCAAATCAGCAGGAGAAACTGTTTTATGCAGAGCTTATTTCCTCCCTGTTCTCGCACATTTAGTGCAGACAGACTTCTCTTTCTCCTTCTCCTTCTTCTTCTCAAGTCAATTTGATTTTTAAATTGAAGAACTTCTTACAGCATAATTATTTTCAATTCAATTCAGTTTTATTTATACAGCGCTTTTACAATAGTATTGTCTCATGCGCTTCACAGAAGGAGCACCCAAGAGCAACAGGGCAAGGAAAACTCCTTATTTCAGTAACAACAAATGTACTGAAAAGTACAGCAATACATAAACATGTCAACACATAGTATGAGTGTGAACTATTACTTTGTGTGTGTGTGTGTGTGTGTGTGTGTGTGTGTGTGTGTGTGTGTGTGAGTAGAGCTAAGTGGTTCTTCACATTGACTTAATAGAACAGTGTTATTTCCTAAAGTATATAGGCGCACATGAATGTTTTTCCATAAAATTGGTGCATACCTGGACATTCCTGGATTCTACATGTCAAATTCCATGAAGTTCACATGCTCTCATCAAAAGTGTCCTGTTTTTGCATTTTTGTCTCTCACTAGGTAGCACTACACCACCAATGAGTGGCTGTTTAATTCGTCTTTATGAGACCTACATACCACAACAGTCTTGGACACTGGAATGCTTGGGAAGTAATTTCATAAAAATTGCTTTGCCTTCTTAAATTTGAGCGAGTCAAGCACAGGGAGCAATCCCTAGGGACCCAACAGCCTATGCACTATGATTCCAGTGGGCTCATATATGCCCACTGAGTTTGTTGGGACCTGGTGTTTCTGCATCCTAAGGAACTGTTGATGGATATCAACCTGGGGCTTCATTTATAAAAAAGAGCATACAATTCATGCCAAAAGGTGTATGTACACTAAAAAACATCCAGATGTATAAAACTGTGTGGACACATGTGTTGTGCCAGATTCTTTCATAAATCACAACAAAAAATTATTTCACTTCAGGTCAGAGCTTGCATGGAGGAATGCACGTTTTCCCATCAGGTTCTTTTATATATCCCAAAGTCTGTGTAAAATGTGGTGTTCGCAATCTTTTGGGCGTATGCAAAGTTTATGAATGAGGCTCCAGGTGTTTTTGTGTCATAGGAATGGTTAAAACAAATTCTTGACTATCAGATTTGGTCTCTCAATAGATGGTGCTCTACCACATATGGGCGGTTGAGGGCTCATTGAATGTGACTACTTGAGACCTACATACCGTAAAAAAATTGTCAACAGGGGCTTCAAGGTTCCTGAGTTATGTTGCAAAACCAACCCAACGAACCCATGGACCAAAAGCTGCTATGTGTTAAAACTCACATGTGGCTGTATGACCAAAATGACCTATATGATCATAATTATTGCCAAAGTTTAATTACACACAAACACATTACAGGACAAATATCACTTATCACATTCACATATTACATTTAGAATATTAGTCAAACATTAACTTAAAGAAACAAGAAGACTCTCTCTCTCTCTCTCTGTATTATCTGTCTGTTTTATTTAGAACCACACTCTTGTATACTTCAGACATTGCAGACATGGTATTTTCTGAAGAGAACTAAGGCCTAAATTTGTCAAAAATGCAATAAAATGATCTTATTCTTCTTCTTAAAGGATCTTGGTCATCTTCTGGCTGCTTACATAACAGGTGTCTAAATAGCTGAATAAAGAGCAGCTCTGGTTATCCATTAGGAGCAAACCAAGTGACCCATGTCTGTGTCCTAACCACACACACGCACACACACACACACGCACACAAACTTCCTAAGCCAAGAAGTAAGCCATATTCATAAACTATGCACAGAAGATCCATTAGCCAGACAATGGGAACACCATTATTTATTTGTGCTAATAGATGAAGGGGAGCATCACAGGAGAGTTAGAGACAAAGGGAGAGAAAGATGGAGAAGAGAAGGAACGAAGAGCAGAGAGATTGATTGGAGACGACAGAAGGGGGATTGGGCGGCACAGACTAAGGGAGATGGGGAGAAGTTGTGGGGGATTTGAGGGCAGAGCAGACTGACATTTTACACCTGACAAACATCCAACAATCAGCACTCGCTGCCACCACCACCTCTGCATCAGCCTCACCACACCACACCATACCAAGGCGCCCTGCATTATCGATGAGTTGAGAATTTGCCCCATGAAAAGAAAATGGAAATGTCAACCTTTTCATCTCCAGTGTTAAAACGACCTAAAATATTACTCCTCATATTACTCTTGTTCTCTCTCTCTCTCTCTCTCCTTTTACACTCTCTGACCTCATTCTCCCTTTAGTTCGGTCGCAGACATACACTGAGACTCCATAGATTTGCAACAATGAGGATTAGAAATGTGAAAGATAAATACAACCCAATGACAGAAAAATGCAGTCCAACATTATCTGCCATGCTATCATGTTATCTCTCAAAGCTGAACTCTATGGAAATGGCTTACTTTGCCAGTCAATGTAACCGAGGCTGTACATTGAGTAGCCAAAATGAGTGAAAAGGACAAAAAGTCAAGGTTAGGACATTCATTCTGTAAATGTAAAGAAATGGATGCAAACACAGTGTGCAACTCACAGAGGATTAAAAACATCTGCTAAATGAGTCATTGTCATTTTAATTGCAATGATTTGTCAAAGGAAACAATTCTGCTGTCTTCACATTCATTTCCATGCTCCTATTTTTATCTCTGTCTATACTCTACAAAGCCGGCGTGCGCCAGTATTTTGAAATTCTGTTTTTCCGCTGTGTATTAAAGGGGTGTTTATTGTGCAGCTAAATGGTGGAAATCATTCACAGGGAGTAATTAACAGAGTTATTTTTCAGGGTAATTGCTGGTTTTGTAAACACTTTTGATGGGCGGAGAGCCAACAGCCACGTGGGAGGTGGCATGATTACTTATTGATTAGCACTGAGGAGGAGGGGCATCTGCTAGCTCAAGGTTAAGAAGGTCAGGTCTCTTAGTCATCTCCAAAGTGAGAAGTGTAGCCATGGTACAGTTCAGTGTTCTGGACAGGGGAGCATATGCCATAACTACATGTGAGTCTGTCACTGATAATGAGGATACCTTAGCTGGGAGACCATTAAGTGGGAATCAAACTGCAAATCAATCCGGTATTTCAAAAGTCTGAAGTGTGGCAGTAAATTATATGCATATATAAAGATTTAAACAAAGATGTTAACTGACAGTTAGAGGGGGGAATTACAGAGATAACATGTTTACAACCAGGCTGTTCCTGAAAAGATGTTTAACAAATACAAATACAAGTCTCCAGTCTTGTAGCTTAAAGCAACATCAGTACAAACACATAAATAAATAAAGTCAGCATCAGAGAACTAAAGTCTGCATCAGAGAACGTTTCTGGCATTTACGGTAAGAGGCAGGCTCCTCTCATGTTTGCAAGGCCGTGTGGCCAGGGCAGGGCTGTGAGGTTCCCCGGCGCGCGCCCCAGGAGCTTACCCTCCGACTCCTCTCAGAAGAGCCTCCTTTCAAGTTCTACTGGCGCCCTTGACATTTCCTAAAAGCCCT
Source organism: Tenualosa ilisha (assembly GCA_015244755.2). Lineage (NCBI taxonomy): Eukaryota > Metazoa > Chordata > Actinopteri > Clupeiformes > Clupeidae > Tenualosa > Tenualosa ilisha. The sequence continues at coordinate 1,023,622 of PYXC01000495.1, read as the reverse complement.
CGGATCTGGGGTCAGCCTTTGTAGTAGGGGATGCCCACTGAGAGTTGGGGTGGTGGTGCATTTGGAGGTGGGGGGTTGGGTAGAGGGGGTCAGAGGGTGAGAGTAATGATGCTATCAAACCTCTCATCATCGCCTGAGAAACAGGTCTGGGAGAAAGTTTGCTTTACGGCTCAGCACAGACAGCCAATAACATAGCCGGATAGAGACATAAATCAGCCTTAATAACAGCATAATGTTGGATCGATATGAAGACAAAATGCAACCTGATAGAGTTGTATTTCTGGTGTTGCTTGAGGATGGATGGTGAGGGATGGGCATGTGAGAAGCCAATGAATCCAGAGTACGCTAAGAGCAATCATCCTGTGTTGCTTGAGAATTAAAAAGATAGAGGGGCACATTCAAAACCCTCAGGTCAAGGGATAACTAAGGCTTTGTTTTGAAATGAAAAAAGGTGCTGAAGATAGTGTCTCTCTGAGCAAGACAAGCCCAGATACATGGAAAATCACATTAAGAGAGGTGGAGGGTGGCAAGGAATCTTAGTCATTGGACTACAATAAACAGAGATTCATCTGGGATTCCAATTCAATATTGCTGTTAAAATCACAAGTGAAGTAACTTGTTTTGGTGGCTATGTACACAATAGCATCTTTATGGTGTGCAGAAGGGTAGCAATGGAGACACATCTTTCTTGAGGCAAAATAAATAAATGGCATACCAGATATACTGCAGCCAAGCCACACAGTCGTCAGTGAGGGACAACCAAGCACTATCCCTGAGTTTAATTATAATCTTCCTCAGCTGGAAACTAATAAAGCACTGAACTTCTATTGAAGACATTAAACATTTCAGTGACAGTCTTGAGGGTCAGATTTTGATGGATGGCATACATGAGAGAGAGGGAGGGAGGGATGGAGAGAGAGACAGAGGGAGAAAGAAAGAGAGAAAATGGGAGAGAAGGGGACGTGGGAGAGAGAGAGACAGGGAGAGAGAGAGAGGCACTGGAGCTTTGCAGCACTCACTGCTGTGCTTTGTGGTGATGAGAGGTGTGTAATGACAAACGAGTGCAGAAGCCACAGCATGGGGCCTGGCAAGGAGCGCACGAGAGAGAGAGAGAGGAAGAAAGGAGAGAAGAAGATGGGGGGAGAGAGACTTCCTCTAGTTTGGTAAATAAATAAGCAGCGTGGCTGTCAGAGTGGTTGTGTATTTATCACCTTAATGGCCACCTTGGGGTTGGTTAAATGTTCCAAGGAAACATCAAGGTCATTCCGTTGGCTAAATAACATAATAAACTTTAGTGAATGCCTGATTTGTGTGCTCCTTAATGTTGTGGAAATGACACCAGCTCTGCCTCATTGTGGCAAAGCTCTCTAATCAGACCTTCTATCTAGCAAATAAGGCTGATATGTTCTGCTGGCTCATTTGCCTTGTGAGTATTAAAAGTCAGTTGACAGAATCACATCTTTCTCCTAAACACAGCAGCTCTTTGTCTTACATAGTTTCTTCACTGGCAAGATGTGGTGCTTTCATCACGGCAAACAAGGAGCCTCTGAGGCAATGCACAGACGCACATGGATGCAACAGCACTCACTAAGCCCAGCTTAAATATCCCCGTTAGCCACTGGCTGAGTCCCAGGCCAGATGTGTGTGTGTCTGAAGGGTGTAATTCTCTCTGGGACTCCTGCATGGAAGATGAGGGAACAGAGAGTGATGCCCGCTCGGCGGGCGACCCTGTCGGGTCCGCTGATCCATGCCGTACGAACAAGGGCCTACCAATCACCTCAGGATGGAAATGACAGGCTTGGAAATTGCATCATTCTTTACCATGTCATTAAGCCCAGATCCTGCCATCTTGTCCTCATCAAGACTGAGGAAGCAGCTCCTGGGGTTTTAAAGCGGTTTTAAACATGGTGGCATGACATAACGAGGATAGTGTGTGAGTGTGTGTGTGTGTGTGTGTGTGTGTTGGGGGGGGGGGGGTAGATACATGTCCCTTGAGTGTCAGTCAAGGTTTCTCTTGCATCTGCCCTTCTGACCCTCAAGAGTGGCCACAGAGGCCTGAGGTCCACTGGACAGGCTAGCTTGATGGCCGTCAGGGGTTGAATCGATACAAGGTAGGCTCATATTTGAAATATATGAGTGGGTGTAACCATAAAAATTACCTCTGGTTTCGTTGCAGATATTTTTCAACCAAAATCATTAATGACAGGACTATCAGCAGAATACAAATGTATTCATTCACATGGCCAGCCCCCACCCCACCACACCCCCAAGCTGGTTTCCATCAATGGCTCTTGTCAATATCCATCTGATTTCACTCGTGTGAAAATTGCAGCTATAAATCTGCAGAGGAAAGCCATGGCACAACAACCTGTGTGATTGCCTTTGACATACCGTCTCGGCAAATATGACCACGGTTTTGACATGCTGTCTTGGAGAATATGGCCGAGGCTTTGCGTCGGAAATAAATGAAACTCAATATAGCCCTATGAAATGGCAGCCACAATGTTTTTTGTTGTTGTTGTTGTTGAAACAGGGCACAAAGGATTTTGTAGATAAAACCTATGGCATGTGTTCCTTTGGAAAATGAATGGTCAGCTGCTAGAGTTAGTGAGTGTCGTATTGATTTTAGGGTTGTTTGAGTGAAAGGCAGGCAGTCAAACAGCAGATGAGCCTCAGAGTTAGTGTTTGGGATCACATGAAAGTGGAGACCTGGAGCGACGGAGCGACCTTGGGTGTCAACACAGAAAAGGCTGTGTTTTCATCTTTTCCTGTCCCTCTGTAAATTGTAAGGGTCATCCCGTAAAGGCCGCTCTGAGCGCTATGACATTGAGACATCCCATAATGAACAATGGCTTTTGAGTTGTTAGACTGCCTTTCACGTTCAGACTGAGAAATACAGTGAACATAAAAAACAAACTTTCCAGGAACTTAAATTCATCGTCCATAGAGGATACAAGCATTAACACACAAATGATCAATTTCTGAGTCATTAGCACAGGTGCACATTTTATCAGCAGATCTCCTCTGTCACCTTAAAATTCATGCAAAAACATGAAATGAAAAATGAACCCTTGACCTTTTGCATAATGGTCTCCATGAAGGGCACTGGCTAGCTTTTCACTTCCTGATGTAGGCGAATGGAGTTTATCCAAACCCTCCCACACACACACACACACACACAGACACACTTTAGTGAAGTAAGCCTGTGACTCGGGGGTCTTAGCTAAAGATTTATTACCTTTCCCCCATCCCTTTGGCTCCTAAAAAATGGCTATTTAAAAATAAATGTTAAACAGTCAAGGTTCTAACTTTGCGAGGAAACTGCATTAACCTCGTGGCCTTCAGAACTGCTCTCACCTTGAGTGTGTGCATGAGTGTGTATGTGTGCATGTATGTGTGTGTGCCCACACACTCTGAGGGAACCTGATGCAGGGGTCTCACACACTCCATGGACACGCTACAGTGGCCATAACGATGGCAGAGAAATCCCTGTAGGCTGTATCAAGTGAAAAGGCCAAAACGATCATAAGTGATGAGGCATGGCATTAGAGTCCATAGACAGCACCAGTGGTGGCTAAAGGCTGTTTTCCGGCAAAGAGCCAGATTGAAGCACAAGCACACTCTGTAGTGCCCCTAGCACCCACTAAAACATTTACAGCAAAGTCTTCCTAATAACAAAAGGGGGACCCTGCATGTTTTAGTTCACTGAATGAACTAGCATTACTGAAAATCTCCCAAGCTATAAACCTTGCTGTGGAGAACTATGCAGGTCAAAGTGGTCAATTCCCCTTTTAGCCTACTAGCCAATGAATAAACAAACCTGAGAAAACAGCCTGACTGAAAACTGATCATTCATAGGATTTTTAAATGTAGCCTGCAGGAAGAATAAAATTCATTCATGTATTCATTATTTGAAATGTTTGCATTGATGTTAATGGTGTTAGACCTTGGATAAGTGACAAAAAAGGAGACTGCTTTCTTCTGTATTTTATCAGAATAGCAGTGCACTTCTTTTGTCTATCCTTCTGTACTTTATCAGAACAGCAGTGCACTTCTTTTGTCTGTCCTTCTGTACTTTATTAGAACAGCAGTGCACTTCTTTTGCCTGTCTTTCTGTACTTTATCAGAACAGCAGTGCACTTCTTTTGTCTGTCCTGTACTTTATCAGAACAGCAGTGCACTTCTTTTGTCTGTCCTTTTTGTTGCAGACATTTCAAAAAGGAACTTTCACTTGGGCTGACATCCACAGTGCAAACAGTTGACAAGAAAAAAAATCATGTTCAATGCCTTAAGAATAATGACAGATAATTTATTATCAAACAAGAAGGAAAATAAGTACACGAGAACAGAGAAGTGCTAAACATATGATGCTAAGCTAAAAAAAAATGTCAATAAGACCTCAGATGCTCTGGGGCTACGCCATATGTTTCTCAGTGCTATATTAATGAACTGGATACAGTCACATTCTTCTGACAGCTTAGAGATTTTTAAAAGACTTTAAAGACATATCTCTTTATTTTGTACTTAGTTGATTCATTATCTGCCATGTTACTGAATGTCACCTGCAATCTGTAATTTGTTTTCTTATCTAGGTATACCTGTGTTGAGTTCAAGATGCATGAAAGGGGCAAGACGGTTAACTTAACAGAAACAAAGGCACACTGGACGCTATGTTGCTCATGCAGGCACAGTGGAGAGGGTCATGGCTTGCTGTTTGTATTTTTACCCAAGCCTGATGAAATGCATATAAATATGAAGATTACATTCTTTTCCACTTTCACTCTTATCATTCAACTGGAGAAGAATAGTGTGCTTTGACGGCTTGCACTGATGTTTCTGACTAATACTAACCACCGTAAGCCGTGCAATTTAAAAATATACCTCATGTTGTTATGACTCTGGTAGGTCCAGCCCACATCATAAGCTGTCTTGGTTGTGCTAGGTTCCTTCTTGTCTGCAGCAGGTGCAGCATACCCAGGTGTGGGTAGTTGACTTGAGTGGCATAGCATTGTCCTTTCCTCACATTTGGCTTTTTATTTGGTGCTTTTGCTAGAGCTGAATGGGAAAACGCCTTTGTTTTCCTCTATACTACACGACTTTACATTCTGCATGATCTCCCCTTCAAGCACCATGTTTGACCCAGCATATCTACATTATTTTTGCCATCTTTTACATTTTTCATGTTTATATTTTTTACTAAAATGTTTGCAGTAGATTTAAAATTGTATTTTTCATACAGTGTTTTTGTATCGTACATGACTTAGGATAAAGGCATTTGCCAAAAAAAAACAGTAAACACAAACATAGATAAAAATTATTATTATGAATTTCAAATGTGTTTAGGATAGCTGAGAAAACTTTCTGTATTATTTTCAGAAGTTCAATATCAGAGTCAATTTGAAACAAAAAAGGTTATTTTTTGCTGTTCTTTTTAGTCTCACTTTCATATCAACATTATATAGTCTAGTTCTGACTGACCTACCAATAGCTATTGGTTTTTTTTTAACAAGAGGACCTCAATGAGAAAAAGCTAATGCATTGCAGGAGTTGAATCTGCTTGCTAGCGATTTTAGCAGCATTTTTTAAAACCTGTCTTAAAGGCTATATCAAAATGTTCTGTCTAGGCTAAATAAGACAGATTATGCAACTTTTAAAAAATCACAGCAGTTTGCCACAGAGCATTGTAGTGTCAAGTCAAAAGTCTGTGTAAATTCCTTGTAGTACCTTTAATACTCCAAAAATGTACATAGTGAATACAGGCACTGAAGGGATCCTATTTCTTTGCTGTATTGTAACTTTTTTACCAGTATGTATGTGGAGGTGCATGTGTGACACTTTGTTGAAATGCTGCCATAAACAATACATTCATTTTATGATTTTTTTTTTCAATTCAATTTAAAATAATTATACAGTGCCTTATGGCCCTTTACCGCAAGGAGCACCCAAGAGCAACAAGGGCAAGGAAAAACTCCCTTGTGGTAGTTAGTATAGGAAGAAACCTTGGACAGATCTGCAGCTCAAGGGGCCAACCCAACTGCCAGGGGTCATACAGGAAAAGTACAACAGTGGTTATCATGACAGACTACAATTTGTTCATGATTTTAGCTATCCATCATAATAATTGCAAAATATTGTACCACGACATTATAGTAGTCAAGCCATGGGTAGTTATCAAAAGTTATGCCTGGACAGTGTAGTAGCAACAAGGCATAGTGTTTTAGTCAAGGACTGGGATTGATCATGGGAGTAATACTGGGAGAGTCCATTTTTACACTGCTATTCTGAGGAGGGGTCAGTCGCAGGGCCTCTAGGAAGGAGAGTTGATCCTGGCATGGGTGTCAAGGAAGGGCCAGTGTCATACTTCATTGACCATATATGTGTTTATATGTATATATATGAGACAGAGAGCGGGAGAAAGAGTGCACACAATGAGGAAATCAGTTAAGGAATATATATCTTTATTAAAAATCTAGACAAATATAATAGAGCTTGATTTAAATAAGAGTTTGTTGCCTATGACTTTTAGAAGTTTCATGGAAAAGCTATCTTCCTTGTGTGTATACTGATCCATGGATGTAGCATTTTGTTACATAATTAAACAGATTGGCATTAGTTGATACATGTTTGTATTAGCGTTTGTAAAGGTTTAGCTTATGTTATGTTATGTTTGTTAATGTTTGTAATCTAGCAAATATTGTGCTAGGCGAATTCGAGCCTGCAGTATTGCCCAGAAATGGATGGTTCATCTTACTCTTTTCCTTATCCAAGAAAAACAACCCAGTTCTATGCCAAAACAGTCTATTGTATGTCCATGTTTCCACTAGAATAATCATTGTGGAACACTGTTTTAAAGAGACCATGCCAGAGAGCAGTGTACCCTAAGCCTCTTTTGTGAAGAGGTCCTATTAAGATGAGAGCAGCCTAGCAACAGTGACTGTGGGACAGACACATATTGTCCTAAAATGATGTGAGGTCATTTTGGCTTTATTATCCCATACTTGAACATAGAACTGACATGCTGCTGTTCCATCCACCCATCTCTCCCCTCATTATGCCATAGACTGAAAAAAACACAGCCTGAGCAGGACCTTTGAAACATACTTTGAGAGAAAATAATAAAAATATTTTGTTTTTCTCTGGAAAGAATACCAGTGTTGTTCAGAGTTTTGTTGTTGTTGTTGTTTTTGTTAAATTGCGCATACGGAATCCAAATGAAGAGGAAGTTGGGCATGGGGAGAAGGAGTAGTGACAACAGAACTAAAGAGCCAAGAAATCAGACTTTTGTGTATTAGTACAAAGGCAGATTTGTGAAGGAGGTAAAGAAGGCAATGCATGCAGTCAAAGAGAGATGAGGGGGAGACAGGAAGGGGAAAGAGGTGTCATGTTCCCCTCCTCAGCAGGGTGGGCCTGCACCTGAGTGGAGCTCTGCTCAGGAGGCCCTGCCTGATAGAGAATAGCCTGGGGGAGCACACACACACACACACACACAGCCTCCCTCCCATCATTACACACACAGACAACATTGCCACTTGCAAATTTTCTCAGGGTCTCTTTTCAACTGTGCACAAGGAACAGCCCTGGTTCACCCCATGTCTGACTATTTATTTATACATGTGTGTTCCTCTTCCTGCCTGCTCCTAATTTGTTGAAATCTCTGATGCTTCAGACCCACTGCGTGGTGAAAGCAAAAGCTGTTTTAGAGAATGAATAAAACATTGCATTGGGCTCTGTCTGCGCTTTGTTCTGTATGAGTGTATGTGCTTATGTGAGTGAGTGTGTGTGTTTCAGGGTATGCGTTCTTTTTATTCCTTTTTGTTCTTTCTCACTTTCTTTTGCTTCTTAAAAGTCTGTTTTTTTCTGAGAGGTTGGGGAGTTGCTATATTTACAATTTGTGTTGTGTTTGTGATTTAACATGAAACCAGTGCCTGTGGGAGGGGAAAAAAATCACATTTGCCATCCGGGTGCAAATCAGAATTAATTCATGGCAACAAAACTGCTTGGGTGAGTTCTTGCATGAATGTCTTATTTAACCTGGGCTTGGCCTGAACTGCAGGGTAAACCCCAGGAGCTGGCTCCTGTTACTGAAACAAACACAATTGTGCTTTCGCCCACTCACATTTCATGTTGGCAGTTTAACACACCACAAACTAGGCTTATCCCAAGTACATGCAAATGTCCTGGGTTTATCTAATTTATCGTTTACAAGCTCTGCTGTTTTTTTTGTTGTTGTTGTCGTTCCCGTTGGTTTGGTTTTGTTTTGTTTTGTTTTGTTTTTTAAATGTCCTAAATCCTGAGGTTTGTTTGTCAATTTATTCCCTGACTTAAGTTAAAAAGGGAATCGACTGTTTGCATTGCCTTGAAAGTGGCCCAAAGGTAGAAGTAGACAAATAAATAAATACATATTCAGTGCAACAGCAGTGCATAGACCAACACAGAATGTGGCCTATGCTGGCAAACAAAAGGAGAGCTGAAGAGAAAAGTAGCGGTTTGAAGTGTTTTTCAATGTGAGCGGCAAGGTTACCACTTCAGCCGCTCCATAACGTACGTGACAACAGCACTCACTTGGGCCTTCTGTGCTGAAGGTGCGTTATCACCAGTGACCAAAGTTATGATGGGGAAATGACGTGCTGGCGAAGGAGTCGGGAGGGGGAAAAACAGCCAAGCTTATCACAGGTGCAGGCCCTGGATAATAACAGCCTGAAATAACAATAATCTAGAGGCAGTACCTGATGTGCCACAGATAGAGCTAAGTCCATAACTCACCTGGGAGGAGCACCGCTATTTTATCTTCAAAGCTTTCCGCCTGCATTTGACTATCTCCTCGGGCGCCTGTTCAAGTGCATGTTAGTACACACACTGTCCCAGGTGTCCCACTGGTTATTTATCTAGCGCTCTGGCATCTGTGTGTACCCACCCCCCTTCCCCATTGGGTTCTCTGTTCTGCACCATTCATGGAAAAAAGAAGCTTCTGACTATTTCCTTCTCACACTCCCTTTACACCTCCCCCCTTGATGCATTCACAATGGGTTTTAATTATTCATTTGCAAATCGAGGTCTTCTGATATGGACAATCAAACAATAATGATATTGACATCATTAGTCAATTTTGCAAATTTAAGTCAGAGATAAACATTACCTTTGCAAATAAATTGAGGGACACAGTCTAACTTCTGCACAAACAAAGTGTGACAGTTACTCTGTAATCCTAAATGTTTGCACTGTTTTTATTTTTTCCTTATTTGTGATAAACTCCCAACAGGATGGAGACAGGCCTCACACTGTGACAAACAAAAGCTTTTATCTACAGAGACAGGATGCTGCATTACAACGGAGCTGCCGCTCAACTGCTAATGACACAAACCATGGAGCAGCAGAATTCAAAAAATCACAACTCTCTAAAAACAATTAGATGGGAAGTGTTTAATAGCTCAGAGATTACCTATCCACCACCAACCACCCGCCTCACATACTCATGCCAGCACAGGCAGACACACATACACACACACACACACACACACACAAAGCCTAAATAAAGAACTGACAAACAGGGACCTCAATTTGCTAAAAGTCCCTCAGAAGGTTTATTTATTCAAAGAATGTGTGCTTCCCCTATCTCCTCACTTGCTCAATATTCTAACATGGTTTATTGTGTATTATCCTTAACTAGAAACACAAAATGGAACACTTAAGCAGTGGCACACAAAGTAAAAAAAGTCACCCCTAAGGTATAACTGTGAATCAGTCAAAGAACACTTGGTTAACCATTTGCATATATAGTGCATGATGCCTAGAACGAAAAATAGCCCCATCTGAAACAAAAAGCCATGACATGAGCCTAAATCTGTCTTGAACCTAAAGCAGCATGAAAAAAACAACAATTTGAAAATGATTAAATAATAAATCTCAAATCACTATAAAAACAGGCATGGGTTGCACTACCCAAAGACATAACATACCTCTACAGCCAGAAATGAATTAGCATAAGGTTAGCTGTAGCGCAGCTAATGCGGACATATTTGTTGAAGCTAAGGGACCTGGAACTTGGCTCCTTACTTAGCGATACATCAAACTAAACACCCTGAGCAATGCCCACAGAGAATGGTGACACTTTATAAATGACCTTGCTAGCACCCCAGGGTTGTGTGCTGTCTAATGAAATATTTGTTTTGTAAATGCGTATGACTGGCGTTGCTGCCATGGTGCTTGGGAGTGGGTGTTGGCTGGGCCCCCACTCCACCAAACCTCAGGTGAGGAGAGCAAAAAGGGGGCTAATTCACCAGAGTTATCCCTGAGCACTGCACCCAATATACACACTCCATTTCCAAGGTGAAAATGAAAAGGCACCTAATATTTTATCAGTAAAAAAAATGTTCTCTCATTACTTCCCTGTTCTCCCCCTCTCTTTGCCTGTATTTCCTAGGTTTTCACTTCATCCCCCTCTTTCTGCCATTTTCAGCCCATCCTTTAGTATTCTTTCTTTTTTTCTTCCTCCAGTGCTCTCTGTCTCTCTCTCTCTCTCTTTCTCTTTCTGCAATACTGACTGCCATATTCTCATTAAAGATGATCACATCGGAGGAAGCAGGCGCATAAACGCTGGAGCGGGCCCATGCTGTGCGTGTCAGGCCCATCACGGGCCTAGTGGTGGCAATATTCCCATTCGGCCGTAATAAAGCCGGCAGAGTTATGGGAACATTTCCATTATGAGTCTTTGCGAGGACAAATAATATGACCTTGGCTGTCAGGCCAATTTGAGTCGCTGCCACCACCACGAGTTAAAAGACTCCCTCAGCAACACAAATGTGAGGTGCTGGAATATATGACCAAAATTTCAAACTCTTTCATTAGTGGAAAAGCTAAAAGCGAAGGGGGAGGAGGGTGACAGGATGAGGGAGACAGAGAGAAAGGGAGGGAGGCAGGGGAAGGGGAGAGAGAGAGGAAGCTTTTTGGGGGCGGTTTAAATGATTCAGCAGAGCAAGGATATTTGTGTCTCGACAATAAAGGTGACTAGAAAAGAAATTAATCAATAAATAGAAGGCCAGAGGAACAAAAATAAACACAAGGAGAGAAAGAGAGAGTTGAGTTGCTGTTTAACTTAAAGAGGAGTTCACATACAGACAACCACAAATCATTGACTTTGGGTGTGGTTGATATTCTGTGAATTACCACTGGACTCCCCCACTCCCGCTGTTTGAGCAAATGTACAAACAAAAAGCATTTGCCTCACATCTGGCCTGTGGACTCAGTCAAGCATTGTTCAAAGAGTCGCCTCCATGCCAATCACATCAGACGGGCAGATGTGTTCCTCTCTTCTACACCCAATCAGACAGAGCGCCTCTCTCATTGCACCCTGCTGTTAAACATTCTTTAAAGAGAAACACTAAAGAAGAGAGAGAAAGAGAGAGATAGAGAGGGAGAGAAAGGAAGGGAAATGGATCCAATTGTCTTGTATTCATAGTAACCATTCATCTTCATTATCTTCATCATCTTTGCCATCATCATCCTCGTGTTCTAAGACCATAATTTCAGAGGGCTGGAAGAAGGAACCCAGGAGGCGTGAGAGAGCATGTCTCTATGTGAAACATGTTAATGGACCCCCAGTTTATTTTTGAACTTGCAATCTTTCTCACTCTCACCAGCAGACAGAGTGAGAGAGTCAGAGAGAGAGAGAGTGTGCATAACACTCTGGATGTTAATGAGAAAGGAGTGATTCTTCATTTCATCTGTGTTTGTGCTCATAAGGATCCCTGCTCTTTTGTGTATGTGTGTTTGATAGAGAGAGAGAGAGGAGAGAGAGAGAGAGGGAGGCAGAGAGAATGTTTGAAGCCTCTCTCTTAGGCTAGACTTTGAAGAGAGTAAAGACTGAGTCGTGTGTGAACATGCATCTGTCCCGCTCCCTTTTAAGGACTACTTTAATTAAGATGCTCTCAGACAAAAATATTTTGACAAGGTTTTCTTACTTCTTCGGCTGCAAATTAATGGAAGATGTGGGTGAACTTTATTTGATCTTGAGTCTGCCCTAAATGCTTTCTACAGCTTAGTCGGAATCACCTTACTGAAGACACTGCATGGGTTTATTATGAGGGGAAAAAATCCTCCACCTTGATATTAGCCTAATTTATTGTACCCTTTTAGTGACATGCTGTCTAACAGTGACTCCATAATAACACCAGTGCATTCTTATGGACTCACTGGTTTTATGCTACAAGTTCTGAGGAAAATATTTTAATATCTTAAGTTGTACTGAGGGAAAATCCTTTTCTTTTGTTGTTGTTGCTGTTGTTGTTGTTTGTTTTCATGCTTTGTTTTGTTTTTGTTTTGTTTTGATTTATTTTTTCTATAGCATGGACCACGTCTTGTTTGATTCCCTTGTTCATCTCTCTCCTCTCTTCCTGAGGAGTACTCTGCATCTATATTACATGGAATCTGACCTTTTGCTTCTGTAGATCCAGTAATCCCCCAGTGTCTTTGTTTAGGCCGCTTCAGTCTTATCAGCATCAATCTGTCTGGGTGTAACATGAGATTACAGGAGGAACCCCCCCCCCCCCCCCCTGAAAAAATAAAATCCTCCTGGCTGACCTGACACTCATCATTGGCTGGGGCTGTTCCTGACCTCGCTGTGAGCGCAAAGGCTTAGACGGCCTGTATCCCTCTGCTCATCAATCTCTATTCATTCCACTGGTCCATCCAGCCGCCCGTCCATCCAGCCGCCTGTCCATCCGTCCACTGCTCTGCCTGTCTGTTTGCCCAGCATCCCACGCTTCTTGGCTTGATTGCCTCCCCGGGACAATAACATGCTCTGGCAGCTGATGCGGGCCTTCAGCCCTCTCCTCTCTCTGTATCTATCTATCCTTCCTTTCTGTGTCTGCCTCTCCTCTCTTTTTTTCTCCATCTCTCTGTCAGTGTCTGTACCGTTCAGCATGGAGCCGATAGTGATCTGCCTCCTCTCTATGAGGCCCTGTTCCCATCATCCCCTGACCTCTCTGCTGACATGTCATTGGCTTAGCTGTCGGTCCCGTCAGCATAGGGTTGGCCTGAGCCGAGCTAAGCTGGACTGGTTTGGGCTGCTGAGAACCGACCCCCCCACCCCCCAACCCCCCACACACACACACACACCTCCCTGCCGAGTTCACTCACCTCACAGGTTCATTCATCTCTTTAGGACTCCCAGCACCACAGTGATTTCTGACAGGCGTTACACAACTCCTGCTCAGTGCCTTCATGCTAGTGGCGCACACAGATACCACACAGACTAAGACTGCTCCCTTTACAGTGTATGATAAGCACATTGATGATTATCACATGCCATGCACTATGTGTACAACTGCATTATAGCAGCCTATGCGTAGAGCATTACAGTGTTTCTCAGTGGATGGTGGCAATGGATGTAGTGTGGATGTTGTAAAAGATAAAAGCTGTTAAAAAAAACCCTTTAGTTTGTTTTTCTTACAGGAGCAGGGCAGGCAAGGGTTAGAACTAGATGGTTGGAGGCCATCTTGTTTCCTAGGTGGAGGTGAACATGCATGTTTTATGAGGAGGTAAGAATGGCTGTGGAAATATTACTCATAAAGGGCTTTGCAATTAAAGGCCCGCTGAAGCTAAATCACCCCTCCTCGCACAAGATCATCTAGCGGCTCGAGCATATGAAAACTACTAATGAATCTCAACTGAACATAAAGTTTTTAATTCCTGCTGGGATCATGAAGGAGTGCATATTATGGCCTGAAGGTAAAAATGGGGAAATGACTTTCATGTAAAAAAAAAAAAGGCGTGCACATCATAAGCCTTAAGGAACTTCTGTTCTCAGTCCATCTTGGTGCAGCTGCGTGAATCTCATTCCTCATCAGTCATATTCAGTGTCAGTCCATCCACTCCACTCTTGTTTTCTTCCACCTTAAGCACTGTTGGGCTCTTACATCATCATTACACTCTCAATCAGTTTTTTTTCTCTTGTGCACCTCCACAGCATTCATATTTGTAAAGTGTCTTTGAAGTGTGAGAGCTTTTGGCAAGGAGCTGTTCAAAGAGCAATTCTATCTCTGACTTGGGATGATGTAGATGCAGGCATATTATTCCTCCAGCCTTTACACTTTACTGACAGTTGGTGCAATGCACCTCCAAGAATGAAAAAAGAAAGAAAAAAAAGTGACATGTTTGAGAGCGTTTGTGTGTGTGTGTGTGTGTGTGTGTTGAGGATGAGGGGGGCATGTGTTTTCTTCACAAGAACAAAACCTGACTGAATAAGATTTTTTTAGTTTACAATGGGAGACTTCTTGCTGTACAGAGCTACAGGTATCCATGTTTAACTTCATGCTGTCCAGACAAAGAATGCTTGAGAAGGGGATGACAACTAATAAGGGCTCCAACAGAAGGCAGACTTCAAGAGGTGGAGTGAGGCCATCACACAGACACACCAACAACAGAGGTCCTCCCCAGAAATCATTAAGGGCTACATTCCTGGAATAATTTCTCTGGTTTGAGTCGGGGTTTTTTCCTCTCTCTTTCTTTTTCCTGCAGTCTCTCGGCATTGCCTGAGGCACCATCAGTCCATTGCTACCTGTCTCTGTGCTTCCTGACGGTGCTTGGGGTAAATAATTGACTGCTTTTGCTCGTTCGCCATGGTGCCATGGCAACCGTTGTGTCCAAGCTTCGCCTGCCCCTCTATCAGCAGTGTTCTCCCGGAGCGCGCACCGCGCTGCTGCAGTCAATCTGGAGTGAGCGGCCCGAGCCCCAGAAGCTCACGGCGGGTGTGATCTTACATGCTCTATACCCACTCAAGACGGGGGTGGAAAGGCCGCAGACACCAGGGGTACATCTGAAAGCACCACTGCTGCTGTTTTTTTTTTTTTGGTTAGTGATGTCAAAAGTTTTTTAAGACCCTTTTCTCTTAAGGCCCTTCCTTCTCTACTCATCCCTCTCTACCCCTAAAAGAGTCCTGCAGTTCAAATTGTAGTTTTGGGATTAATACTAGTAATACGGTGGCACAAATATACAGTGTGTGCGTGTGTGTGTGTGTGTGTGTGTGTGTGCGCGTGCGTAGGCAAGTGTGTGGGTGTGGGTCTGCGCACGCACAGTTGCTGTGCATGCCTCGTCCGTCTAATCAACTTTCTGAAACATTTGTGAATGTGACATGTGCCAAGATGAGAGAGAACAAGACGACGGGAGAAGACCGTGGAAAAAAGTCTGTCCAATCTGTGCGACGAGCAAAATCTGCGCTGGCACAGTTGTGCATTACAATCCCTCCTGTGGATCCAATCCATAGTTGGTTAACAAACCACACACACACAAACACACACACACACACAGAGGCATACATGCATACCAATACACACACATAATGTAAATGACAGAATTTTGAAAGCTGAGTTTTACACTAATTTAAACAGGTAGTACATGTGTGTACATGACCTGAATTATCTGGGAGCCAAATGCCAGACTTAAAGTGCAGATCTGTTATGACAGCTTGCTCATTTGATTCACGCCCGGTAATTGCAGTTGACCTTTTTAAAATTCCTCGCTTTCATGTCAGTGCCAGTGTCCTTCATAACCATTTTCTCTTTCCATTTGCTTTCGTCTGTCTTGCTTTCTTCCCTCCGTCATTTATTCTTTGGCTGATTGTGTCATTTTTTATTATATTATTTCTTTTATTCTCGTTTTATTTTGTTTTTTTCCTCCTTCTTTTCTGTCCAAATCTTTCAAGCAGACATGACAGCTGTTCACACAAACTGTTATAGAAGCCCACCAGGGAGAGCAAACTTCTGCACTTTGGATTTGAGTGATTTGTTAATTGTTTCAAATGGTTTGTGTCATCCAACTTTTCTTATATTCTCAAATTCTTTCTAAACATCAGTTACATACTCTTCAACTGGTAAATGAATGTTTACTTGCTCTGCATGCATGTGTAATCTTTATTATGTTTTCTTTGATGACTCACACAGTTAAAATGTAAAAGAGATTTCCAAATATTCTGATTGCTATGTATGCTACACAAAGTGATAGGAAAGTTACTTTGGAAATGTAATGTGTTACAATTACAAGTTACCCTATATGAAATGTAATAGTAGTGTAACTATTTCAATTACAGTAACAAAGTAATGTACCTAATTACATTTGATTACATTTCAATTACTTTTCTACATTTTTAATGAATTTCAACTGTCAACCATTTTGAGTTTTTGAAACCTGGAAGGATTAACCTTACAGCATTACTCAACACTGCTGTCAAAATCCTTTTAAACTCACTCAACACAGCCACAGCAGTGTCAGACACCTCTGTTCAACACCTCTCTCCTATGAGATCATGCTGATCTTTGAATAGTTGTGCCTGCTAAATCAAATATTTGACACCTACATTTAACATTTGGTGAACATCACTGAATAAGCAGTTGTTTATTCATGTGAAACTGATTGTGTATACGTGCGCCTGTTCACTACAGCTAATTTTCGTTGTCTACACTGTAGTGTCTATCTGGCATTGCAGGGCTACTTGAACTACAGACCACTTGTAAGATGTAGATCCTGCAGCAAGTGGGTGGTGTTGCCAATTCAAACATGATAGGAGAACCGATTAGACATATCAGAATAGTATCTGGCTTAGCGGACATTGAACACAAGAAAACTAATATTATTAAAGTTACAGCAGATGTTTTTGTAGAGGATTTTCAGATGTAACTGAAATCATAATTCTGAATATTTCATGAAAGTAACTGTAATCTGTAAGTAATGTAACTGATTATATAACTGATTACTTTTATTTTGTAATTAAATTATGTAATTTCGTTAAATGTAACTCATTACTCCCTAACACTGGCTATACATAATGTATGTACTTGTTTATCCATGCAATGTATAATTTATGTATAGATATATAGATAGATAGTTAGATAGATAGATAGATATTGTTAGCCTGATGCATTCAAAAGCTTTCATATTGTTTTACTTTGTGTAAAGCATTTAAAATCTATGCATTGGCATGCGTTTGCTCTATGGTGGCAGATACTTTCTGCTTCAACCACTTCTGTTGGTCGTGACATATGTTATGCTCTGGAAAGCACAGTTGGAATTCAACGTTACCGCTTTAAGCCCTCCGTAGGTTCCTAATTGACCGCGAAGCTCAAAGACATTGCAAACATAAGCCAGACAGATTCCTGACACAGTGTGGAGCTAATGACAGATGCACTAGGCCACTAGCCTGGCTAAAATTAGACCTAAGGACTTTGCACATAAGCTCTAGATAAAGACGACAAACAATGAACAACAAATTAAAAAAAAAAAAATTATACCACAAACAAGTAGGCTCATTATTTTACCAGGTATCAGCCATACTTCTCAATAATGAACTGCATCCACTTTATATTATGTTTCACCGCATTAACTTGGTGGTGCCTATATAGTAGCTTAGCTCATTGTGTATGGATAAAGAGACACAAGAACAGGTAGCCATTCAGATCCCCTATAGCTCTGTTGGCCAAAATAGCACAGCAAAGTGTAAATTGCTCACTTGTAGATCACTTGGCCCAATTAATATACTATGCAGTACATTTGTGGTCTGGTGCCACTTCTTACACGAAAAGGGAAAACAGGAGTGCACATCGAGGGGTATGAGAAATCCTGCCCAGGGACACTATTGTGGAACTCAAAGCCCAGCTGCAGCGCTCCATCAACCTCCTCTGTGGTGAAAGCCCAGGATTTCTTTCCCCACAGGTGAAACCATCTCCCCACAGCCCTGTGCCACACTCTGACATGCAGGGGTCGCGAAAAACAAAGTGCGGCCCCCAAAAGTAGGCTTCAGGGTCACAGTGTGCCACATTCCATACTGTGCCCTACATCTAAAAATGGACTCCTTGGCCAAGTTTGCACTGACCTGCTACTAACTACGCAGCTTGAACACAGGAGTGAGTGGGCATTCAAAGCAATCACTGAGAGAGGCCACTTTTGCATATTCCAGATTCTTCTGTGAAAGTGTCTGTCAGAGTCTGCTCCGGAGGAGTGAACAATTGACCCTGAAATGTGGACAAAGAAGATATGGGAAAGAAACAGCGCAACTCCCCACTTCAATCTTTTTGAGGCCACAGACAAGTACAAATGAAACTGCATCTGAGTGTGACACGCATCCTTGAAGCATGGCAAAGCTTTTGCGAAGGTGAATCTCAAGATGGAGGAATTCATATTTGCCATGCGTAATATTTTAGCAAAAAGCCAACTATGTTTTAACATATCAGAAAGTCCAAGGCATCATACCACTAAATGCTGGAAATACTGGATTCCACCCCACACAAATGATTTGCACAGAGGAAATTGTGTGTGTGGACTAGGTTGTGTGTGGTTTTTGAGTTTGGCTTGTGAATGTTACTTTATTACATTTTCTCTCTTTGTCTCATCTTCTCACTCACCATCTTTCCATCCAGTATGTTTCTCTCAACCCACTGACACTTTCCCTCTCCAACCCCCTCCTCGCTGTTTGACATGTGTGTGCCTGGGGTCTAGCTGCCGTAAACTCATCTACTGTGGGTGTTTCTCATAATGAATAATCACCACCTTATGAGCCCATTACACTTTTTTCCAAAGTGTCTCTCTTCCTTTCGCTTCCTGACACTTTAAATTAGCATGAACACTTAGACACCACTTTCCTTTGCCTTTTGGGGTTATTTTTTGACACTGTAAAGGAGATAAAACCATTCAGAAGTCCAAACAAGTAACTGGGTGACTATAAAGGTCTGACTATAAGCAGAGCAAAACTAAAGAGATCATATTACACCGCCATCCAGTTGGTCATTTAATATCTTGCCAAATCAATGAAGTTTGTGGAAGAACCAGCAGGAGCACACACAGATGCTCTATGTGATCACTAAATCCCAGCTCTAATCTGGCATCAAACTTAGGCCTGACTAGGGCATGAGAAGCATGGAATAGAAGGGGGTGCCTATTAACACTCTCAATTAATAAGTGGCAAAATGTAAACTGTAAGTATTCTCCTTAAATATACTGCTAGGAAATATCTAAAAAATATCTAGAAAAAAATGCTCTCATATACTGTACAGAACAGTGAACATTATAATGACATACTGTCCTGACAGGGAGAAGGTGTGGTGGTCTGATGCCCAGGTGGCATTGGTCAGACAGAGGTCTCTCTGGCCTCTACGTGTGCTGGCCCAAGTAACAAACTAGAACTTGCTCTACTTACACATGCTCAGAGGTGGATGGTTGTCCCATTGTCCTGCAGAAAGAGCCACGCGAGGCCAATTACAACCCTTATCCTGTCCGGAGCCACTGTGTGTGTGTGTGTGTGTGTGTGTGTGTGTGTGTGTGTGTGTGTGTGCTTAAAGACAGCATCTGACTTAGAGGAACTATTAGTAACTTTCCTAAAAGCACCAGATGTCCTTTATCCACTTAACTCTACAGCTGCCACACACATGCACAAATCTATGTAGTCTCAAACTCTTATAGGAGGTTTGTCTCCCTCCTTTCTCTTTTAGTCCCTTTCCATCTTACAAACACACACACACACACCACACACATTCAGTAGAATGTGTGTATACACACTGGGCATTGTGACTTAATTTAATTAGTCTTTCACCATTAAAAGAGATAATTAGGCTGAAAGTGAGGGAAGAAGTGGTCGGTATTAATGTGGAGAGATTGTAAGTCGACTTGAGATATCTGATTGAATTTGTATGCAGACTGACAAATACACTGGCAAGGTCATGGACTGAGAGGAGGCAAAGGCAAGGCGTTGAAAAGGCAACGAGACTGTGTGCTTTGGCATGTGTCTCTTTCTATCTCTCAGCTTCTTTATTCACCTCCTGTTCTATATCTTCCTACCATTGTGCTTCTCTTTTTACAATTCCTCAGCATAGTTTGGCATTTCGCCAGTAATCAAAGCCTTTGTAGGCCTGTGGGTACTGAAGTCCTTTGAGAGGACCTGGAGACAGAGATATGACCCTCTGTGAGAATAACAAAACTCTGTGAGCTGGCCGTTACCTTGTGACGGCACACACAAAACTGAGGTCAGTGGCTTCCTAAAAAGACAGAGGATATACCAAAATATGTCTTTAATGGATGAATAAACATAAGAAAGACAAACAAAAGCTTTATGGATTGAGCAATGCAAGTTGTTTCCAAACAAAACAGCAATATGTTTACAGATAAATGCCTTCTGATATGGCACACACAATCAACAGCCCACTCATAAAGTCTGCATATAACCTGACATCATCATGTCCGCATGAAACTCACTGAACTAAACTTTCCAAAGGTGGCTCGAAGTCACCTCACAAGCCGCTGCCACTGAGCAATTCAATAATGTGAGATTAAATAAACAAACACGTTAAAGGAATGGATTACTTCAAACAGTGGGGAGGCCTGTCCAATGGACAGGCCATAAAAAAAGAAAGAAAGAAAAAAAAACAGCAGTCCAGAACGATATGCTGCACGTCCCCCTGCCTGCTTCAGCTTGCATGCCGTGACCGTCTGGCCAGGCTGATGAGCATCAAATCACATTTGCTGTGCTTTAATATTTCATTAGGCCAGGACATATTTGATTTTCCTCCGCCTTGACGGGGCCTCTCTCTCTCTCCCTGCCTCTCTCTCACTCAATTCAGGCCCTTGGTGGAGGCTGCCATTGTGTGTGTGGGTTAATGGTCCTATGAGTCCAGATGACACTGTTCAGGCGAAACTTTCACATCATTCGACGTGACTGTTTCACAGAATAACACCAGGGCACTCAATCCATTATTTGGGAGCTCCATTTAACTAATGTTAATAATGGGAATACAATGTCTCCATGTCTTTTTACAGGAGCATAATTCCATTCCACCTCCCAGTGGAGGTGGGAGTAACATCTGAGGGATCTCTGTGGAACTTTTTACGACTTCAGACTGAGCTTTTTACTGACAAGCAGAGGTGACTTCAAGTTCAGTGGAGGTGACGTGCAGAAATGATAATGTGTTTTAAGTCAGCGCTCAAACTCTTTGGAGACAAGTGAGCAGCCATTGAGTCCCCAGACTAAAGCAAAAAGGAAATGGCTACCTTTTAACTGAGGAAATTGAAAAAAATGCCTGTTATCTGAGCCCAGCATAGCTCAGCCCAGCATTGTGGCTAAGATGTTTAATTCAGTAACCAATGTGCCTGTGTGGCAACTTCAGCATAAACCCTCCCCAAAATGAAGTTGTGAACTGACAAGGTCATTAACAAAGTTTATATGGTAATGCAGACATGCGCGACACATTGGCGTGTTTTTTGCGGTGACCGTTGTTGGCGCATCAGCCATTAAGTGCTGACCTAAGCATCGGGGAGGCTGACAAAGCACCAATTCGGCATTAGTCAGGAAAATGTTAAACAGCTCTAAGGTAATATTTATGTAAAGAGTGCCATGGGAACTTATGAAAGATGAGGATGTTATTTCTGTCACAGGTTTAAAATATTGGCACTCCTAAATGGCAGTAGTTTTCACACAAAAATATGGATTTACTGGCCATTACTGAGATGGAGATGTTGATTGTGCTCCACTAAAACTTGAGCTTCATTTCTTCCTCGCTGTGCCGTTTTCTCACTCACTTTGAATTGCTTTCTCCTCTCTTCCCTTTCTCCTCCTCTCTATATCATTGCCATTTTCTCATTTTTCTCTTTCTCATATTCCTCTCCCTTTCTCCATCACCATCGCTCTGTGCTGAGTCACTACGGGCTTTAGGCGGAGGGCAGTGTTAGGTGCTACTGCTATGGTTTTGGTTGGGCAGATGAATGGGCAGCCCCCTAACATTCATTTCCTCCCCCGCTTCCTGCTGCTGGCCCACCAGCCAACCTCCGGAAAACAGATTCTGTCCCTGACAGCGCATTCCAAATGAAATGGTGTCGTCAATGAAGCAGGAGACCGGCCAGGTCATTCCCTCTCCTCCTCCCCTCTCTCTTTCCGCTGTGCTCTAACTTGCTCCATTGTTTTGCACTCACGCTCTGGTCTCTTGTCATTCTCGCTTGCTTAACACTGTACTGCCAGCTGCACAGATTTCCCTCCCAAAGGGATAGTCCCATACACTCCAGTCCCTTCATCCTCCACAGGCTTAGCCCAAAAGTCAACACTTCAAGCTGAAAAGTGCTAGCAAAAGCTAATGTGTTTTATTTGTTTCAAAGTTTGCCGGAACTTTTTGTAGACCCAATTAGATATAGCTCTTCTCGATCAGCATTTGCCTACCATTACTCATATAGCACAGTACAGTACTGGAAACACAGATGTGGACACTAATCAGGTAAAATGTTTAGATCAATACATGGACTGCAAACATTACAAAGTCAGTGTAGAGGGAGATACTGTGTTGATTGGCTAGACCGTGCCCAGGTAAACACTGTCTCGCCTAGACGGCACAACGGTGTAAATGCTATTGACGAGCAGGACTCTCGAAGTGCGTCGCTCTCCACTTTTCTTATAAGCAGCCAGTTGGGCCCCTGCAATGCCAATGTCCTCCTGTTTGACAAATCCCACTCCTGTTTCATGGGGACAGCAGAGTGGATCTCATGGATAAGTGGGTGTAAGTCAAACTGCCAATGCTTGACTCTGCCTTAATTGCAACACGGGGACAACAAATCAGCACAAACGGCCTTGGGGGTGCATAGGGAGTAGGGGGGTGGGGGGCTGACTGGCTCTAGTGGAGACAACTGGCCCAGACTCGACTTCAGTCTCAGTGATAGGTCTCCCTGTTCAGCATTGCGAGCAGAAGATATTTAACTTGATTAGGGGAGGTACTGCACCTGTGGAACTGTGGACCTCCAATAGCTGAGGTGTGTGTGCATAAGTGTGTGTGTAATGAAGGTGTAGTCACTGCTTTTTACTTCTTTCACTTATTTCTGCTCTAACACTGAAAACTGATTAAGTTGTAAACACAAGAAGTGGTGTCTCACAGTGAGAGGAGAGCAGAAGAGCGTGTATATATATTTTCATCTATTTGCTATTTCACAAAACATTTGTCGAGCAAATTTTTAATTGAGAGCAATCTATATTTTGGTTTGGGATTTTTTTCAATTACATGCTGTTAATATGACAAAATGAGACAAATAAATGAAGAATAATATTTCACCTTAGGCAATTACGGCCCAAATGCATTCTGATTACTTGGCAGCACAACGTGGATCTCATAATGTCTCCAATTTATCAGTTCCCTCGAGACCCAGCTAATGATGAAAGCCATCCATCAGCGACGCCATCGACAGGCCAATTGGGTTAGTGCAGGAGTTAGCGTAAGACTGGCATGGCCTGATGACAAATATAGCAGCACAGGAAACACTCCCAGATGACCTTTTGGAAACTAAATCCACGGCCTGATATTAGCAGCTAAAATGAGACTGTCGCATGGGAGAGGGAGCTTTCTGTTTCTATTTAGGCAACTGAACTAGAAAGGCCTCAGTAACTGATAGACTGATGAACAAATGTTGTTAATATACAGGAATGTTGTTTTTTGTTCCTTTTTTTCGTTTTCACACAATAAGACACACACACACACAAACACAAACACACACACACATACACACTCACAAAGTTACAATCTGTCTAATCTTAATTATGCATCTGGAACATGGCCCTTGTGCCCTTTAAGAGAAACAGAGTTTGAAAAAATCCACCAGGGGTCACCATGAAAGGTCACACTTCTCCTTGCTTCAATCACGTCTCCTAATCTTGGTTACCCCTCTCGTGACCTCTTATCGGCGACTTGCCGTCAGAAAATCGTTAGGAAGGCCAAAGATTCCGGTAATGCTACCGCCAGAAACACAATGTCCAATCAGGTCCTGGCACCTCAGGTGACTACCCTGCTGAGTGTTACTCCACTTGCGTCACTCACACACACACTCACTCACTCATACATACACATGCGTGGACACACACAGCACGCACGCGCACACTCACACTCACACTCACACTAACACACACACACACTTTTATTGGCTCCTGCTACTGTAGAGCCTAAGAAAGGTCAGAGAGGCTCCCAGGATGGGCATAAGAGCACTCAGGTGAAGCACGGGATATTCACTTGTGCAGCCCCGGCGCAAAAGAGGGACCTTAGCCTTAGGGGCACTTGGGATTTAAAGTGTGGGGGAGATGCAGTGTCATTCTTGTTTTACCCAAGCCAGAGAAATAGCTACTGCCAGATCTGCTCAGCAGAAACACACACACACACACACACACACACACACACACACACACACACACACAAAGACAAACACAGTTTAACAGGTGAGCCAACAGAGATTTTCTAACTGGAAGTGAAAAACACCTGAGCGGGAATAGCAAAAGTCCCTCATGGTTATGTCTGTTATGTCTATGTCAGGTGTGTAGGTCTATGTGTGTGTGTGTATGTGTGAATTTGTGTATATTTAGTGTATGAGTTTACACTTTATGGGTGAGTGTAGTGTGTGTGCATGTGTGTGTGTGTGAGGGTAGTGACCACTGGACAACATGTCAAAAAATGCTGAGGCTCTGTCAGTGGACATCACTCTGAGGATTAAAAGGAGTCACAGGCCTGACTGAGAGGGAACCGGGAGGATGGGGGTGAGGTGGGGGGGTCATTACCATATTTGAGGATGAGTTGTCTAATTTAGAAAAAATGAGGGGGGTGGGGGGAGAAAACTCCATTGCAGCAATTAAAATATGTTTGTAATTCCAGTCTGTTTGAATTTGTAATGCCGATCTCATAAGACATTTCTAATTAGTGAGCCATCTTGGCTTCTGGGGATGGGCTGTCTGGTTGAGGCTTGGAGAGAGAACCTTTGATGAGATGCAAATCGATTCTGGGAGTCGCTAAACGGCCTGGAGATGTCCTGCCCCCTGGTGTCACACTGGGGAAGTGCAAGGCAGCGCACCTGATGCAATTACAAGGCAAACACAAGTGTGTGTGTGTGTGTGTGTGTTACAGTGTTAGTTAATCATATGTGTTTGTATTGGTATGTATGTATGTGAATTGACTGTGTGGGCACTGTATGTATATATATAATATATACATATATATCAACTGATTGTAAATGTACGTGTGTGTGTGAAAGAGAGATAGGGAGATGGTATGCTGTGGCTCTCTCCATTTTTACTTGACACAGAACTCTGATGCGGGTCCATAATAAAACTGTATCCTTTCAGTGTTGTTTCAGATGCGTAAAAAAGACTGCTATGCAGAGAGGCAGGTAATGCTTGCAATTGTTGGGTTCCAAAGGGTCCTTGTGAATGACCTTGGGGACTTTAAGGCTTTGTGGAGTGCTTTGAGTGGCGTGCCTCAAAAAAAAAAAAAAAAAAAAAAACTTCCTCTCAAGGCCTTCCACTTGCCCTGCTTCCTTTTCATCCTTTAAAGTGTTTTGTGAAATATTGTAGTTTCCAGCAGAGACAGAGCACACCCCTATTGGCTCTGATAAGACCCACCAAACTGGTGCCATCAGTCAGGGGAAGAGGTACTATCAGAGCATTGCCAGTGTAAGGTGGGATTTGAAGACAAGGCACTCATCCCCACTTTCCAACAACTGTCCTTGGGGACACAGTATAGATCAAGGCCAAATAACCCCTTCCATCCTAGAATGGTATCAGTCTCAATACTGCCATTCAGCTCCATTCCCCAGCTAGCATCTGTCTCATCTAAAAACTGCATAATAGGTTATGTTAATTCTGCTAACATTGTAGATATTTACTGTACAGTACATCTGATGCATATTAAGTCTGAGATACATGATGATGTACAAGTGTTGGATTAAACCACACATTGCTTAAGGCAAGTCTCACCAATCCAATCTACTTTGTGAGTTTTCTGTGCTCTGAGCTATATCATGTCCATGCTTAACCAACTGCGCAGAAATCACAATATTTTACTCTGAAGAAATGCAGTCAAAATCATATTCTGCGCTGTAGCACATGTTGTCAGGAAAAGACCCGAACCCTTGGCTGGCTCAATATGACTTAGCAGAGGAAGAAATTCAAGTAAGGGACATAAAAACGATACATTGACTTGACATGCTGCATTTGTGCTATGTAAATATCCAATAGAAATGGTAACTCAAAAAAAAGGCTCCCAACTGGCATACAGTGCAGGGATGAATAAATGTGTCCTCGGTCTTGATGTGTGTAGACACATGCATTAAAACAGTTGCAGGGAATAATCCAAAGGCGCAATTGGAGGCATCCATCCCCCACTGCAAGAGGGAGTCTTTTTTTTCTTGTCAGTGTTCTGTGCAATGCTCTTATTCCCTCCTGGGCTTCCCCAGTGAGCAGAACTAAGTCTCAACTCTCAGCAATAATATATGAGGAGTAAACACCATCAGTTCCTTATTGTCATATCACATGCACATTCCTACTCGGAGCAAGGGAATGTTACCTGCGGCTATGCTTAGTGAGGCTGTCAATCAAGGTGTGTGTGTGTGTGTGTGGGTGTGTGTGTGTGTGTGTGTGTGTGGGTGTGTGTGTGTGTCAGTTTGTCAATTTGTTCTTGCATGGATTGTGAATTTGTATCGCTGTGTGTGTCTGCATGTATCAGTGTGCATGTGTGATTCTCTCTCTCTGTCTCTGTATGTGTGTATGTGAGGGACAGAAAGAAAAAGAAAGAGAGAGAGAGAAAGAGAGAGAGAGAGAGATGGGGATAGTGAAAAAAGGACAGTAGGGATTGGCAGGTAGGGCGGAGTAAATGTTTACCAATTTTCCATTTCTCAAGACTTACAGCTGTTTGTGACATTGCAGACAGTGGGGAGAAACAAGTCTTCAACAGCACCATCACCCCAGTGGCATCTACAAACTTATTGTCTGTGGAAATGTTGAATCACAGACCTTCTTATTGTGTACACACACTACACCTCTCTACAGATGCATTTAGAACTACCAGGTAGTATTTCTACAAGAGTTGGCATTTGTCCTGGGGGCACCATGACCATCAGTACTATAAGCACTAGACATCAAAGTATTTCCTTTTTCTTCTTTTTTCCTGTCCACACACACACACACACACACACACAGACACACACAAACAACTTGGGTGCATTATGACTGCAGAGCTGCACAGCCATCTAATGAAATACCCAGGGATTTTTAATGCAAATTGCTATTGTTTAATTAACTAGCTGTGGGAAAACAACGAGGGCAACCAGTTGCATGTTAAAACAGCAACAGCATTTTACATTGGCCTTAGAAGCCAGTGCTTTTCAAAGATGTATCATTAGCCACTGGACATCTACACCTGTAGCGCATATTCACATCCACATAATATGGTTCAGGACCTCTAAATGATCATCTTCCTTACGTTTCATTTTGGAAAACCCCAGAGATTTTAGCAGAGGTTTGATGTAACTGATGAAAAGAGAAGGGTGTTTACAGAAATGGATATCCAACTAGCTAACAATATTACCTTGGAGACACGTGGGTGTATTGTTTCTCATTTTGCTTGACACAGTGATTTTCTGAAGGGCACTGTCTATGTTATGTCAAGCATGAGAGATTAAATAGTAGCACTTTATTTATGCAAGGATGAACAATTTTCTGTTGTTACCATTGTTCACTAAGTACTTTTGACCAATATGACACCTGGATGTCCAACAAACTTTAAATGACATTATAGTTAGAAAGGTGAAACATGAAGCATGAATTAAACCATCATCACGCAACAATGCTCATGACTATCAAAATATAAATGTGGCTTCTTGTTATAATCACAGAAAAATGAAATGAGAACACAGTGTATGCAGTGTATGCAAACAAAGTGTATGCAAGTGTAGCGGGTGGGAGTAAGAGAAGCAATTACACACACACACCCACACACACTCAGATCCCAGGTAGGCACGAAATCCCGCGAGTCACCTGAAGTTTTGTCACCTCACGTGATGAGGAAACGCAGGTACATTAGTGTTACCTGTTACACGCGTACACTCTTTTTGTTTGAAGCTGAGCAGCGAGGCAGTGGTGAGAGCACTGTTGGCGGGCAGGTCCGATAGGCAGCGACACAAAACAGAGCGGGTAAGGTAAACGCTGTTTGATTTTTATTTTTATACCGCGTGCGCTGTGTTAACACGCAATGAAAGATACTTATGTTTACCCCGCAGTGCCGTCAAATAAGTTTGGGTGCTGCCCTGGCGGTGATTGACGCTGAGCTGCTACCAGAGCCTTCCAAGGTATTAAAACACATTCACTGGTGTTCTAGTACGTATAGTACGTAGCGTCGCTTGGTTGTTAACTGCAAACATTTTAATTTGTAGCTTCCTGACTCGCGTCACATCTAGTGTGAAGGTCTTGACGAGCTGGCTGTTGGTGTGTGTAGTGGGGATTTTAAGAAGGTAAATGTAAAGTTTAATAAAGTGTAATGTTTTAAAGCACATGTAAAAAGTCACCGCCATGAAAATGAATATGCACTGTTGTCTTGTAGTCATTCATGCAAGAAGACTAGTTGGTCCGTGTGGTCTCAGCCAATTGGGAACAGCGAAAGGAGCCAAGTGTAGCCACTGTTTTTCCCACTGTTATTATTTAGTGAAATCTTACAGTGAAGTGCCGTTGTGTGCTGGTGTGCCTTAACTGTGTGTAAAACCACCTCCACTTGTGTATTGTTTGCTTTCTGTTTTTCTTCTTTATTTTATTTTACTAACATTATTTGGCGAGGCTTATTCCCCTCTTTATTTTGTCAGCTGGGGTAGAGTATTATGCAGGGGTTTGTGTATTCCTAGCGTATGCCATTTGGGCTCGACGAGTGTGCTGGGCATACAAGCCTTTGTGGTGTAGTGCAGTGCAGCTAATCTTGTGTTGTGTGTTACTGTATTCTCCCCATCACTTGGGCCTGGTGCATGTGCTGGTCACACAAGCCTGGGTGGTGGGCGAGTCGTTTGCTGTGCAGTTTATTTGGACTGTCATCCTGGTGTGGTGTGTAGTCCAGGCAGTTGTAGTGTCTTATTAGTGAAGTACATTCGTTACCTGGTGGTGAATAGCTAGGTGAATACGGTGTAGCCTACGATCTTGTGGTGCCCCTGTAGAGTGCTCTCCCCAGTTGGCCTCCTCTCTTCTCCTCCCTCGCTCTTATTGCTGGGTTGCCCTCATTTGGGATGATTATTTTTGTGTTTGAGTGTGTGCTAAGTTATTAGTATTTTTTTGGTTGCTGTGACACAACACTAACAGTTTGTTTCTGCTATCTTGCAGTGTGAACAAAGGTTGTTGCACCTTGTTAATCCATCACCTAAGACAAAAGACAATAAAGTGCTGTATTTTTGTATACATCCTCTTGTTTATTCATTTAGTTGAATAGCCATAGTGGGGAACAGTGTGTCTTCCATTGGGTTAATTCATGTTGACTTATGGTAGTAGAGGTCACACAAGAAAAAAAGCCACAGGCTGAATGAGTAGTTCCAGTTTCTTCTATGCCACTACTGTCTGACAAAACTACATTAGTTAGTGTTGTTCAGATGTTTCCATCTTCTCACAGATTATGAAAACACATTACATCTAACACGGGACCAATACATGGCCAAATTTCAAAGTGTTGTTCTGAAGACAATAGCTACAAATGAGTAGTGGCTGCTACACAGTAGGTAATAAAGCACAACCACTGTTGTGTCCTACGCATAGGCACCTTTAGGTTACAATGTGATTTCCCCCTCCCCCATTCTGTTTGAAATTCACAGGCACATGCTCTGTTTCCATCATTTATGCATTATGACCAATCAGCCTTCCTTTTACATCGCCACCTCATTACAGCATCTTAAAAATAGTTCTTGACTAATTGTAGGAAATTTTGCTTGTAATTCAAGTCTAGCAACAAAGACCTACAAACATTACTGAGTGGATCTTAAACAGCCCCAACAACAAAGGCCTCAACAACAAAGTGACTTAAAGGAAATACTAGTTTTTTGGCCTCAAGGTAAACACCACAGTCCCTTGGATCAGCACCAACAACAAACTCAAAGAGGTTCATAAACAGCCCCAGCAGGTAAGTATCTCATAATCCATTCAAGGGGCTATGTATTTTGACAACTGGTCTCTGTGGCAGCATATGTTGTGCTGTGAAGGACTGCCTTTACGGATCCCGGGTACAGCATGCAGCAGTGGATCAGCAACAACTACGTCTTAACAGCAGAAGAAATGAACTAAAAACACCACAATTGCTTGGATCAGCCACACATAAAAGTAGGATCCCCTGATGTCATGCCTGCCCAGTCTCTTTAACAACAGCTGAGAAACAGAGCGCAAGGTATGCAGTCTGGTGCAAGCTTGACTCAGGAAAGATGATGCCCCTGCCATGCATAGTCCCCAGGCACCTTGAATTATTAACATCACATCCTGTGTAATCGAAATCAAGTAAAACATTGTGCAGCCATCATTCACTTAAAGAAAACAAACGTTATGTTTTAGGCTACCCTTTTGGCTCCAGATTGTCATATAAGAGTAAAATTATTTTATGTTAAATGAACACAGAGGCCTATAATAAAGTATGTAAACTTTTGTCATGGCTTCCATCTGTGTTATGTATTCAGTTGTGTTAAATTACAGCCACCATTGATAATGTGTGAGTTGGGTTAAGTTTGGGTCCATTTTTGAATTTTTTAGGTATATTTTAGCAGGATGGGTAAGGAAGACTATATCTCCATAATAGGCCAGGTCAGTGTGCATTTTTATTTTAGGGTAATGTTCTATTCACTTCAATAACTGAGCTTCAAGCTACACTTTTGGGCAAAAACTATTTTGGTCTTTTCATGCAAACTAATGGTATGGTAGAACAAATACCTGTGATAACCTCTGCAAAATAATAGTGTGCAAGCACAAATAACAGCTTTCAGAATTGGGAATACATGGCCTGAGCTCTAGGCAGAGATTATGACATTTACATTTACATTTAAAAGCATTTAGCAGACGCTTATATTCAAAGCGACTTACAAAAGAGGATAACATTCAAGCTACAACACAATGAAAGAAACTAACAAAGAGTGCATATTGCTAACATAAAAACTGCACTATTTTAAGTGCAATAGTGTAATAAATTGCAGCATAAGAGAGAAATTAAGTATAAGTTGTTAAGTGCATTCTCAAAATTTACGCCAGGAGATATTCTTGGAAGAGCTGGGTCTTCACGAGTTTCTTGAAGGTGGAAAGGGTATCAGTTGATCTGGTAGCACTTGGATGGTCATTCCACCAGCGTGGAACCAAACATGAGAAGAGTCTGGATTGACCTGCACAAGGTGTTGGCCGTGCTAGATAACGTTCCTTAGAGGAGCGAAGCGGTCGGCGGGTGACATAGGGCTTCAGGAGAGTATTCAGGTAGATGGGAGCAGAGCCATTAATCACCCTGTAGGCCACTATAAGTGCCTTGAATTTGATGCGAGCAGCCAAGGGTAGCCAGTGGAGTTCAATGAACAGAGATGTGACATGTGCCCTTTTTGGCTGGTTAAAGACCAGACGTGCAGCTGCATTCTGGATCATCTGTAGCAGTCTCACTGCACAGGCTGGAAGACCTGATAGGAGGACATTGCAGTAGTCAAGACGAGAGATAACCAGGGTCTGTACCAGGAGCTGGGTTGCATGTTGGGTTAGGTATGGCCTGATCTTCCTTATGTTGAATAGAGAAAAACGGCACGACCGAGCCACAGAGGCAACGTGATCTGCAAAGGTCAGCTGGTCATCAATCATGACACCTAGGTTTCTTGCCACTTTGGTGGGAGAAACAGACAGGGAGTCGATCTTGATGCTGACGTTGTGATGTATGGCTTGTTTGGCTGGGAGGACCAGCAGTTCAGTTTTGGAGAGATTTAGTTGGAGGTGATGTCCTTTCATCCATGCAGCTATATCAGAAAGACAGTCCGAGATCCGTGTTGACACCGTGGAGTCGTCAAGTGGAAAGGACAGATAGAGCTGGGTATCATCAGCATAGCTGTGATAAGAGAAGCCATGGGAGTGGATGATTGAGCCCAGCGAGGTGATGTACAGGGCGAAAAGAAGGGACCCCAGCACAGATCCTTGGGGTACTACTGTGGCGAGCTGGTGAAGTGCCGATGTCTGTCCTAGCCATGATACATTGAACGACCGTCCAGTAAGATAGGATTTGAACCAGTAGTGCACTGTGCCATCAATACCCATGTTGGTCAGCTTGACCAGTAGGATGTGGTGGTTGACTGTGTCAAATGCTGCTGATAGGTCCAGCAGGATGAGCACTGAGGATTGACCTGCTGCTACTGTTATTTGCTTTACACATACATCTACATCTCCGATAGTTATTGCTGGCAAGCATAAGGCTAAGGATATACTGTATGCAAGCTTTCAGGTCATGTTGTCAACAATCAGCAGGTGAACTTCAGTGATAATGTGCATATTTTAAACATATCCCACACTTGAATCACACTTCACAAGGTTATGCACTTCCTTCCAATAAAATGTGTTTCTGTTTGTCTTAAAACACTTTGTAACTACAGAAGTCGAGT
Source organism: Tenualosa ilisha (assembly GCA_015244755.2). Lineage (NCBI taxonomy): Eukaryota > Metazoa > Chordata > Actinopteri > Clupeiformes > Clupeidae > Tenualosa > Tenualosa ilisha. The sequence goes on along the minus strand of PYXC01000495.1, from coordinate 991,231 downwards.
TTTAAATACGAAAAATACCAGAATTCACCTTTGAGTCACAGTAGGGAAGATGCTGGATAATGCTAGAGTTGGATAAGTGAGCAGAACCATTTTCCAGCTGACCAGCCATTGTCCGAATCTGGCAGCACTGACTTTAGCTTAGCTTAGCATAGTCGCTGTAATCTATTGTTGCCAAGTAGCATAATGTGGCAAAAGTGGATCAATTTGCTCAAATTTTTTTGTAATTATTTCTCGTGGCCTGTGCATTCAGATTGAGTACGGAGATTCGGACAATGGCTGGGTCAGTTGGAAAACGGTTCTGCTCACTTATCCAACTCCAGGGACTGTGGGGATAGACTCAATTTCACCTGGGGGTGGCGTATTCCTTTAATGTGTGAGGGGACGAGTGAGCGTGTGTAGACTACCATCAGACAGGTCTGTGTGGTCAACTTGTCTAGTTTTGACTTCACACACTGTACAAACTGGTTTCAAATATGCAGATTTTGCTCACCTCATTGTTGTTGCATGTTTAAATGTGGTCTTGGGGAGGCTGATTGTTTTGTACATTTACATTTGTTCATTAAAAAGAAGAACAAAAGAACAAATTTACTTGAATAAATGTGTGGTATATCAGTGTGGTATAATCCATGTGATGAAGTATATTATTACTATCAATTATCAATTAGAATATTGCCATCCATGCTGTAATCATTTTGAAAAACCCCTGATATTTAAGGTGCTATGGATGAATACATTTTGAAATTATCCCAGAGAATCTCTGTCCTTTAAAATAAGAGTAGCCATTATGTAATAATTGAAAAAATGTTCCAGCAAGATTTAATCAGATATGGAGTATCAAGAGGCAGATGTATTGTCTCAAATTCTACCACACTGGAATTGGCACCTCTGTGAATAACAAAGCCAGTGAGCATGGCGACATACCGCTAGGCAGGGGGATGGAGGAGGTAGGTGTTGGGGGCATGGCATGTTCAATTGGAGAGTTTGCGGCGTACTAAGCACAGCATGCATGGTGGGGCTTTAACGGGGCGGGCAGAAAATTACCGGCACAACAAATTAAGATCGCATGTGTTTTAGTAGCCCCCCTGGAAGCCTCACAGGATTGGGGGGGGGGGGGGGGGGGGTCTCTGAGTATCATGGAAAATTACAAACTTATGTACACACAGGCACATGTAAACACACACACACACACACAGGTTTTGCAGTGTCATACCCTCTCTGACAACACAAAGATGTACTCACAAAAGTCACACACCATACATAAATCCTAGTCCAACATCACAGTCATTGATAATTACACACACATACACTCATGGCAATATCACAGTCCCTACGTATGGACACATGCCAGCATGACTATAGGGCATCTAAACATAAAGACCCATGCAAACATAGAACATTATATGTTCTCAAACACTAACACTGAAGCTCTATTTCTATATTGCTAGCACTCTATACTGTATATAGGATGTTGTTTTGTTTGTAACTGAGAGGGCAACAATAATATTCACAAATCTCTTCTCTTTACTGTTCTCTCCAAACTGGTTGTCATGTGCATTTGAGTACAAACCTCTTTGATGTCCTGATAAGCATGCCAAGTGAAGAGTTATCTCTCCACTACTCCGCCCAAAGGGTTATGAGTCTCGCCTGAGATTCTGGTCCTGTGGAGACGGACAGAAGCCCAGAGTGCCCTGTGCAGAGTGCCTCTGCTAGGGGAGGGCAGCCATGGAGCCGTGCCCAAACCTCCTCATGAGAATTCCTCTCACAGCCCACTGACCTTGAGGTGAGCTCCGGCCCCATGCCACTCGCCACTGTGCATTACAATGTCCACTGGGTTCTGCGCCTCCCTTCCTCTCTTTCTCTCGCTCGCTCTCTCTCTTGCATAGACACTCTCTCATCTACTCTTTCAGTCATTCTGCGTCCATCACTGTCCCTTTTTTGCCTATTGCCTTGTCGCTTTCCTGCAACATTAATCTTTCTCACTATTTATTCCTCACTTACATTCCCTCTTTATTTATCACTTCTATCGTTCTTTCTCGCTTCCTCTCCAGTTTTGGTGTACAAAAAAATAAATATTCAGAAACTCACCTTGTGTCTAACAAGCAAAGAAAACAAAAAACACATAACTGTTTATGGAAAGGACTTCCTGCCTCTGAAGCAGGAGCCTCAGCAAGCTACGTGATCTGTACCCAGTAGTGCGCAGATGGTGGGACAACAGCAGGATCAAGGCTGGGGAGGAATAGGACATTGCTTCCCAAGTCTTGCACAGCAGTTTTCTTTTGTGCTTGAGGTGAACGCTGAATGCCTCCATTTCTAGTTGTGGGTCACCATTTTATTTCATTTTATGTTTTCTTTTTGTACAGTATCTTAAGCACTTTTGATAATGACAAAATGGTCAGAGGTTTCACAGGGGTAATGATTTGGAGAACACAGAGAAAAAAAGAGGGCCTGTGCATGAGCGAGACACAGAAAGAGAGGGGAGATAAAAAATGAATTCAATTTAAAAGTTTTCATCTTTTCATATCCTTGCAGCAACATTTTCAACTAAAAATCCTTCTGCGTCTAAATTTGAATGAGAGACTTTGATAAAGGCTCAAGGTAACGCGTCTAAGCCTTTTGGCATTCTCATCCAAAAACTGTAATGACATGGGGCTGAATAGAGGCCATGGAGTGACAGCCATCTTAACCTTGCTGAGGTGAAAGTGACTGAAGGGGATGCTGGGGCAGGGTGTCACAATCAGCTTTGCCCAGAGGACAAACAGAGCTTCTCTCCACAGGGCATGGAGACATTACCACTACTGTTTTAATGAGTCCTCACTGAGGAGTGAAAGAAGCAGAGAGGAAGAGAGGGAGGAAATGAGAGGAAGAGGGAGATATATTGAGAGGTATTTGCTAAAAGGAGAAAAACAAAAAGATGTTTAACTGTTTATAAAAGGAGGGCAGCCATTAAAAGAAGAAAGGAAATGGCAGGGGAGAGAAGAGAGAGACTGAAGTATACAGAAAAGAAGAGGAAGAGAGGAGCAAGCATGTCAAATTGTTCAGCAGTGAGATCTGACTGTGCTGCATTTGAGAGGGATTTGATAAATGCTTTGTGATGTGTGCTAGGAAGAGGAGAGAGGGGGGGAGTGAGTGGGAGAGGGAAGTGGGAATCCAACAGTCAAATGTGACATGGTGCTGTGGATGTCCTCTTTGATGTCCTCATTTTGCCCTGGGATGGAAATTTGGCCTAACAATGATCACAGACGAGAAAGGAATGAGAGCCGTATCTCTCTGCTTGACTGTATAGCTACATGTAAGTGTGTGTATGTAAGAGTGTGCATCAACATCAAACAAACGCACACGTGCGCATGCACACGCACACATGCACACACATCTTTTCAGTATTTTGCTCCTTATTTCCTCACTCTTACCTCTCACACACTTCAGGGCTGTCATTGTTGTCAGGCCAGGGGATGAAGAATCAACTGAATGAGTGTCAAGAAGAGCAGCTCTCCTGTCTGGTATTGCCTGAATGCTTGGGGACCAGCAGCACTAAAAAAGTGGACAGAATAGGGAGGACAAAAGGAAAAAATGCAATGGTTAGTAGAAAATATCTAAAAGCCAAATCCAAGAATTGTTGTTTTCATCATTCATTCGTTCAGGCCAGCAAGTGACATTGTCTGCTTCTATACTATAGAATACATCATGAATTTCAACTGGCTATCATGGTTGTCTTTCATATTACTTACAGCTTCTAGACAGATAAGTTTGGGCATAGTAAACATTGTTAGCTTGTAGCATGTTTAGCAGCTTAAGGCTAACCTCTTACGTCAGAGTTTATGCTACTACATTTTTTAGTAGTTTAGTAGTTTAGTTGACTTAACATTTACACCACAGATACACTAGGTGTAAGGCACATCGAAAGTCATTTGTTACATTTGTTAACGTTGATAAAGTTGCCCATATCAAATAAAGAAAATCACTAGAGTTGATATGAAATTTCTCTCACAAACAACAGTCTCACCACAGCCGTAAGCCTACGACAGTGGCTGAAAAATTCCCAAAACACAAATTCAAAATCTGTAATTTACTAAGGTAGATGCTATTTGTACCCAGGTATATACAACATGGAATAGCAGAGACAAGCACCGGGTGTAGCAAACAATGCTATTTACACCCAAGCATACTTGTGTGTATGGAAACAGCATCAAAGTCTTCATCAGCTTTCTGAAGTGGAAAGTGGGGGTGCTTCCTTATGAGGCAAAGCTGAGTCTGCTACTGAGCAGGCATCACAGTGATATGATGCAGTTTTCATGTCCAAGGTGGTCTATTTCTACATAGGAACTGCAAAGTATTCTGGATCTCTGGATAACAATTATACCTTTCGTACAAAGTCCTGCTCCTCTACAAATCCTTTACATTATCACAATAACTTTCTGATCTCCTTACAGCCCCCTGTGGTTCTCTGATTAGGACCATTTGGCCATCCCTCACACCTAGACCCCAAAGCCATTTGTTTTGAGGAAAATGGCTGATGAAGTTATTGGCTAGCTAGCCGGCTCATCCAAAATCTAAATCAAAATTTTCATAGTTACAATAGCTGTAATATTGTAATTTGCATTTGGAGTATTCCCAAAAGCTTGCATGTAGCCTGTAAAGCTAGTCATTAAAAACATTACTATTAAACCAACATTACAAAATGCTCTTAATTGAGGCTGAATTTGAACCAATGACACATCACTACTGGCTGCAGCCAGTGAGTGCTTGACAGAGGAACATATTTTGCGCCTGCTATGTTGAGCTGCATGAATAATCTGCTGCTTACGGCACTTGGTGCAAAGTCGGTTGCGTATTTTTGTTATTTTTCCTTGTGTGTCATATTTCTTGCATCTTTTAGGAATTGTGGGCTTGGATCAGCAGCTGCTGGTGTGTATGCTTACTGTTGCTTTGCTGCACCTTCTCATTCGCAATTGATTTGATTGGCTACGGCGACAAACTTTAGTTTGTCCACTGTGTTGTCCCTTTTTAGTTGTGTGGTGTGACTGCTGCCACTTTTTTTTGTTTATCGTGTGTATGATTTTCTTCGTGAATGAGGTGGTGTGCATGTGTGGCATGAATGGTAATCAGGATTTGTACTTTTAATATATATTCTGTTCAGCATTGGTGGGAGGCCTTTTATAAGTTGCTGCAGATTACTAGTGACTGCAGTTAGACCCACATGATTATATTATATATATATGCAAGAAGTTCAAATTTATTACAAATTAGTTGTATAAATACAATTAATCAAGTGAATAAGATAAATCAGATGAAAAAAACTGCAGAGGTAACTGGCTGAAACTCCTGAGAATAATAAGGTCGGGTCAGCACACACACCTCCCATTTCAGGAGGCCCTGGTGAGAAAGGAGAAGAGACAGTAAACCCCACACCACACAAGCATGCAACACAGCAAGCACTGCGCACACAAGACCTGTAAATACCAGTGTGGGCCCCCAGCAGAAGGGAGCAGTAGCCAGGTGCGGAGCTGGCCTTGTAGAGACGACCTACCCAGACACATAAGACACATAATCAGTACATTTTAAATACCAATATAAAACAATTAAGAAAGTCATAAATATAAAATTAATTATCAGAGCATCAATGTCTGCAGCTCAGCTACTCAACAGGAGGTCACAACTCTTTAAAATACCGAGCAGGCACCTCTGTGTCCTCCATGAAGTGTGGAACACATGGTCCGAGTAATCACCCTGATACAGTTAAAACAAAGCATGAGATACAGTTCTTAAAAATTAAAACATCTAACATAATTTTCATTACCTGCATGACGGGCGAGCCCACAGTCACAATGGCAAATGGCAGCAGCAAGAGGGTGTGAACAAGCCAAACTTTATAACTTCCTAGTTGGTTAGTAGTTAGCCTCATGTGACTCAAGCCAAGCAGCCACACAAATCAATGGTTACCTGCAGCACTCAGCCGATCGAACCACAGCTGCCAACAATCCTTACTCCTACTCATGTTATTTTGCTTAAGTTATAAATGAAGAGGCCACTCTCTTTAAAAGTTGGATGGTGCCATTGATTGGGTAGAAGGGGGAGGCTGCTTGGTTAGATTCTGTCTTGGATTTGGCCTCCAGAATCTCTGTCTGAATCTCATGCATACGAAAATGTTGATTTAATTGCAATAGGTAGGTAGATGAACTCAGCGCTGAGACAGTGTAGGAGTGTTTTCACATATAGTCCCCTTTAAGCGAACTGAATTCAGTCCTCTGAAAGTGGATCAAAAAGTAAACCCAAACAAAAATAATTCAGTTCTGTTTGTGTTTACATTGTTTATTTATTTGAACGAAGACCCAGACCTCTTTCTGGTCTGCTTCAGCTCTAATGAGACCCCAGTTTTCTTTCTGTTCACACTATAATTCTTCTGGAGGTCTGACAGCACCTCCAGTGCTTTGGATTATGCGGGTTGTTGTTGCATGGGTCTATATATTTTCATCAGGCTGTTTGGTGTGGTGTTTTAGGGGTATTTCCAGAATTATAGATGTGACAGAATATAGGCAAGCAAAAGTATTATTTCCACAGTCGAATAGGCCTACAGTAATTTCTCAGATTTCATAATATTCATTTACATCAGAAAAACGTTATTTTTGGTCCGGATAAATGGCATATTCAAGGCTAGATTGTACAGGAGCAAGCAACCCCACAATAGCCAGCCTTGAAGGATAAAATACAATGCAAAAAAGGCGAAGAGAACCCAGAGCATTTCATGTTCACTCTGCGATGATCAAGTGAACCATACCGCAGACTTTTTAGCCTCTCACGATGGTCTCAGTATGGTTTTTAAAGGGGTTTGGGCGCAGTTGGAGAGTTCACATCTGTGCAAAAAATGCTGAGTCATCGGTCTGAGTTTCTTTTGAGGGCTTAAAGAGTTAGAGTATGAGAATATCCTAATTGACACATGCTGCACAAGAGGAATACTAGTTTGGTGTTACTCTGAATGTTGCTTGCTCTTGATGCTGTGTTACAGGTGAGTCACTTTCCTACTGCTTGTTTGCATGTGTGATGGTGCTGACTTTAAAGCACGCTTCCAGCTATAGCCTGCCTCCCTCAGGGAAGCCTCTGTCTTGGTGTTGTTTCTTTACTGTGGAGTACTGTGACTCTTTCTGATACAGCTGTGGTGGGAAATGCTGTCCTTTGTATCTACTGTCTATATACAGACTGATCAATAAATATTAGTCACATTGTGAAATTTTTCACACTCTGCATATTCCAGATTTTTGCTGCCAGGCTTTCACTTCCCTCCTTATGATAAAAAAAAATTCTGTAAGTGAAATTCATGTCTCATGTACTGATTGGAACCTGTGAAGGCATTCGGGGTGTAGTCACAACAGGTCTGGATCTGTTGTTGAGTTATTTGTCATCTAGAAGCAGGATACAACAGATCCATACCTGCAGCTGATCTAGGTATGAGAACACAGTGTATTCCGCAGTAGCCACACTGGACTCCACAAATGCATTCAACACTGTTGCAGTCTGGCACAGGGCTCATTCGTTTCCCCACCAAATGTTCATGTTCCATTTCACGGTATTCCAACTATTTCATGCCGTGTTTGTGACAAGCTGCCTCTATTTTGATCTGTTGGTGGCATCTGTTTCCTAGACATGAGGGTGGGAGATAGAGGATTTGTTTTGTTTTGTTTTGTTTGCTGTGCAAGTCTGAAGTCATTTTTCTCTGAGGTAATATGATTAATAGCCAAAAGCTATGACCCTAGTATAAGCTCAGAATTAATAAAGGGTGTGTGGTTGGTGTGTGTGTGTGTGGGGGGGGGGGGTTTAGCAACACTTTGAAAACAACCATCTTTGCTAATTTTGCTATAATTTGCTGTAACAGGACGACAGAGGAGAACCTGGAATGCCCCAAAACCACAGGGTCTGCTCTCAGTTGTCACTCAAGCACTCCCAATCCCCACTCACCAGCAGACTCCCTATGAAAGGACACATCATACAAAGGGTGGGGTAAAATTAAAACAAAAAAATCCTGATCCACAGAGACACACTGAGAGATGCGAGAACAGAAGGCAAGCAGTCATTGTGATTTACGCCAAGTGCAGATGAAAAAAAGAGGAACACGAAAGAATTAAAAGAAAAAAACATCCTGATTTATTTCAGCAAAAAATGAGCAGTTTAAACAAACGACTCTCTGGAGAGTAATCAGAGGAGACAGAGAAGGAGAGAGGGGAATCATTTAGAGAAGTATGGCATGACGGGACAGAGCAAATTACAGTTTAAAAAGGGAGGGGGTGTGTTTTATAAATCATGCATGTGTGTCTTAAACGACTGCTCTGCCATCGCCTCTGCCTCCCTCTGCTATGAATAAGCTATGATGGAGGTCTGACAGCTGCAAGTTAACAGGACACTCTTACCCTCTGAGCCAAAATTTTGTGATTGCCTAATCTGACAGTTGCTTTATAGGTTTTGTGGTTGCTTCATATCTTAGTTACTTGCTTCAGAAGTTTCACACAAGTACTTGATTCTGCTGGAGCTCAACTGACTGTCTGATATAGCATTAGCATAAAGCCGGAAGCACTGATATGTGTTGTTATGTATGGGGCTGTGGTGAACTGTGGTGGATTTTGCGGGATTTTTGTTTGTTTTGTATGTGTGTGGTTTTCACTTTCTTATTTAATTGGGGTAGTTTATGTGATTATGAGTTATTTTGTTAAAAGATCATTTCCAGCTGCCAATAACCCAGCCTGCTGGGAGACTGACAGACACACGCATTCACATGTGCACACACAAACACACACAGAGAGAGAGAGAGAGAGAGAGAGAGAGAGATACACACTCTCACACACAGAGAGATTCTCACAAACACCTTAATCAGAAAGTTAGACATGCATTGTTGAGTGACAGCTGAGGGGTGACTAATGCACTCATCCTCCTACCATGAGGCCAGGTTGCCATGACGGCAGATGGAGGGGAAAGCAGCGGTAGCTGTTCTTCCTCCATTTCGCACCAAGATCACACCAATGCATTATGGGTAGACAAGGTTGCCATGTAAAATGAAAAGCGAGTCAGGGGGCAAAATATTCAGCAGGCACATGCATCTGAAAAAGTCATCTCATCTTCAGAAATCTCTCTACAAGTAAACACAACTTTGCAATGAAAAAAACATCAGTATGTGAGTCAATACGGCAGCCTTTCAAAATAAACCACACATTAAAGGGCAGTCAGCGATGCTACGTGGTTTGTAAACACACAAGTGGGTAACACTTTTCTTTCGGTAATAAGAGGATAGTGTTGTGGTAATAAGTTGGTAAAATCATGGTAACAACTCATAACTACTCACATTACTGGATATTAACTGAATAATTACTGAATAATTTCCATGTTAACATGTTCCATGTTAACAATAAACCACTATTTGTTGGTGTAATAAGTCAGCAACAAAATGGCAATAATAAGGAATTACTTAGTTGTTGTGGTGACATTTGATAGTAAGACTTAACATATAGTAATGAAATGATCCTGTATTCATTTACAGTTTTACTCAGCAATTATATGTCTACTTTTATAGAAATTACAGTGAATTATGGCTGTAAAAAACATTATTGCTTGTTTCAATTGAATTGCAGTGTAATAGCTACTTAATGAAAATGCATCAGATAATATTGGATCTTGAATTGGTTTGAATCAGTTTACTGTGATGGAAATATGGTAAGGCCTTGACAAACCAAACACAAACCATGATAATTCAACAGAAATGAAGACACAATCATAGAATTGTAAATTCTACCACTGCTATGCTGATGATTCCCAGCTCTATCTGTCCTTTCCGCCTGACGACTCCACGGTGTCAACACGGATCTCGGACTGTCTCTCTGATATATCTGCATGGATGAAAGGACATCACCTCCAACTAAATCTCTCCAAAACTGAACTGCTGGTCCTCCCAGCCAAACAAGCCATACATCACGACATCAGTATCAAGATCGACTCCCTGTCTGTTTCTCCCACCAAAGTGGCAAGAAACCTAGGTGTCATGATCGATGACCAGCTGACCTTTGCAGATCACGTTGCCTCTGTGGCTCGGTCGTGCCGTTTTTCCCTATTCAACATAAAGAAGATCAGGCCGTACCTAACCCAACATGCAACCCAGCTCCTGGTTCAGACCCTGGTTATCTCTCGTCTTGACTACTGCAATGTCCTCCTATCAGGCCTACCAGCCTGTGCGGTGAGACCACTACAGATGATCCAGAATGCAGCTGCACGTCTGGTCTTTAACCAGTCAAAAAGGGCACATGTCACACCTCTGTTCATTGAACTTCACTGGTTGCCCTTGGCTGCTCGCATTAAATTCAAGGCACTTATGGTGGCCTACAGGGTGAATGATGGCTCTGCTCCCATCTACTTGAATACTCTTCTGAAGCCGTATGTCACCCGACGATCGCTACGCTCCTCTAAGGAACGTTTTCTAGCACGGCCAACACCTTGTGCAGGTCAATCCAGACTCTTCTCATATCTGGTTCCGCGCTGGTGGAATGACCTCCGAAGTGCTACCAGATCAACTGATACTCTCTCCACCTTCAAGAAACTCGTGAAGACCCAGCTCTTCCAAGAATATCTCCTGGCGTAAATTTTGAGAATGCACTTAATAATTAAATTTCTCTACACTGCGTTACACTATTGCACTTTCAACTTAAAATAGTGCAGATTCTATGTTAGCAATATGTACTCCTTGTTAGTACTTTCATTGTGTTGTAGCTTGAATGTTATCCTCTTTTGTAAGTCGCTTTGGATAAAAGCGTCTGCTAAATGCCTAAATGTAAATGTATATAATGGCAGGGGGTGAACAGCTAAGGTAGTTTGCGGATGCATGACAATTCACTTTAACTCTCTGCTAAAACACCATACTAAAGTCCACCGACAAATAAAGAGAACACGTACAAATTGACCTATCCTAAATCATAAACAAAACAAAGTTTGTGCACATTTTGCTGTGCACTCCCATAATCATGTGTCAATGGTATTATTGAACCAGACATGTGGTGTGAGGCATGGTATGAGGTTAACCTCTGGCTACTTGCTTATGTGTGCAAGGAAATAGAAGCGGGTATCAGAATAAAACATCCAGCTAGATAACTGGCTGTTAAACTAACCAAAATGGTGAAGAATATTAAAAAAACTAAAGGTTTGGGGCTAGAGTTTATTTCTATTTTAGGCTGCTTGTGTATAGATTTGGGGTTTGAGCTTGTGGATTTAAGAAAAGTTAGCTGCTAATTAGCATTATCTTCATGCATCATCTTGTGTACTATAAATATTTACGCTTAACTACTTTTATAATTATGTCAAAATAGTATATTTGTGTTTGGTTTTTCATTGTCTTATCATGTTTCCGTCATAATAAATGAACCCAATTTAAAATCCAATGTAATCGGATGCATTGTCATTTTAGGAGTAGTTATTACAATGTAATAATATTGAAACAGGCAAAAATGTATTTTACAGCCCTTATTTTGTGCAATTTCGATGCACAAGTGCACATTTACAGGAATTACAGGAAATTAATACTGGATCTTACCATTTCATTACTTCGATTTAAGTCCTACCATCAAATCTCACCATGACAACAAAGAAATTCCTTGTTATTACCATTTTGTTATTGACTTATTACCACAAGAAATAGTGTGTTGTTAAAACGAGACAGTAATTATTCACTTATTATTCAGTAGCATAAGTTGTTATGAGTTCTTATCATGATTCTACCATCTTATTACCACAAAACTACCCTTAATTAATTCAAAGATGTCCCAATTTATGGTTTATATTGCTCCATTTAAAATCAAAAGAGTTGTAACTGGACTAAACCAGAGGTTGGGGATAGTTCTCGGAACTAAGGCTTGTTGGTACCAGGTAGTAATTTAACCACCGGTATTTGTTTAAAATTGTTCAGCCAAGCAACACATGAAATCTCCCCAAAATAATATACGCAGAAAGACTTGAAAAACCTATTTTATATAAATAAAAATAAAAAAATAATCACACTGTGAAATCAAATCTCTCACTAATGTTTCTTTGAAGGTTGAGTTATTGAGGGTAATGAGAAACATGCACAAATCGCAACAGTGGCAACGTTTTAAATTACACCTCCTTAAATTATTTATGCTCAGAAAACATGCATCAAATGAGTGTAGAAATCATGTACAATATGCAACGAAACAGAATAATCAATAATGTGTCTGTCGTGAAGTGTGTGAAATGAACAAGAGTGTTGCAGAAGTTCTGGCTATCCAGCAGAGATTACAGGCTTTGGGGAAGTCGGAACAAGAGTTTGGAAAATGAAGGAAAACCAAGGCCCTACAGACAACTCGACCACAGGGGTAGGCTAAGCTGCTTTCCAAACCGCTCTTGTCTTGATACGCTGCAATCCACTATCACCAAGCAGAACTCTCAGCAGGCATTTTCCTTTCAGAAACGTCGGTGTAGTTCCCGGAAGAGTATTTCTCCCACGGCAATAATCCAGAGATAATCCAGCGAGCTACAAACTAAGCACTCAAAACTTCTTTGTTCTCTTTGAATCTTCCCGCCATAGTAAAACGTCTGCCCTCTGTGGCAACTTTTCTGTCTCCCCAGCAAGCGCGTCGCTGTCTCCAAAAGACAGATGCCCGCTCTAAAAGGCCTTAAATGCTTTAAACTTTCACCTCAAAATGTTACTGTGACAATGTATTTTTAATTGTGTTTGTTTAATGTTCATAATTTTTGGAAATAAGTGTATAATAAGTGTTATAAATAAGTGGTTTTAATTATTTAAATTAAAAAAAGTTAGAAGGAGTAGCACTCCTATATTCCAATATTCAGCTGTTAAACTGCTAAAAAGAGAATGTAGGAAGACTGAAAGAAAATGGTGCAAATCTAAACTTCTCATCCATTGTCAAATCCACAAAGAGATGCTTTGTAAATATAATTATGCAACTGGTAAAGCAAGAGAGTCTTTCTTCTCCAACTTCATTAACAGGAATATGAACAATGCTCATATAGCCTACTATTAACAACAGCTGAGAAGCTAATTAATCCCAGAACTCAGTTAATAATGCAATGAGTTTCCATCTTTCTTCAAGGGCAAAACTGATCAAATACAATAGAATATAACATCAAATAGCAAATAGCTCAATATCTGCACCCATCTGTGACACAGAAAGAGAATTTCAATGCAATGTAAGAATTTAGCCTTCTTAATTATAAGACTTGAAAAAAAACTGTACAAAATATCAGTTCTTCAACATCTTAATTGAACTTTTTGCCCACCAACTTTTCTTTAAGTCTGTTCTTCACCTCATAACTGCTGATGCTCTTCAGATCATAAATGCTTCCTTAGAGACTGGCATTTTTCCTGCATCCCTGGAAAGAGCAATTATAAAGCCCCTACTTAAAGACTAACCTAGATGATTCAGTATTGAGCAACTAGAGGCCTTCTCTTCAATCTACCATTCATTCGAAAAATCCTTGAAAAAATAGTTTTCAATCAATTCAAACTGCCTTCTTGATATCAAATAGCTGATTTGAAACTTTCAGACAGGATTTTGGGTCAATCACAGCACTAAACAAACGCTGATTAAAGTTATAAATAACATATGTCTTAATACTGATGCTGGCAAAACATCTATCCTAGTGATACTGGACCTCACTGCAGCTTTTGACACTGCTGATCACAACATACTGCTACATCGACTTGAGCACTGGGTTGGGTTCACTGGTATAGTTGTCAATTGCCTATTTACAAGACAGATGTTTCTTTGTTGCCATGGGAAATTGTACCTCAACATCAATGTCCTGAGGTTTCCCCCAGGGGTAGTTCTTTGGACTGTTACTATTCAACCTTTATATGCTCCCACTTGGACAAATCCTCAAGAACAACTCAATCTGTGCTATTCTATTATCACCTAATGATTATGCCCCCCTTGAATGTCTTTATCAGTGTATTGAACAAATCAACAAGTGGATGTCTCAAACTAAGCTGAACAGATAAAACAGAAATAATTATATTTGGGAAAAAAAATAAAAGACTCAGAACTTCCACTATTCTTGACACAAAAGGGATTAAAACAAAAGATAATGTTAAAAATCTTGCACATGTCACACCTCTGTTCACTGAACTCCACTGGCTACCCTTAACTGCTCGCATCAAATTCACAGCACTAATGTTGGCCTACAGGGTGATTCATGGTTCCGCTCCCATCTACCTGAATACTCTCTTAAAGCCCTATGTCACCCGCTGACCACTTCGCTCCTCCAAGGAACGTTATCTAGCACGGCCAACACCTCGCGTAGGTCAATCCAGACTCTTCTCATGTGTTGTTCCACGCTGGTGGAATGACCTTCCAAGTGCCACCAGATCAACAGATACCCTCTCCACCTTCAAAAAACTTGTGAAGACCCAGTTCTTCGAAGAATATCTCATATAATATAATACTCATATAATACCTGGCTTGAATTTCTGAATACCAGGAATGCACTTAACTTCTTATTATTAATCTCTCTCCATACTGCACTTTTATTACACTATTGCACTTTCAACTTAAAATACGGCAGATTTTATGTTAGCAATATGCACTCTTTGTTAGTTCTTTCATTGTGCTGTAGCTTGAATGTTATCCTCTTTTGTAAGTCGCTTTGGATAAAAGCGGCTGCTAAATGCATAAATGTAATGTAAATGTATCTTGTTTTTTTCATTGACAGCGAAAATGTAATCTGATTTGGTCTGGACCAAAAAAGGCAAATCCCAACCTTGTTTTGGTGCAGAATGCTGCCGTCGGGTCACAGGCACATGTTGCAGTCCTTGTGAGAATTCTTGGTCAGTGATGTGCCTACCCTTGTGTTAATCTCAAATTACACCTGCTCAGTTTTATGATTCTAAAGAGCAGTGTTGTATGTAACTACGTAACTACTTTTTCGGGTTAAAAGTAATGTAACACGCTACTACTATTTGGTAATGAAATAGCTCCTTTTTCAGTTCGGCATTACGTTACTCTTTCTAAGGACAGGTTTTACAGCGACACTGCCTTCTCGGCTGCCTGCTTGTGCAATAGTAACCACTCATGGTAGCATGAAGAGCAATGATGGCAAGCGAGAAGCAGCCAACGCTAACTTTTGAGGGATAAAGGCAGGGACGGACTGACAGTCTGTTCTGGAAAAGTCTAGAACAACCGTCGAATTCGACGACCTTCAGCCAGTCCTCTGTATCAGCCAATCAGTCTAGCTCTCTAAAACATACATCACTTAAAACCCAAACCAAGCTTTAAATATGTCTATGAGATCATCTATCAGTTACCATTGTCATTAAAAACTAAAAACATTTGTCTGTTCTTATTTCTGGTTTCAATGAGGTAGGATAAGTGCAAGGAACCGTAAAAAGACAATAAATGCAACTCACTCACGTAATATGTCATCATATTTTATTTTTCAAATACACAAGTATTGCTAGCTACACTTACGCTGTAATAGGGACAAATATGCCTCAAAACGAGAAAAAATAGGCGTTATTTTATTATGACTGTGCTGTCTAGTACAGTGCAACTGGGCGTCACACTGGTGTTACTGAAATAGCTTTCTTCTTTTCTCATAGGATTATTTGGTCGAAGAATCCCGGGGAAGAAAGGGCCTTTGAAAGGAGGAGGAGAAAAAAACAGGAGATGGTAAAAGATATGCAGCCAGACATAGAAAGTCTGATGTATGCTCTGCAAAAACATGCAGATCAGGACTAAAATCAGGCCTTATGGTGCATTCACAGGATACTGAGAAATGGGGAG
The DNA here is from genome assembly GCA_015244755.2 of Tenualosa ilisha. NCBI lineage: Eukaryota > Metazoa > Chordata > Actinopteri > Clupeiformes > Clupeidae > Tenualosa > Tenualosa ilisha. The sequence goes on along the minus strand of PYXC01000495.1, from coordinate 975,452 downwards.
TTTCTGGGAATTCAATAAGAGTATAAGGCTATAAAATAAGCCCTTAGCCTAAAAAATTATGTTTTTTTTATTTTTCAATCATCATTTTGTTTATTTTTTTCTATTTTGTTTTCTTTTTTCTAAATAATTTTTATGTCATTTGATTTTCTATTATTCACTGTTCTCTGCTTTTATCTTTGTTAAGCACATTGAACTGCTTCTGTGTATGAATGTGTTATATAAACAAATGCCTTGCCTTGCCTCTTATTACCGATCTGTAAAGTAAAGTGTTATCGAGGAGTGCACCGAAAATCAGAAGGACAACGTGGGAACCAGCACTCGATATGTGAAAAGGAAGATGATCAGAGAAGTAAAAAAAGAGTAGAACAATATCAGTGGTGTGTATGGGCTGCAACAGCTTGGATGCAGACCAACTGAAAACATTTAGAGTGTTTTTTTAACAGTGTTTATATACATGACGCCAACATCAAGGCAAATATGTCTTACTAGCCAGGGATCCTTTTTAACTGTTTTAACAATTAGATTATTTGGAAAGCCTATTGAATCACTATAATGTAAATCTTTCATAATGTATTAAATGTATTAAACCTAAAATTTCTACAGTTTTGTAGGTGGTTTTCCTTAGTGCGGTTATCCCTCATGACTCATCTTTGCCACTGCAAGAGACAGGAGAACGACTCCAGCAGTTTATCAGTTTAACTCGTACTTGATTATTGATCCTAACAAACATTTACAAGATGCAGGTGGAGTTGTTTCAGCTCCATTTCAACAGTAATTCTGTCAATAGTGGCCCATCCTCCTTTCTGCGCAAACACACCTGAATTTACTCTTGATGAGAGAGTGAACAAGAGAGTGAGCAAGCGGGAAAGTCTCCCACACGGACGCTTGGCTAAATGTTTGCTCTGGCGTGAGACGGGGGGGGGGGAGAAGAGATCAATCATGGACACAGAGTGTGTGGGCCTGACAGCAGCATATCCATGGGCTGTTCCTCTGCAGGCAAGGTTAGGTGAAAGAGTGGGAGGAGGAGCAGGATGCAGAAGTAGTGTGGGCAGTGTTAGGCAATTATAGGCAAATAAATCACCTCAGCCCATGACTGTGTGTAGCTGTGTGGAGGGAAAATGCTTTAAAAGTTCAGGCAGTGACACATGCAAGCATGCACACAGCAATGGTTTTAATGTTTATCCTTTAAAGAAGCAGAAGAAGCTTTCCAAGATACACAAACTATTATGCAGAGGTAGAAAAATCCAGCTTCAGAGAGAGGTCCTGCCATTCTACCTGCCAGTCTACCTACAGTATGCACTTAGGTGATACAGGTGATTTCACTAATTAGCTGGGCAATTGTGTGAGAATCAGCTGGTGTCTCTGAATGGTTGGAACAGATATGTGGTAGTAGTGTGTGAAGTTGTTTCCTGTTCATCTTTTGCAGTCCAAAATAATCCCACAAATCTTTCTTAGTAAGGGATACTGTATATTCACATGCAGAGTATATGCATGTTTCATTGAAGTTGTATCATCAGGAAGATAACTAATTACATGCCAGTAGAACTCTATTCTTTCAACTACTGAAGGTATAGTTTCCTATGCTAGTTAGGTTGGTAGCAGAGTATGGAAGCCTGTTTCCGGAACCCATTGAAGAAAAAAAAACGTATCATTATTGTAAGAACAGGGTTAGGCGGCAGTGCACATTTTATAGTTTCTGTTTCCCTGTCCATACATGCCACAGTTGTCATAGCTATCTATATGCTATTTGGCCCACAAGTAACATAAATACTGATAGTCTATTTTTGAGCTTTATGTGCGTAAATTGGTTATTTTGCGGTTTATTTGCATGGCATGTCTTATATATCGGAGAAAGTACCATGAACTGTGTTTAGGCTACTGGTCATATAGGCACAGATGAACTGATTGCAGGCTGCAGGTATTAGTCCCAGACAGGGTTAAATGGCCAGTCCCTTCCCCCAGTCTAAATCAGCCATAGAGAGGACTAGAGCAGTGGGCTGTGTGAGTGCAGGGTTGTTGTGTGCGGGTGTTTGAGCTGTTTTTATATTAAATGATTTTTGTGAATAAATCAGGTAACATGTGCCCCATGTTTGTGTCCCTCTCTGTTCACTTACCAAACAAAATGACATGCCCTTTCACAGGCTGCTTGCTGTCGTCTCACACAGAGAAGGTAGAACAGGTAAGAGTGCACTCTAACTTTCAAATTACAAAGCCTTTAAGCTTAAAGCAAGTGGTTAAATCATGTACACCATGAATTAACTGCCAAAATAGGCTATTTTGGATGAGTTTGGGGGTGTTCGCATAGCATATAGACTATTTTCTATTAACTTGTGTGCACTCTGTGTTAATACAGGGGACTGCCATGCACCTTTAAACTGTGCGAATATCACAGGTTATGCATATTATGCATCGGAGTGTCAAAAAGACAAAAAGTTAATGTGAGATAAGGCAAGTGAGCATGCAAGGTGTGTCTTTTGCGTGTGTCTCAAGCTTAATGAACTGCTGAGAGTCCCCCCTTCCCCCGGCTGTTTTTAAATGTGAAACTAGGATTGCCATGGCCAGAACTGAGGCGGCTGGGCACTACCAAGCCTTGTGGCAATTCAAGCCCTGCCTACACCAAAGGTGGTGTGCGGAGGCTTATTTCATATGCTCCTGAGGTAAATCTCAGCGTTTGTAAAACTACGTTGAAAATAGTTTTAATGATCAAATCCATCTTGAATGATCACTGGAAATACAGAACAGGCGCGTAGTCTGTTTGTCTCACAGCAGTGAAATATCTCAAAATAACAATATACTATCTCGCAATAATGAGATATAATGTCAGAATAACAATATTTATGATCCGTTTTTTTTCCTATGTGGCGGAAACAGACTTCCATAGCAGAGCAACTAAACAAACACAGCAGAATATTTAATTTCTCACCATTAGCTCACCAATAAAACAAGACCCACTGAAAGTAAAAGTAAATAAATAATAAAACATTGGTGGCATTCTAAAGAGCTGCATGACAAACAGCATTATGTGAAAATTAACAGAAAATTAACACTTTATTGTGAGTCAGGCTTTTTCTGCAATCTGCTGGACAGTTGCTATGCATGCACTTGCTTGACAACAAATAACTGTCAGTGGAGTATATGGAAAATGCTTAACATCCAAACTAGAAAACTAGTTGAATCTCTTCCTTCTGAAGGTTAGCTAACACACAGTTCATGCAGTGAAAATATGTTGTTGGTAGAAAAAAACTTGTTGTAATGCAGACATTACTCATATTGATGGCAATACAAGAAATAAGAAACCTGCACTACCTGAGACAATATCTGTCTGAAACATTACAGTAGGGCTAACTAACAGCAATAAATGCATCAATATGAGTAATGTTTGCATTTTAACAACTATTTGTTTTTCCTAGGTTGTAACTATTTTCCAAATTAAAAAGAGGCCTGCAGACCTGTAAAAACACCCAAATCCACATCACCTCTCATACTGCACTCTCAAAGCTTATCAAATAAACACTTGAAGAGTGCACATTTCAAACCCCTCATAAAACCGCTTTCATCCTTCAGTAACAAAAATATGCACCAAACCTTTGTTGCGTTTGGGAAAAAAAAAAAAAAAAAAAAAAATATATATATATATATATATATATATATAATATAAATAAATAAAACAAAAAGCAGAGGACCTCGCTGACTGCTGACAAAATGTAGTTTTGGCATGAATAGCTGGGGTAAGTCGTGGCTGCATAAGTCGAACTGTTGTGCCAACAGGAAGTTGAGCAGGGTCAGCCCTATGTTCCAAGGCCCTATGTTCCCCAATTTTATGTGGTAATCAATGGGTGCATGACAAAGGGCCCTCTGTTCCCAGGGTCCTATGTTCCCCTGTAAAAGGGTCCTATGCTTCCTGGGCCCATTGCTCTTAGAGCCTTATATTCTCAAGCTCTATCATCCCATGCAGTCCAGTTTTCACATGCACAGCTAGGCTAGCTGGCATCCATTACATTCAACTCCCTAAACCTCCCTCCCATCCATGTCACTTTAATTGAGGTCATCTGGCACTTTCACTGTCAAAAATGGACCCTCCCAATGTTACCCCCACGATGGATCCTTGACTTTAACATTATGTATGACTGCTACTACATTGTCCCGCCATAACTTTTGACATCCACCTATGGCTTCACTATGAAATGTTGTGGGACAATATTTTGGAATTATTATGATGCTCAGCTAAAACCATAGACAAATTGTAGTCTATCATGGTAACTACTGATTGTACTTTTCCTGTATGACCCCTGGCAGTTGAGTTGGCCCCTTCAGCCATAGATCTGTCCAAGGTTTCTTCCTAGACTAACTCCCACAAGGGAGTTTTTTCTTGCCCCTATTGGTCTTGGGTGCTTCTTGCTGTAAAGTGCATGACTATCTAACTTTTGAAGTTTTGGAAGAGAGGTTTACTAATGTTTCACACAAACAGCGAGGCTAGCTGACATCTGTTACACATCGGCACTGATACACACACACACAAGGCTACCATAAATTCCTATGGTAGTGCACTAATGACGAATAGAGAATAGTAGAAACACAATGGGTGCCTTTGTCAAATTGCTGCTTGATCTCCAATTATTGACATATTTTACATAATAGAGCACTAATGTGTGCTAACATAACATTAGACTTGACTCTGGGAACATAGGTACTCTCTTGTTAGGAGCTGCAATGCCCTTCAGCAATGACAACAATCTCAGTTCAGTAGGAATTGAGTGGGATAAAAGTTATAGTTGAGTAAAAGGGCAACAGAGCTGACAAATATGCAGGAAGGCAAGTTGATTATGGTAAGGTTGCTTTGGTATTGTGCTGTAGCAAATGAGAAAAGTAGCCAAATGGAGCTAATGCAGTGAATATGTTTAGTCGACAAAGCTGAGTGTGAACATGGAATCATGGGGAATGGCTTAGGGAGAGCCATGTGTTTGCTCTTAGGGTGAGGGAGAGGGAATGTGCAGCAGGGGGAGTGGGGGTGTTGTGGTAGTGATGATGATGGTGGTGGTGGGTGGAGGGGTTGGGGGGAGTTGTCAGCTGCTTTGTGACAAGCCGGACAAAACTTGACAGTGCTGGGCCGGTCGTCACATTGGGAGCGCTGTGAAGGGGGTACTTTATTATGTCCCAGCGCCATAAACATCCTGACCTTGGTTATCTGGGCAAACGGACCATGGCGATTTTTAGTACGGCCATAAAGCATGTACATCTCGGCCTTCTCGTCTGTCCGGAAGCTTCACAGACTTACAATGTGTCCAATCTACACACTCATGCAAGCATACACACACACACACATACACACACACACACACACACACATACACATACACATAAAATTACAGGTACATGCATACACTCATACAAACTCCTATCACACATCTTGATATGTGCAGCTAAGGCAGCTTTACTGTCCCAAAAGCCACTACCCACACACACACACACAAACACACAGGACTCCTATCGACACAGAGGACAGCTATCTGACAGAAGGAGAATCACATATCCTTCCCAACTTCACACTGATTTTTACATAATATATTAAGACAGGGATATACCAGATAAAGCAAGGTTCAAGGTGCAGGCCATGCAAAGCTGGTGGTGCATAGGAACATCTGTTAGCATGGGCTGGAAAGCTGATACCTGAACCCCATGTACACCTCAAGGTGATTGAGAATGACCAAGCCAAGGTACTATAGGACTTCAGGATACACACTGACAAACTATTAGTGGCCAACAAGCCAGACATAGTCATGCTGGACAAACAGGATAAGAATGCAGTGGTGGTAGATGTAGGCAGTACTTGGCAGTACCAAGTAATGGCAACATCAGACAGAAGGATCATAAGAAACTTGAGAAATACTGATTCATGAGAAATACTGAGGACTGAGAGAAGAGTTAGAGAAGATGTGGAAGGTTAAGGCAGCAGTGGTCCCAGTGGTGATGGGGAATTGGGTGCCGTGGCTCTCTGTGTGGCTCCAGCAGACTTCTAGAAGGACATCTGACACCTCTATTCAGAAGAGTGCAGCAAAGATACTGCGCAGGACCCTCAAGGTCCCAGGCCTCTGGTAGAGGACTCAAGCTTAGAAGATGAGTGACCGCTTACAGTGGGGAAGGGGGCATTTTTACATATGCTGTATATTGTTTTAGTATGATATTTTTTCTACATTCAAGAACAGTGTTTCATTGTGTGTATTGTTTTATTATCATTATGGGTTTGTGCTGGGACAACATGCCTGGCCTAGTGATTTTGCAAAGACTTCTAAGGGCTGGAGAGATCTTTGTAGAGTTCCCAATCTGCTTTGAAGTCACTTTATCACTGCATCCAACCAAGGAGTTAAGCGCAAGTAGACAGGAGGGAATTGGCTGCAGGACAGAGAGACATAGATAGAGGGGGGAAAAGACAGAGATGGGGGCTCACTGGGAGATGAAAGACAAGCCGATCATCAAACCCTCATTCAACAAAGACTCCAACGCCTAAAACCCACATTCAAAAGATGCTCCCTCTCTCTCTCTCTTCTCATACACTCTTACAAACACACACACACACACCAATGTGTATATTTGCTACTTATATGGACACAGGCCCAAACATACATAATACATACATACAGATACTGCTGAAAGGCTTGTGGCTGCACATATACTGCACATACTGATGCATGGTTGAGACAGGAGCAGATGTGAAGGCCAGCTTACTCAAACTTAAAGAAAGCAAAATGCTGCATTACACACACTCATACATATCCAAACTATTACACTAAAGACAGGCACACACACACAAACACACACACACACACACACACACACACACACACACACACACACACACACACAGAGTGCTGCAAAGCAAAACTATAAATAAAACCCTAACACTGAGCTTAAGTTAGCAATGACAGGTAGCTGTCCCCGCACTGTTGTATCTCCTTGTCCTTTGTGCTATAGTTAGGGAAGGTAATTACTATGACAATACACAGGAAGCACTACTGGGGATAGATAATTACAGTGTTAGTTTTGACATTTGAGTCGTACTAGGATGAATCTGATAATTGCCAGAGGTGTCAGTCTTGGCTGCACCCCTGCTGCTTCTGGAGGCTTGGGCTTGTTTGTAAATGCTGGTACACAGTAAGTTGAGCGCAGGAGGATGAAAGCGTACTTCAGTTCAAACGAGTGCAAATCAAATGACTTGCGTTTTTATGATTCCCCCGCATACAAACGCGTGTGGTACAATCAATAGGCAAGGCAGGAATCACCTGCGGTTCCCTTGCTCATTTGGTGTGATACTACTCTTAATTCTTTTCTTAGTCTTTCCTCCTCCTGACTCCAGTGTGTGTGTTTGTGTGCTGTCTCTATACTGAACTTCCAGAGCGTATGAAATATTTTGTGGTATTGTTGTTTTGATTGAAGAGAAAAAATAGTTAGTGAATAAGAAAGGGAGTGAGAGCATGTGTATGTACACTGTGCTGAAGGTGTCTTCCAGTGGTAGAGAGGGTCACGCCTTGCTGCTTTCTCCACAAATAAAGCAGTCACATCCTCTTCACTTGGGCTCACCCATCCCACCCCCTGGAGCACATATGAGACAGCAGATGACTATCAGCACGCTATCCCACAAGCCCCGGCTCCCTGGCTCCCCCTCTCCCCGCCCTGCCTCCCTGCCCAGGCACATAGCACTCCCAGCAGCAGGATATTGTTTTGTGGTATCTGCCAGGTCTGGTCTGACCTCTCCCAGATGAGAAACACACACACACACACACACACACAAACACACGCACACACACACAGTACAACACATTCTCACACATAAAACACCAACATGCAGCCAAATGCCAGCTTGCACACAAACACAAGACGGTAATAAAGATGCAGGCAAAGGTGCTCTCAAATGTTAACACATAGATATATTAATATACAGTACATATGTATTTGCATAAGTAAATAGTGAACAAGAGTAGGTCACAGTCATAGTACTCTTTTACATACAAGCTTATCCAATACGAAAACTCATTAGCTTACTTTGCTTGTCTTATTTACATTGCTTAACATGCATTCACACGCATTCTTCTCTGTCAGATTACTTACGGAGATTGTCAGATTGTCACGTAAATACTGCATGACCTGAGCTTTCCAATTGTGCTACTTGCTAGTCACAGAGATGAACGGTTCACGAGAAAATTCGCTTCAAACTTACATGAAGATAGTGATATTAATTCAACTCTGCGTCCATCTCACACTTATTCATCTCAGTGAAACATATCATGATCTCTTTGCTTAAATATGACCAAAGTAGAACAATTAACTGCATGGCTTTGTATGCAACTATCTGTGCTGGGTATTTTCTTTGAAATTGGTAAAACTTAGTTCACAACAAATTTAAGTAATTTGAACAATTTAAATTTAATTTCACCACCAGTTAGTCCTTTAGGATATCAAAGGTAAACTGAGAGTGTCAAACAAAGAATAATAAATGCAATTTGTGTTGGAATGACATGCAGTCATCAGACTTGTGGACATGTTGTTGTGGACATCACTTTTTTCACGTTATGAGTTTCAGAATGCCTTCAAAGATGAAATTCTAATGCATCAGAGTCTACAATTCTCCTCATGCTCAGCCATCCAACTGTGAGGAGCTGTCATGGCAGATGTGGTTTCCCAAAGGGCACTGCATCCCCACCACAGGGACACGGCACAAATATTGCCTTCAGAGTATTAATGAAGAAAAGCAGCAGCTGTAATTCAACAATGGTGTTTATTCAGCTTTTCATTGGCTTTATGAATAAAGACATGGGGTCCTATTTTCCCGATCTATAGTGTATTCTCTCCAGCAGGTAGCACAAGTTGGTTTGTAGGCAATCCCAGGACATTATGGTATTGTGACAGCGGGAAAAATGTATCTATGCACTGAGCACAGCATTAAAAAGCATTGGACCTATGTTAATTAATCATAGCTTTGTTTGGATGAACACCGAATTAACCAATGAGAGCAATCTCCCAAAGCCTTTAACCCAATGACTATAAAGTCATTGCCTTCAACCTAAAAGCACATAAATATTTATTTATTAGCAACCTTTGTTGAAGCACATTTTCATGGACATCATACAGATTTTTTTCCTTGTAATATTTTTTGTTGTAGCCTGAGTACTGCAATCACCCCTGTAGATGACAGAAGCGAGGTGTGCCTGTATTGTGAGGATGCAAGTTCTTTTATTTAGACAACGTGCGTCTGTGGTGGAAAAAAAAACCAAACAAACAGTGCCCTCCTACTAAAATTCAGCTTGCATTGGTCGCAAAAGGACAGTATGATAGGACCCATGATTTGTTTCACATACGTACCCTGCTGAAAAAACAGCTACAACCAGCCTAGGCTGGTGACTGGTTTTGGCTGGTTAGGCCATCACTTGGGCTTGCTGGTGTGACCATCTTAGGAAGCTGGTCATGTTGGTCTGACCAGCTAGTCTATGTGAGTGTGCTGGTTTAGGTTGTCCATGCTGGTGACCAGCCTATCAAGCTTACATTGATGGTTTAAGATGGTTATGCCGGTTTGACCAGTCATAAAGCTGGACATTGCTGGATTGATAAATCAATCTCCAGCTAAAAGGACCAGCCTAAACTGGTTTGACCAACAAAACCATCATAATTCTGCCATGATAAGCTGGGTCAACCAACTAAACCAGCAAAACTCTCGCGAAAACATAGCTTCAACTGGTCAACCATTACAAGCTGGTCAGGCTGTATTTTTCAGCAGGGTAGACTCTTATATGCAACCACATATACATACAATCAACTTCCTTGTGTAGACACACATTCACACATGTACATATATCCCTTCATCCTAAGAAGCACTCCACACCTTAACCATTAAGCTGCTCCATGGGTAGGGATGGGGAGGGCAGAATCGTCTTACATGGATGGAAGTCTGGCCAGCCTATGAATCAGGCAGGGAGAAAAAGATACTGAGAGAGACAGGGAGGACTGTAAGGCTGCACTTACATTTTCAGTTAAAAGTGACCCAATTCCAATTTTTTGCTTGCATGTGGTACAGTTGCAGTCTGTCATGTAAACAGTAAAAAAATCATATGGATTCAGATTTCTTCGGATTGGATTCAGGTCTCTTTCTTATGTGGTAATAAGATATGGATCAATATATGATCATGTGACTGCAGTCTAAACAGACAGATCAGATATTCCTTACCAGTGCGTTTCCCACGTCATTAATCTGAGAATTTTGTATGCTGCTTATTGACATATGATTATTTGCCATGCACGTATGAAATAAAAAAAGTTAGAAGTTGGTGACCCACTCCTCATTGAGGCCCACACACTGCAGCAGAGAACCAGGACGAAATAAAAACTTTTTCTTTAACAACTGTATGCAGCATTTCCATAGAAATCATTGTTTTGGTTGACTGATCTGTTTTTGTGAAAACGATCACTTTCACTGCCATATCTACTGTCACATTACGGAAAACATCATTCTCTTGAAACTTGTCACTCTTGTGGGAGTGAGTTGCCTTTTGTTTTAAAACTGTTCATGAGTGGAAGTGGAAGGGTCACTCCAGGGTAAGGTAGGGCATCCAGGGGATTGAAGAGCACAATGCTAGAGCAAAGGAAGAAGGGCCAACTCTATATGAAAAACGGAATAGAGAAGGAACCATGTAGACAGGAACAAACAACGTAGAACATGGCCACTTAACTCTGTGAGGGGTGAGTAAGATCACCCCTCCGACCTCCAGTGACATCCTCCAGCAATCCAGCTATAGCTTGCAGTCTCCACACGGCACTGTGCTTTCGAAACACAACAGGCTCCCAGCTGCTTCTGTGGGTCTACTTCCCAAATAAAACTTTGCCCAAAGAAGGCTACCCTTTTCCCCTTAGGGGAACCTTGTCTTCTTCCCCAGAGACTGAAGGCCACTTCTTGGTGGCAGTCATATAATGCCCACTTTAAAACCATGAACAATGAACAATGAACCAAACGCCTTACCAAAAAAAAAGAAACTTACCAAAAACAAAATGATATTTACAGAAGACAAAAAATAAGAATTCAAAAGAAAAAAAATCAAAAGGAAGAACACTCTACAGTAGGCCTACACATTTCATCAATTAAGGTCTTAAATCTGTCTACTGACACAAGTTGTTCCAATTTTAATAGTTCTTGTAGCTTGTTTCATTTAGTTGGTGCAATGAAAAATTAAACACTATTTTACCAACTTCAGACTTAACTTGAGGTGTTTTCAGGGATATAAAACCCTGTGAGGACTGTTTAATTTCTAAAAGTGAGGTGAGTTAAGTTTCCCTTGCAATGCCTTATAAATAAAAAGGAAACAGTGTTTTTCTCTCTTATTATAGAGAGAAGACCACTCCACATTCCAATAAAATTTACAATGATAAGTTACTGGTGAAAACTATCACCAGTAATAAATCGTAAGGCACTGTGGTAAACCTTATCAATCAATTTCACGGTGGAAGAGGCTGCATGCATGTGCAAAATATCTCCATAGTCAAGGACTGATATTTTAGTTGACTGAACATCTTGACATCTTGAGTGAGTCCAATCACATATGTTTTAAAAAGTAGCTTGTCATCTAACCAAATACCAAGATATTTGTACTGAGAAACCTGCTCAATTTGTACCCCATTTAAGGAGTAAATCCTACAGGCATGAGAATCACACTTCTTTGCCTAAATACCATAAACTTAGTCTTAGGCTCATTTAAAATCAATCTGTGATTTTTAAAGGATTGCTGAATAGTCAAAGGCACACTGGAGATATGAGACTGCTTGCTCTATAGATGTTGCACATGTATAAAGAATTGTATCATCTGCATAGAAATGGACTTTACAATACTCTAGTGAAGTACAGATATCATTAATGTTCAAGGTGAATAATAATGAGCCCAAAATTTAACCTTGTGGAACACCATTTGTTAAACTCAGTGCCTCTGAAGTGAATCCTGTCTCATTTACACATTGGGCTCTATTTTGACGATCATATGCGCATTGTCTAAAGTCAGTCGCGCAAGTTGCTTTGGGGGCGTGCCCGACACAATTTGGTATTTTGACGGCGGGAAAAGCGAACATTGCGCCAGGCGCATGGTTCAAAAGGGTTGGTCTTAAAGTACTTCATTAGTCATTGGTGTGTTTTGGGCGTAACATACAATTAACCAATCAGGATTTATACTCTCATTCCCTTTAAAAGCCAGCGGCGCATTTTCCATGGTGTGTTGCTATTATAATGGCGAATTTACCCGGAAGACCGGAGCGTTTTTCGATGGAGGAGACCGATCTGCTAGTGTGTGAGGTAAAAGCGCGTGAACAGGTTATCTTCGGGGATGGAAAGAATCCCCCCAAACCTCCACGGGTCAAGGAAGTATGGGAGGAAATATCCTCAGTTGTGTCCTCCGCCTTTGGCAAAAAAAGAACATCCGAACAGTGCCGAAAGCTGTACAATGATGTTAGAAAACGGGGGAAACAAAAGCTTTCAACGGCAATAATATTGTAATATATGTGATGTACATGAAAAACTTTTGTATAAACTCTGCTGCGCGCTCCTGCTGATGAGAGAAGCATGGTGTTTGCACATTGTGCACGCTTTCATATCCCAAAGCGCTGTGCACCCCTAAAATAGCTTTTCAGCAATGCGCAACTGACAACAGACCAGGGTTTTGTTGGTCACTGGCGGATTTCATTTTTGTGTTCGTATAATAGCATCTGGCACGCTTTGCGCCAGACCACACCTCTTCTTTTCGCTGACACACCCATGACGGCGCAGTGTCATCTGCTATCTAGACAACGTGTTTTTTTGCCGGAAAAATGAACGATGCGCTGGCACAGAATAGCAATGACACCATGCGCATGTCGCGAATGCACAGTGCGCCGCGGCATGATAGGGCCCATTGTGTTCTATCACAGAGGTAATCTTGAAACCACTGAAATGGAACCTCATCAAAACCCCAAAAGGCTGTGATCAACACTATGATCAACAGTGTCAAAAGTGTTGGATAAATCAATAAACATAGCAGCACAATGCTTCTTACTATCTATAGCAGTAGCTATATCATTTACTACAGCAGTGGCTGCTGTAATGGTGCTATGGCCAACTCTAAAACTAGATTGATAAGGATTTAAAATATCATTTGAAGGAAGAAATACACTGGTCTGTTCATTTACAAAAGATTGTAACATCTTTGCTAGACATGGAGATTGGTCTGTAGTTAATTAAATAATTTTCATCTCCTCTTTTATGTAATACTGATGGCCAATGTTGATTTCCAAACCTTTAGAATAACATTTAGGCTGCAATAACCACCTATGTTCTAAAAGCCACCAGCAGGATTTGAAGAGTGAGCAGTGTATTTGCAGAGTGAGCAGTGCTCTCTACGTGTGCGGGTTGTTCAGGACTTCCAAGCGTCTGACAAGTGACAACTAACAATATTTTTTTTAAAAATAGATGTAAACATAAAATCAAAGAAATCGGATATGAGCATAAAATCAAAATTTGGCATAGCCACTCTAAAGTGTCAACCTGGCCTAAGTTGAGCACTTAGCCCCACCACACACACACACACACACACTCTCTCTCTACCTCTCTCTCTTTCTCTCTCTCTCTCTCCACATCTCATGTGGACTCTACTTTTAAGAAGACACTTTTACCATTCAATACTTAGTGGTAATCATGGAGATTTTTGATGGTGCATTTTATAGTGATTTCATAATCACCATCACAGACATTTAGACATTTTGTTCATAGTCTGTAAGGCTATGAAATATCAGATAGTACTTATCAAGTCACTTATATAAGAACAGAGAATGTTCTTTGGGAAACCATGAAAATCCATGTCACGGGGTCTGTGTGTCTGTCTTTGTGTGTGTATGTGTGTGTGTGTGTGGCTGATCATTAAGAATTTGTTAAACACGATAAGCAAGCTGCACATCGCAGACTCTGATAAGGATTAATTTCTTCATAAGAGTGATAAGAGTCATAAGAGTCATAATTACTGAGAGTCTAGACAATCACCATGAAGTAAAACGATAATGTCATGACATTAAAATTATGTTTACATATTGATATGGGAGACAATGGTATAAGCAAGCTGAATATCCACACACAGGTAACAGTTCAAAACCAGTCATTTCACAACATGGGCTTAGCTGTCTAGCATACAGCAGGTCTTTCACATTTTCCTGCAGTAGATTCCTTCTTGTCCATCTGTGTCTCCTGACTAAATCAGTGACTTCAGAATGGTTGTCTGCTTTTTACAACTTGGTGTTTCCTCTAATGTCATCAACAGTAATGCACTATGCCTGCTGTAGGTCTGAGTCAGGGTTTTAATCATTTATGACTGTGGCATCTATTGTATATTCATGTTTGCTAATGAGTATGTAAGTCCATTCTTCAACTTTTGCCTATTTGTAATATATAGAGCTCATCACTCTGTCCTGTCTTTATTCATATCTGTATTTCTCTACCCATGTTCTCTAATTCATGTCAGGGAAATGTTTGATGACGAGTTGAAGTCGGTGTTTCGTGAAATCTTTTCTTTCCAGTTTTATTATAATTCTTAACTGAGCCTTGGAAATAAATATGTCTCAAAGCACTTACTTTACCTCTCAGCCACCCTCCCCAGCTCCCAGTGCCCTCCTGCCCACCCAGCTAAATCTCAGTGTGGCAGCTGATGAAGACCCCTGGCCTGATCCTCCACCTCCCTCTGCCTCCACCACAACCATTCAGCCTCTGTTTAGCGTGTGCGCATAAGAGAATGATAACATGCGCTATGGGGGGAACTGACAGGTCTTTCTCCATGGTCTTCTACCTCTTTATTTCCCCTTCATCCATTGCTCCTCTCTTTCACTCCATCTCTTTCTTTTCCTCTTCCCTCTCTTTTCCTGCCATTATCTGACTTTCAGCTGCATGAGGACAAGCTTATCTCCATGTGGGCTCCAGACATCTTCACCAGCACCAACTAAATGAAACTGGCACAGAGACGCTTATACTCGTGTGTGTGTGTGTGTGTGTGTGCCTACGTGTGTGTGTGTATGTGATCAAAAGTCTTTTCTTTTTTGAGTTTTTTTTTTCTTCTTCTCTGGGAGCTTATTTTTTCTCCCCTGCACTTTTCCCCCTCCTGTTGCCACCCATGGACTGCCCGTGAGCGAGCGACACTTCTGAGGGACGCTATCAAACGCCGCACACCCCTCTCGCCCGACGGGGGGAGAACAGAGAGCAGAGGAGGATGAATGGCATCTTGTCCCTGCAGCTTAACGTTTCATGATGGAGGCAGCAGAGAACGGGTGGGATTTTTTTTTAAGCGAGCATGGCACACAAACACAGGGAGCTCTGCATCTCATTGATCTGGCTGGCAGACTGATCCGTGTTTGCCATTCAACCATAACCCAGTTCTCCTTTTGTGTGCGTGTGTGTGACAGCAACAGTGTGTGACAATGATCTTTGAGATCATTGATGGTTTTGGCCTAGACTGACAGTAGTACAAGAAGCTTATCAGGGTCACTACTTTTAGTCATGTGATCTTTGAAAGGAAAAACAGGACCTGACAAAAACTGCCAACCCATACTCTCCTTTTCTTGCAAAGAAGGTAAAGTGTTTATTCTTTTTGACATTATTTTTCTCAAACCATTGTGTATCATTCCAATGAAGAATGGAATCCTACACTCATTACCAGTGAGAGGAGAACATAAGCAGTGGTTTGCTGAATATGTTTCAAAAGCTTTTGATATGATTCCATCCTCCCTTCCAAAAGCTCCACTCTAGGGGCCTAGCCTCTCTTTCTTTCCTTGTCCTCTTCAGCCCTTTTTCTCCTTCACATTTTTTGTAAATGAAAGAGAGAGAGAGAGAGAGATGCAGCTTTGGCCCCCTCACACAGACACATCAAAGGCACACAAGCTGATCAAATGAACCCATCAGAGAAGGCAAGCGCGATAGCTACATAAGTATCTGTGACATCGTTTTATATTCCCCTCGTTTTATGTCCGTGCTCGTTGCATTTAAATGGATCCCTGCTCCTTTTCTGTTACAAATTATGAGGAATTAGATTCAAATCCCACCAACCCTGCCATAGAGAAAATGGAAATATGATAGTGATGTAAAACTCAGTCAGTTAAACACCATAAAGTTAGTCAATGGACTGCTCATTTTCTATATGATCCAGAGAAGCATATATTTATCCACTAATTTTCCAAATAAAGCACATCTGTGAAGGTTTGTTCTCTCTGGCTGTAAATTTATCGAATTAAACACATTCCATTGAGCATTTACTCCCAAGTAGCCTGAATCCAATTGTGCTGGGAGTTAGAGGAGAACAATATCAAATAGCTTTGCCAGTCTGTAGGCAAACAAAGAGCATTTCCCCCTATTTCATTATCTGAAATGCAGGCTCAATCAGAAAAACTGGAAAGTAGAAAACCATTCCTCTCTCTCTCTCTCTCTCTCTCTCTCTCTCTCTCTCCTAGCCTCAAGCATCCCACAAATACCGACCAAGGCCTGAGGCTAGAGAAAACTCAGCCTGTAATAGTGGAAGATGAATACTACCAATCATAACGCGTCCTTTGCTGAAAGTCAGTCTTGCCTCCCCCAGTGCTTTCCAGAATCGCAAATCTCCCCTAGTCTTCCAGAATCCTCTTCCTCACCAGCGGAGAACTGGGGCAGTAAAAGAAGAGGTTCCTGTGTGCGATCAGATTCAACCATTACAGTTTAGTAGGACTTTTTCTTTCATGTTGTTTCTAGAGGTCACCTTTTTTATTTAGCCCTGGTTATAATTAAGAGTTATCATTAGTGTGACTACACCCAGTCCCCTCCAGCCACATCAGGCAACTCCCTGAAGAGACAAGAGGGTCTGTTGTACTCTGTCCTATTGTGCTCTTCTGATTCTAACTACCTTCAGCACACTCATGGACTAGAACTTGGCCCTCACCCTCTCTGAGCTTGCCTTGTAGCTTTTCTTGCCTGCATGACCCACTGCTTTCTTTGTTGTGTGTTTTTTTCCCTTGTCCTCTAGCCACCTATCCTGTCCTTCCTTAAAGCCCTCCTCTCTTTTTTTTATGGAGTCCTCTTCTAACCTCTCTCTTACTCTCTCTCCAAGCCTGTGTCCTTCTCCCTACCTCCCTCTCTGTGCCCCAGACTGGCTTAGAGTGCTATTCTAGGAGAGAGCGTCTGCTACGTAGCTTCCAGGTGAACATCTCCATGCCTCTCTGTCTCTGTCTTCAGGGAGTCCAGGTGAAGGAGAGTCACAAACTCACCAGTAAAATCTATCTCTCTCCTTTCGTCCCCTCCTCTTCTGTTTCAAACATCAGGCTCAGGGGAGAGGCAGTGGATTCTGTATAAACTTCATACAATTCAGAGACACACAAACACTTGAATTATGAAAATCGTATGTGCACATGATATTCATCTGGATTTACTGTGCTATTCAACGGAACAATAGAAAATAACATGTTATTGGTTATAAAGTTTTCATATTTACTGCTTGCATGACATGAAAGCTAAGCTTTGATACAGCCTCAGGCATTTACTAGGGGCTTCAACAAGTCACGCTTGTCACGACAGCTCACAATGGAAAAAGTTTAATGGGATTGTAAACACACTTTGGACAATATAACCACTCTCTGACAGTAACTTTATGAACAATTCCATCTGTCCAAAGCATAATTGGAATAACTGTGCCATCAACACCATTGGAGCTGAATCAGTTTGATGCCTTTGATGATTTGAGAAAGGTGCCACACCAAATAAATCAGATTATACTACATTCATTTCCTCAGGTCCATGTGTGAGTGGATGAAAGGGTGAAACTGAAAGGGTACCTAACCTTCCCCCTCCTTTTGACGTTGTGTAATTGCAACCTTAATCAGCCTTAGTTTGATGGCAATATTCACATAGCATATATATATATATATATATATATATATATATATATATGCACTATATATATATATGAGCTAAAATAAATAATTATGTCTTGGCAGGCTGGGTAATGTTTTAGGGTGGGAAAAGAGAGTAATTACGATGTGTTTAATGGGTTATTTTCAAAGGCGCCATGATTCACAGGTTCACAAATAATTTAATATGCTGCTCCAGTTCCACTGTTGTAATAAGCCATCTAAAACAATTTATTGGATGTTCTCTGACTATAAGTCACCAATGCCACACATGTTTTATAGGCTATCAATCAACTCCAGATAACAAGGAGCCCACGAGAATCTTGCCGAAGAGACTGAGTGGCGCAATGCATGATGGGGAAAAACACTCCTTCCAGTTGTCTCCACAAGGCACCTGTGGATTTGGCCTTGATAGATAATGGCTGCTGCAATTAACAGCTTTTGGTGGGTAATTCATTTGGGCATCATTAGTTTGTTCCACTGGCTGCTGATTTTCTCCTTCGCCTTCTCATTTGGTTTGTTTTCTCCCTCTCTTTACTTGTTCCTAATTCCTTTTCAATTCTTGCCATCCCTCTCTCTCTCAACATACACACACATACACACACACACACACAATAGAGATCCAGGAGTTGATGTCACAAACTCGGCACTCAACATTCAAAATTCCACCTGTAGTAAAGTGCAGTGCCAAGCCATAGACATCCATTCAAAAATACCAATTATTTTCTCACAGTAAATATTTTATGACGCTTGTTATTTGCCTTCTAAAAGTGAGTAACTCTAGCCTATGTTTCTATAATTCTGTAGGTGTTTGTGCCCTTCAAATTAATTCAGTTGCGATGACTGAAAAAATAACTATGGTGAAGTTAGTTGTAAATTGGACATTCTATGGATATGCAGATATGACACTGTTGCAATGTTGATCAGCTTAGAACAAACTTAATTTGGCCGCGTTTCCCAGATGCAGTTAAGAAGTTCTTAGCGCTAAGAACTTCTTAAGACCCTTCTTAAGGCTCCCGTAAGAAGCAATCGCGTTTCCCAGAATGCTTCTTAGCCTAAGAAGACCTGCCGTTAAGAAGGATCTCTAAGAAGGGTCTGGAGCCTTCTTAACGCCTTCTTAGCGACCAAACAGGAAAACAGCACCCCCCCTCAGGCAGGTAAAGCAATGTAACACTAAGCAAGAAGATATTAATGCAGTACGTCCAATTCTCCTGATCGTGTTTTCTCCTGTTTCCTGTCGTTCATGCACCCTTACTACCCCCTCAACCGGAATATTCCCCAATTTCCCTGACAGTGACAGAGTACACTGCATGTGTTATATGCAGATTTATATCATACAAATTAACATATACACATGAAATGCAATGTCATACTCATTTCATTCTGTGTTTCCATTTTTATTTCCGTGTTTTGTGTGTTTTGGTAATTATTATTTGTGTCAATTTGTTTTTGTGCGCGCGTGACGACAAATGTCGTACTTTTAGCCGTTATTTTATATTTATATCGATTGAGTTCAGTCGGACACCACGTGTTATACCATTACTTCAGTTGGGAGCATTTTACCAAATATTCTGGAGTAGCGCTCTGGAATCTTTGATTTTACTA
Source organism: Tenualosa ilisha (assembly GCA_015244755.2). Taxonomy (NCBI): domain Eukaryota; kingdom Metazoa; phylum Chordata; class Actinopteri; order Clupeiformes; family Clupeidae; genus Tenualosa; species Tenualosa ilisha. The sequence continues at coordinate 955,940 of PYXC01000495.1, read as the reverse complement.
TGGTAACTATGCGCTCCAATCGGCCATTCTGGGATCGATTGTTCATTGCGCTCCAGTTAAGAAGGCAGATAAGAAGGTTCTTAAGACGCTGTTAAGAAGGGCGTTAAGAAGGCGTCTGGGAAACACTCTTATCTTAAGGCTTCCTCTTAGCCGACCTCTTCTTAAGAGCCTTCTTAACTCCTTAAGAAGCTTCTTAACTGGGAAACGCGGCCTTTGTTGGTTGGTGCGTGGAGATTAGTGGCTACATCCAAACATGAAACTGGTTATGCTAGCATTAACTAACATTGAAATAAGATGTGACACAAAGTTATTCTTAGTTGTTATATAGTCTCTGACCTTGAGTAGACTATTCATAACGTCAGTTAAATGGAGGCTTCTTTACATGAAGGTTTATCTTGTCAAGCTTAGTTTATCTTAAGTTTAGAGGAGGTTACTTGAAATTAGCTTCATGTATAAGTGCATATAATTTACCAAGAGAGTGGTGAAAGTAATGGAAAGACTAGTCCAACTTTTTGACAGTTGTACAGCCCATGTAATGCTGTATTGCAAGTTAAACAAATATACAGATTCAAGGCTGGATCTGTCTACACCATGACAACTTTGTTTTAATTAAGCAGCATAGGTTAACGTTAATGTTACAGCAGAGGTGGCACATCATCCAACATTGTAATTGGCAATGACAGATAAGTTATTGTTTATAAGATAGTAAGACAGTCTTGCAGTCTTTGATTTGCAGTGTTAGACTCATTAAGCTTAGATATATCGTATTGAATTTCATTAAGTAAAGTGTGCATTTAACTCTGCTACCTTAACTCTGCAACTGGCGCCATTCAAGTACTGTTCATTCTTCAACCAACATGGCAACATTAATCAAAACAATGACATAATAATACAGTAAAAGATATCACAGTCAGCCTTACAGAGCAGACATGTAGGAAAGACATGTCCTGTCAGAAAGCTTTGCTCACATCCCAAAAACCCAACCCAACCCCTTTCCAGGAGTAATGACTGACAAGACAACACCAGCGCCAGCGTGGTTTAGGATTGTTCTGGATTAGCATATAGGCCTACTTATCCTTTACAACAAGCAGGAACAAATAAGCATGTTTTATAAAGACGTTTGCTAGGGCTATTAGCTGAGTTGATTTGTGTGCTGTATAGGAGCAAAACCAATATTAACTCTATTCCATATCATTCAGTTCCAATCTCCCTTGGTAAAGAAATGGTTTAAAAGGTTTAACGTGAATCTGCAATGAACCATCTGCTGCGGCCTGATCTGATCCGCACACTTGCATGAAAAGTATCAAGTAGTCACTGAGAGGAAGGGAAACGTTTAGGGAGTTAAGGACAGAGAAAGAAAGACAGGGAGGCAGAGAGAGAGAATAAGCCATAGATCCGGTGTGTGTAAAGGCTTGGACAGGTCATTCATGCAGAGTCTGATCCCTCAGTGTCCATGCTGGCCCGTGTCCAGGCCTGCAGGCCTGCCTCTCTTCTCCTCTGCACTGTGGAACGAGCTTAGGGGTCTCCACGCTGCCCGCCAGCCAGAGTGATAATCCAGCCGTGTAATGCCCATTTATTTCATTAAAGATCCCCAAACAGCCGCTTATCTGAATCCCACCGCTGCCCACCTGCCATCAGGACATCCCCACAATCCCCTCTGAGCTCTCCCTTCCTCTCCAAAGATCTTGGAATACCTGACACACACACACACACACACCTGTCACTCTCTCTCTCTGTCTGGCTTTCATCAAATCCTGGCTCTCCCTTTCTGTTTTTTGTCTATCTCTCCAGTGTCTATCTTTTGTTTTTCTCATTGTTTCACACTCCCAATCTCCCAATCTTTTGTTGGTTCATCTCCCCCCTGTGCACCCATGCTTTCACTCATGCAGAAACACCTTAAAAAGGGACTTTCTGTTAGCAGGTCCTTAGACTTCTGCCTTGATGACCACAGTTTTGTTGTTGTTGTTGCTGTTAAAAACAGAGATGCATCCCTGAATATGCCTGAGTGAGCCAGACACAGAGGACTATTGAGTTGGAGGTCTGCGCGAGAGTGATTTTTTTGTCCCGCTCCCGCAAGTGTCTGTCCCGTGCCCGCTTGCACCCACAGAAATGTATAATATTTCGACCCGCTCCCACCCGCATCTGTTATGGTTTGTCCTGCTCCTGCCCGCTGAATCCTGCATTTATTCCAACCTCTGTCCGTGTGCTCATTGTACTTCCATTCTGCCGGCGTTCCAGAGATTCCCTTACAATGCGTGAACTGATTGCACAAGAAGATAATAGAAAGTAAAACTAGTAAAACAAACTGCAACAACAATTTGTTTCTAATATACAATTTTCATCGTCTCTCAAAACTTGAGAGATCACACATAACCTGAACAGTTAGAAAAAGAATTTGGGCCAAATAGAATGCTGCCTTCTGGCACAAATTGAAAAGAAAAAAATAAACACAAACTAATAAATACAAACTAATGTTTAGCCTATCACTTTAATAAGGTAACAAAAAATGCTGTTGCCAGGGGAGAAGTATCACCCCGCACAATGCAAACATCCGCAGGTAAGGTCGCCTACCACATATGTTGTTCCCACATAAAAACACAACATTTGGTACTTTTAATCTATTCGTAAAATGTATTTAATGCAAATGTAAATGTATGCGGGAGTCCAGAGAACAATGTCTTTGTCGCCGCACCACGTCCTGCGGGTCTTGCAGACGTCCTGTCCTGTTGCAGGCGTTTATATTGAGTTTCCTCTGAGGTCATTTGGACAATGGATATTAGAAGTGATACTACAGTATGTTGAAGTTCTAGACTGTGCAGAACAATGTAGTGGGTCCACTTCAAATGGTCAAGTCTGAAGACTTTTACTCTTGCAATGTGAAAAGTGCTTGAGACTCTGCACAGTGCTGAAGTGAGAGAGCCATTAACTAAGCAGTAGATATGATGGGGAGTTAACCCTATTTATTCCTGCCTTGGGCTCACTTGGCAGCTTGTGAGACAGCGTCCTCAAACAAACTTTTTTTCAGTTCACGATGCAGGTTTTGCCAATTACACTTCATGTGTTAGTTTCACACAGAGACTTGTCCATAACATGATAGCTGCCAGCAGCCTTCAAAAGTTGAAAAAGTTAAAGAGATGAAGAGCATTCAATGTCCTCTCATTGTAGGAAAACCTGAAACATAACACTTTACATAGCAACAAATACAAGTGCACTAAAGGGACAAAAAGGTCCATTTCCTATTTATAACACTATATAAAACACAAAATAACGCAGTCGTTTGATGGTGTGGATATTGCTAAAATTTAAATAATGTATAATGATCTCATTTATAAAATCATGTGCCACAGTCTTGCTCATTTTATTGCTAAGGTAAAAACTAGAAATGTCCTAGCATGTAAGCCAAGCACATACTGTAAAGATGTCCAAAAAGCCTAGTATCA
>PYXC01000495.1:690000-950000 GCA_015244755.2 Tenualosa ilisha | reverse complement strand
CAGTACCAGAATGCAAGAATTATGTAAAATAATCTGCCCTGTGACAATATATGAAGAAGCCTCACTCTCTCTCTCTCCCTCCCTCTCTCTCGCTCTCTCGCTCTTTCTTTCCTTCTTTCTTGTTGTCTATCTCAGATGTCTCACATCCTTTGTCTCTCTCACTCAATCTTTCTCGTCACTCTCTTCTAGCCAACAGAGGAAAGGACTGTTTCAAGAACACTTTATGACTCACTTTTAAATAATTCATTCCTATCAAATCAAATCCCATTCAGCAGACTCACATTCTTCTCCCCTCACCCCCACCACCACCCCCATTTATCCCTCTTTATTGCCTATGGAATTGAACCATCAACAAGGCTAATATCAAGATGGGAGTCCCCTTCTAAATTAATACAATGAACAAACAAAAAACAATATTGGATTAGAAGTGTATTATCACATCAGTTTATGAAAACATGAAATGGCTGCTCAAATCAGGCCTGTCTGTTGTCTCTCTTTAAGTCTGTGTGTGTGTGTGTGTGTGTGTGTGTGTGTGTGTGTGTGTGTGTGCATGCTTTCACACACAGATCTCTGCTGCCACCCAGGGAACAAAAATGAAAGTGCAGTATATCCCCACACACACACACACACACACACACACACACACAAGCATAAACAAGGAGACAACAAGCATATTAAGTGCGACAAATTAAAGAGCATCTGACTCACATTGCTTCACTAATCCCTTTGTTTCCAGCTGGCCCTGTTTGAAGGCAGAAGCAATGTTCTTCAGCTCATCAGTAGACCTCTGTCCCATTGTGTGTGCCTCCTTCTCACCCTTGTTTCTTCCTGTGTGCCTTGTGCTAGTTTTATCTATTTATCTTTCTCTCATTCTGTTTCTCTCTCTTTCACTATATTTCTCTTGCTATTTGTCTTTACACCAATATTTACACAAAACTTGGCTCCCCACCTGGCCTTAATCCAGCCGGCCAGACCAGACCAATCAGGAGCCATTTACAGGCAAACGCTGCCAGCATTACGACCTTAGCTCGCCACTGAGCAAGGTGACAGTGAGCTAAACCAAGCCTGGCCCAGATGTAATACTACTCCATCACAAACAGTCCCACCTATAAATTGGACAGTCAGGCCTGGCAAAGACCACGTTCCTTTTGCTCTCTACATTCCAACACCTGGTCTCACACTTGGAGAGGGACTTTCTTCAGCTTTATCCTTCTGGCCAAAATGAGCTGAGCCACACAGAAGAACATACCTTTTTAAGTCATGATGAGAAACACACACACACACACACACACACACACAGCATCTCTGATTTCATGAAGGGATCTCTCAGTGCAGTTGCTGAGGGTATGTATGTGCACTAGTCTGTGTGCAGACTCTTAAGTAGTCCCCATCATCGCTGGGAGAAAACGGGAGAGGAGGGGGAAGTGAGGTGTGTGTGTGTGTGTGTGTGTATGGTGGGGGTAGGTGCTCATCTTAGTCTTCCCTGTCTCTGCCACCTGTCTCTCTCTGCATCTTTTTCTCCCTTCTCTTCGGTTGCTGTGTGCCTGCCTGATTCATAGGCTGGCCAGACTTCCATCCATGTAGAGACCACTCTGCTTTCCCTATCCCTGCCCAGCACTGCTGTTATGCCATTGGCTAAGAGCTGCTATCAGGTCGTGGAGTGGGTGGAGTGCTTCTTAGGATGGAGGAATATATGTGTATGTATGTGTATATGTGTACGTTTGAATGTGTCTACATGAGGAAGGGCATTTGAATGTGTGTTTATGTGAGGAAACTGTTTATATGCGTTTGTATGTGTGTGTATATGTGTAAGTGTGTGTGTGAGTCTGTGTGTGTGCACGAACACGAGACAGTGTGGTGGGGTGTACATCGCCGCTCAGGGCTGTGATTAACAGCTTCACTCGGACACACACGGACACACACCCTGTCATGTCTCCCGCACCGTAATCACACACTCACGCTCTGTGGTTACGAGGTGGGAGGAATAAATTCAAGCAGAGGGATTGGAAAGGGAGGATGAGGTGTGTGCGTGTGTGTTTGTGTGTGTGTGTGTGTGTGTGGGGCGGGGGGGTGTTGTAGGTGGGCCAAGAGAATCTCCACGGCAACACAACAAGCAGGAAGGTGTCAAGATTGAAAGTGTTTGGGAAAATATAAGGTTGGTATGATTGAAAAAGGGCCACATGTGAATACATACAAAGGTGACATGTTTTTGATTGGAACCATAAGAATAGATAGATTTAAAAGAAAATGATAGAAGAATAGATGGGCATAGCCGGAGGGTTGAAGGGTATGAATAGATCCCTCCCTAAAAATGTGAAAAAAGATCATCAAGTGTGTTTTGAAAATGAAATAAACAAACACCAAATCATCTATTTCTATTCAACTTGAGTGTTTTTCCCAAATCTCCCAGTGAATTGGGCCTCAAGGGGACACTGTCATTACCTCAGCACTACACTGCATTACAGACCAATCATCAGCACAAGTGGCCATTCACACAGACGTCAAATGCCACTTAAACCACATGTTACCGTCAAGAGTCTCACAGAGTCAGACGTCACCCCTGTTTGAGAGTTGATCAGTTGATCTGCGGTACTCTAGTGCCTCCTTGTGGCCACAGGTCAAAATGGCTCCTAATGTGCTCTGCTTAAAAAGGCGTGTGGCATCCACAGCAAATCTACAGGACAAACCCAATGAGACATTTATATCCATACATGCAACATTAATGGATTTAGAATTATAATGTCACTCCAAGACAGCTCTGCTGTTCCCTTAAAGGATGCAAGGACATTTTATTTACACATTCATAATTATAGTTACTGGGTGCAAGAAATGCAGTGAAATTGTACCTGTTTATCAGACAGTCTGAACATGAATTAGGGGGGTTAGGCTGGGCAGGGAGTAAAGTGCGTAGAATCAAAGATATAGGCGGAACAAGATACTTCATGTTGAGCCACTACCTGGAACCACAATCGCGTGAGGGACGGCGGCACTAATCCCCCTTCATGTAGTGCAGAGGCATGTTTTATAACATTGAGGTCTATGGTAAAAGCCCAGAATTTCACAGAATATTTAAAAGCCTTATTTTTCTGTGCAATGAATGTATATTTCAGTATACAATCTCCTAACTCTCCTGCCCAATTAAGAAAAATCTCAATGTCCACTACAGAGAAAATCAACTTTAATTTAGGCGTGCTTATTTTGAACTTTTGCTATTCTGCATGTGACACAATGATTGTCGGGCCCGCCACGCCCGTAGATGGCCAACTTGGAAATCGAATGAATGTGCTTCAATGGGATGTGTCCAGCAGCTGGCTGATTTTTAAAGATTTGAGATTTAACTTCTGTTATGCCCTGTTAAGTCTGTTGCTTTAATTTTTGGAGAAAAAAAAACCTTTTATATCTAACATCTCAGGTTTCATATAAATATCCTTCAATTAATTTTCTAGAGTTTAGTAATATTTAAACCTTCATTTTCACATGCACACCCACTTTCTCTCATAGCAACCCTGGTTGCTGTAGAGTCAAATGAAATTATCGGCAGTTTTTTAAATATTTTTTTATGCATAACTCGCCTTCTGACCTAGCCTAGTAATTAAACCAGACCCTGGTTCTACACTTTTGTTTCGTACAGAGTTCAGTAGGACATTCAGTAGTGAGATTTGATTGCTTGCTTGAGGAGTTTAAGTTTATAAAATGATTGGATCAGCCCCTGACTGATAGCATTCTAGCTCTGCATTCACAACATCTCCCTCTGTTCGCTGATTGGACAGGCTAAAATGCCTCCTGAGACAACAAGCTCAATGGGATCAAATCAAGACAAGCACTGTAGGGAGATGATAATCAAGTGGAAGTGCTAGGAAGGCATAGTCAGGCAACTTCTACTACTTTAACATAACAGATACATTTTTGTTACTACCAAATTTAAACCGCTGCAATAAATGAAATTACAGGGGCGCAGGAAAATATTTTTCACTTCACCGTGATGTAAATAATTTCCTTTTGCCGTCTAGTAGGATAGATTGCATGCTCACAATGACATGCTTGCAGGACATCAATATCAGTGCATGGTGCTATCTACTACAGCCATGCACAATGACACGCCTATTTATGCAGCCTGGAACTGAACAGTTTGCTCTCATAAACATCTTGTCCAGAGGAGGGCAGGGGTGGGGAGAGGGGAAAGGATAAAGTGCATATAGATACAAACAGCAAGTCTGGATGCCCCCAAAATGTGCAGGTGGACTTGCCATGGGGGGAAAATGGGGAAAAGTAGTGGTCGATTTATCATGCAAGTGATTTGAGAAGCACTGCTGCAATAGATCACTAAGCAAAACTGACTAAAACTCATGATATTTTGTCTGTTTGCTTGCTTAGGTTAGACTAACATCATTTTTTCTATTGTTTGTTAAAGGAGAAACCCGGTGTCTGTCAGAAAAAGAACCAGAAATATTGATGCAACACAGACCGAATAACAAACTGATGGTTACTGTGTGGGGCATGGCAAAATGAAACTGAAAGTAAGTTACTGTGCCCCATTCACTTGCTGTTAGTTGTCGATTCACAATTTGGTCTATTTTGTGTCAAATTTTCTTTTCCTACTTACAGCACTTGGTGACCTCAAACAATTGGATTTCTTCTTTAATTCCTGTCATGAGGAGACACATTATGGAACTGATTACAATAACCAGTCTGATTACCTCAATTTGTCAGGCAAAAGTTAAAGGCACACTACTCCAGGGGTTCTCAAACTTTATTGGGCCGGGGACCCCTCTTGGAGTGAAAATTTTTTCAAGGACCCCTCATAATTGCAACAAAAATGTAGTCATATAAGATAATAGCTATTTGCTCTTTCAGATGCTTTTTAACTCTTAACCTTAAAAAAAATATTTTGCTACTACTGCAACAACAGGCATGCTATTGCATTTAGCAAAACTTGACAGTGCAGGAGCAGTTTTAAAAGGACTGATTTTTTTGTAAAATCTAGGCTTACTGTGTACAAAACTGTTTCACGTAACTAATAATAACTAATATTCATTTTGTTGTATAAGACAAGTTTACACTTGGCAAAATCTATACTATAGCAAAATTTATATTTCTACTGTAAGAACATTTTTCACAAACCCCCTGGCAACCTGCTGCAGACTCGTGGGCTGATAGCTGTTAGCTTTATTAGCTTGCTAATTCACTTCATATCTTCATATATCAGCAGTGTAAAGTAACTAACTTTAGCTTGCTAAACTGAGGTAATCAGCCTGGTCACTGGAGGTAGTTCCACTCATGACACTAGTAAAGTCAACTCATGACACTTTTGTCAGTGTTACTGGAACCATGAAACCATGGAAAATTGATGTAATTCAACAGGTCAGCATCAGACAAATCATCTCATATGCATTTTATTCAGTTTCACTGAGCGATCTATTGTTGTTAGGCAATTTTCTCTACTTGCAACAGTGCTTCTCCACTCACTTGCATGATTAATCAACTACTACTTGTCCTTGTCTCTCCCCCACGCCAACCCTGGCACTCGCATTTTGAGGTGTTAACCAGCCTTGCTGTCTGTATGTATAGAGCTTGGAAACCAAAGTGGGCATCCACCATATTGTGAGGCCACTGCACAAAACATAAGTTCTGGTTCAGCGCAATTGTTTGTGAGTATACTGAAAAGTAGTTTTAAGGATTGTAAGGCCACACCAATTTAAATAGTTGGTTCTTGGATTTTTTCAGGAAAAATATGATGCAATCCAGCTTATGAACTTATTTACTAGCCAGGCTAGGGCCGCCACTAATGGATGTGTCTGGTTGTCTGGTTTCATTCCCAGACAGCATGCTCGGTCTTACCAATGTTGGTAATTGGAGAGCACCAGCGGCATGCGAAATAAAACTTGTCGATGGGTAAATCATCAGCCAGGATGAGTCTACAGCCACTCTAATGCACATGTGCTCTCAGCTGTGTAAGCACAACCTCGGGTACATTCAGCTTGTGTAAAATTTGTATGCTGCAAATGATATGATATGATGACATAATATGATATATGATATATTATTTGACATTTGGGAGACTGCATAGTGACATTCCGGTGTAGGCAAACTTTTTGGATACAGTAACACTTAACGTTTCTCAAGCTTTCTGGTTAGATGATAAAACATAAGCAAACTCATCATAGAAGTGTTTTACCAGATATTGTAAGTTTTTGTTTCAGAAAGGAGTTGTGGTGGTGTAAATCAGACTTTTCATGTCGTTGCAGGCAGTTACAAGCCGTTGCTTAACATTCAATGTGTCAAATTGCAGTTTCAAGGTTTTAGAATGTTTTTACCACACAGCCTTAACTTAGACTTCCTATGACGTGTCACTCAGTCAGTTCAGCAGAGATGCCAGGGCAGTTTTGGTCAATGCCATCAATGGAAATGGAGAGAAATGCATATGAGATTTTCATTTAGAACTTGTTGTCATGCTCCACCTCTTTGCCCATATGTGGACAAAACTTCCTGTAACAGACAGATGAATAGACAAGAACAGGTGATTGCCTTTGCATCTTTGCTCATGGTTGTAATTAACAACTAATGGTGTAACGACTGGTCACACCCTGGTTGAGGGGTAGAAAAGCCAGTTTGAGCAAAGTAAACGGGGTTGGCTGGATTGGAAGTGCCACTCACCTGGCTGCCGGCGACCTGTGCCCTGCAGCCATTCCAAGTGTAGTGCACACTACTACTCTCTGAAGGACTGTAATTGTTTCACTGCCTGGTGTGAGTGCCATTATTGCCACTTGTGTTGTGCTACTGTGCCTAAGTGTTTGTGCTCGTGTTCACCTCTGCATCCAGAAGCCCAGGCTTCCCTTGTTGAAATGCTGGTGTACTGCAGCTGAATCTCACTCTACGCTCGCTATTGCTGCTTAAAGGGCCGTAACTATATTTTTCTGCACTAAAGTGTGAATGTGTTTGCTGTTATCTGTGGTGCCAGTGGTCATTTTGGTGCTCTCTTCTAGCTTCTGGCATCCCTGTCTTGTGCTCCTGATGTCTGGTGTTGTCTGGAAGACTGTGGCTGCACTTGCACCTCCCTCAACGCTCACTATTGCTGCTTGAAGGGCCAAAATTATATTTTTCTGTGTTATAGTGTGCGTGTCTTTCCTGCTACTTGTGATGCTGGTGGTCATTCTGGGTGTTCTCTTCTAGCCTCTGGCCTATCTTTCCTGTGGTCCCTGAGATTAGCACTGTTGCAAAGACTACCTCAGCTACACCGGACCCTCCCTCAATGCTCCTGTTGGCCGCCTAGAATGCTGTAACTATCCCTGTGACGTTTCCATTGGACCGCTGTGAGAGAGGACAGCCGGAGCGAGGTACTGAGTAGTCATCCCCACTATTAAGCCTTGCTCTCTTTTTTATATTATATTTTATTTATTTTTTTTTGTATCTAACTTTGGCTGTCTGAATTTCAGATTCTGGGTCCCAGGTCATTTATTAGAATGTTGGCCACTAGATGACGGTCCACAGTAAGTGGTTATGTTAATGTGTTATAGAATTGAAGACAAGGGAAGAAGAAACTTCTACCAAGGTTGGTCTTCCTGCAATATTTATAGCCTTTCACATTTGCCAGTGTTGTATAGTCTTTCAGTTAAGTCTCTGCTCCAGCATGTTTTTTTCAGTGATTCTCTTTCCCCCTGCCCTAAAGAGGACTCTCTTCAGGGATGCCTGCTCTTCAGGTTGCATCCTCTGGCTCACTGGGATGCAGCTCTGTAAGCACCTGCCAATGTGTCCAGTCTCAATCACTGTCCTGAACTCTTTGTGTACCCAATATGGAAATTCAGACATGTTGCCCTTGGTTATACTTGCTTAGGCTCTTGCTGTTGTCTGTCAAAGTTGGTGTGAGGGTGAGGTGGGGTTGGGCCTTTCTATCTCACCGGAATCCAGCCACCTAGGCATGAACTGTTGGTCTGACAGGTCAGAAGGATGGTAGGCCCTTAGCCATAGGCAGCACAGCAGGTTGGGCTCCTTGCAGTAATGGGTAACTCTCTAAGCCAGCAGGGCTCTGGGTGCAAGCCCACCTATTCATCTCTTTACTTATGTCCTGTCTTTAAAACCTGCATGTTTTTACAGCTCTTTCACTTTTTTGTGCTTTGGAAAGTCTGGACCACCTTGGTGAAAATTGTAATTCCTTATATTCAAAACCTTCATTTCAAAGTCATGAGAAACTTGACCGTTTCAAATGACTTCGATTATCAATCTTTTAAGGCCAACATGTCTTACCATGCAGGGATCCTTTTATATGCAAATTGTGTTCATCTTCAACTTATTTCACAAACTACGGTAACCAGGACTTCAAGTTATTTCACAAACTAAAATCACCAGTTGTATCAAGGTAATTAACACTTGCAGCTCTTCCTTCTGCATGTCCTGAAATGAAAACATGACTTGGATTGGCACATAGTTGATCTAAATAACCCTAACCCTAATGTACTGCAGAGGATGCTGGAAATATTTGCATGTATGTCTTTCATCAAGTGGCAATACAGCACAGATGAACATCCCACAAAAATGTAGTCTTAGGCATAATAGCTGGTGAGTTATTCTGGGAAAACTGCTTTCAGATGCCCTAATGTTTCAGTATCCTTGTTGAAAATTAATGGAAGGACAAAATAATCAAGATCTAAGTGACCACCCTACACTAACACCAGTGTGGACAATAATGAGTCAGCCAATTGAGGGAAGATCTAGCGAGAGTGGGACTTGCAAGGTAAACATTTCAAATCATTTCAGAGAACTTATTCTACCCATACTAAAGATTAACAAAGAATTTCTGTAGAATACGTTTTTAGTAAATAACTTGTAACGACTACCAAATGGCTAGTATGTTGTTAATTTCCATGCTAATAAAATGCTAGTTAATGGTGTGTACCCTAATGTAAAATATTACCAACATTTTGGCTGAGACAATGAGAGGGCTATTTTGCATCTGAAAAAAGCTCTGCTCCATTAAGTCCATTAAGATCTCAAAGTTCTCTTTTCTTTTCAATACGTTCTTACCTCACCTTATCTCTCCTAAGGAACAGCTGTGTCATCCTCCAGAGCAGTACAGATAAAATATGTATGAAGTGATGGTCTTTGACACCTGTCCAAGAACATACCGTATATTTATAAAAGTAACAGTGTCTTTGAGGAAAGTAGGGCAGTCTACAATCTGTGGTCTACAATTCAGAATGAATTTCTTAATGTTGAAAAATATGTGTCTCTCTTGGTTTTATTTCTACATACTTCATTATTTCCTGGACAGTCATGACTGAGATGGGTATTTTTCCATATCCATTGTGCTTAACAATAGTTCTACCTGCTGGTTGCTCATGTTTATATCCAACACTGTCCACATGGGTTTCAGTCAATTGAGTTCTGTCAGTACCACTTCTGTCAAGTGAGAATTTATTGCAATGTGCAGTGGCACAACACAATTATGCTTGATGGAATGGTTTTGTTCCGGGAAGCTCCTGCCTTCCATAATGATGTACTGCTGCAGGAATCCCTGCAATGGAATGAAGCCAGGACAAGTAATGAAATTACATGTAGCTGCAGAATGTGTCACCGAATAATTGACAAGCACATGAATACAAATACAGCCTTGGAGTCATTTACAGTGCAGAAGAATAAAACTATGCAAGATGGAATCATACAGCCACAGCACATTCACAGACCTGAGGAAATAAATAGTTACTGTATGCAGTAAGTTATTTAACATGACAGTGTTGAGAGACAACATCAATATCTTGCTGTATAGTACAAAAAAGTAATAGAAAAAGCCACTCTTTCAATCTGCAACAGCGCAACACTACTTAGGCTACAAAGAAGATGGAGATGAGGTGGATGTCTAACAAGCTTGAAGAAATCTATTAGACTACTGAACTCAGTACTGTGGCCTGTCTGAATTAGCATTATGTTCAATCAGGAAATTTCCTAAGCACCACTGTCCATCCATAATCTCACTCTGTGGAACTGGTCGAATAGCTGTTGCGAAATGTCTCTTTCTGGTACAGACATCTCTGTTGTGAAACCAAATGAGAGCCATGTCATGAAATCTGTGCCTGTTTTCCAGGATCAGCTTAGTTGGCCAGTGGTCAACTAATTTATGCAGACACATCATAAAACTGTCTACAGGCCCAGACAGGTTGTTGACATCGACATGGAATTCTTCCAATACTAGCTCCTTACAGACATCCTCTCTTTTATATAGGATGGCCATCTCTTCTCAAGACCAACATCTGTAGGACACACGAGGATACAAACCTGCTGCTGTTTTTCCTACCTCTGTTGAACCTTTGTATTTGTTTGTATATGTCTTTGTATGTCCATACATGCATGTATCTTTATGTAAAGTGTCTTTGTGTATTCAGAAAAGCGCTATAGAAAACCTATTTATAATTATCATTATTATCACTAATATCTGAAAAGAACATGTAAAAGCATCTAAATGCAAGAAACTTCTGTGTGTGTGTGTGTGTGTGTGTGTATGTGTTCCACGCATAACTCTTGAACCATTTGTCCAACTGACCTCAAATTTACTATGTGCCTTGCTAATGGCACGAGTGAGTGCAGTGCCAAGTGTGGTGTTGTTTGGACAAACAATACAAAAGATATTGTTAATCGTTGTACGTTATCAACTGTAGCTACTCCCCTCTTAGCTCTGCCACACAAAAATGGCCTGTGTTACCTCAGACATTAAATAATGCATAAATAATTTCACAAGGCAACATACTAGTCTATAAACAAATGGCTCTTCTAACTGCACAGGCCTGAATCTATATCATAGATTCATAAGGAAATACCTGTACAGAAATAACGACTACAGTGTCCAGGTTAAATGCCCCAAAGGCTCAAAGGCTAACTTTTTTTTTAATATATATCTGAAAAAGTATGCTACCATATTTAAAGGTATGTGGGATTTTTTTTAACTATGCAGCATTCACTACAGTCACTTTTTTTTTTTTTGGTAATGTAAACCAACATCCTAAATATTTGCCAATACACGTGGAATTGTTTACAACAAGATATGAACCAGCAATGAGTTACACTGACTGACAAGTTAATAAACACAATTTCATATCAACAAGTGTGTTACTTTCGGTTTCATCCTTCAGCAGGGGGACAGCAGGCCTTTAAATTCCCTGAGACCATAGGGAGATCTAAGAGAAACTTCATTTGTCCCATAATGAGGCATAAGAACATAAAAGTTACTACAACGCTGGTAAATTAACATGAAATTCTTGCATAGTGTACCTTTAACACTACAAGAACATCATCCAACTCACAATATTGTGGAATGGCCATTCAAACCAAAACTTCTGGATGTTATTGTTAATATCTACTTAATATGCTGCTGTATGTTATTGTTAATATGCAGCATTAATTAACAGTGAAGGATTAGAATGCTGTTTATATCAAGGCTTGATAATAAGTTTTGTCCATGGCTGTTGCACCTGTTGTAAAGAGTCTTTTTTTTTCTCTGCATTTCTATGTGCCCACTATAGCACCATTTCATGAGAGTTATTTTATTATTTCAACTTATAATGACTGATAATTACATTTGTCAGCAACTGCCTTCTTTGTCATTGAAAGCTTTTTTCAAATAGAATTAAACAATAGCTAGTGACAGACATTCAGCATTATTTATGGGTATGCTAATGATTGACTTTGCCTAATAAGTGCACTGCAATACTCAGCAGCAGTTAGGGTATTAGGGTGAATTAGGAATTAAAAATCAACCTGTTCACTGCTAGTTGTAACAGAGTCATATATGCTATAACATTTGCATAATTGAGGGGCTTTTAGAAACAGTCCTCCCTCTCATTGACATCCAAGTGTACCCTTGCCATGGTAATTAAGTATTTCAGCGCTTATGCAATCAAGCACATGGCTTACTGACAGGACAAAAAACATCTTAGTCTGGATGGTCTCCAGGGATTTAATGCACAAAAACAGTGAAGTCAATGTCATGAGAATGGAGACTTGAGTCATGGTCATTTTGAATATCAGACAACATTAAACTCTTTAAGCGCTTTCATGAGTGCACTGAATAGAGGTGGAGTTTACCCTTTATCTGATAATTAAGAATTTACTAACTGTTTGTGATAAAGTTTGTGGTTTAACTGACAATTACCACTAAATGTTTTCATATCAAAATCATATAGTTTATTGTTACTGTTACACATCACCTTGGATGAAAGTGTTTATCAAGTGAACTATAGAAATGGTGAAACAAGATGATCAGTATCTCTTTTTTACTCTCCTGATAAACAGTCTGAAGAGAAAACAAATATTCACAAGATCCATACTCAAGATCAGATGGGGCATAAACCATTTGGTGAGGTCTCTTTCAAGCTCAACATTTAGGTCATACAATTAGCAAACTTTAACAAGCACCTAAGGCTGTGCAAAATCATAATACTTCATTGGCTTCTCATGTACAGCTCATACAGTGTACGTGGGCCTATGTCTTTTTAATCAAGCCCTTGAATGAGAGAGGAAAGGAACACAGGAGGTTGCCTCATATGACTAATTTGGCAGGTTACTTGTGGTCATCAATCAGTGAAGTGTTTTGCAATGAGACTCTTATTCTCAGAGGTCCTACATTTGCATGGTGTGAAAACAAACAGATTCTGCATTATATGTATGGGGATACATCCAATTCTGTCTGTCTCTTTGCTCATTTCTGCTTTACATTACTGGGTGAGTGGAGACTGATGATTCTTATTTCAGGTAGGTATGAGGGGCTCAGGGTCCTCTCAATCTCTAAGCCCCGGAGGGATGTGAATGTACTGTGAGGCAGATTAAGGCAGTCTCCATTAAACAGGCAGCAAAACCTTACTGCTGTCCTATGACTGTTCAGCCTACAAAAAGCATCCAGACTCACAGGCTTAGCAAAGCTCAAGAATAGTATTGCCCAATTACAACCTTATATTTAGACTAGGGGTTGAGATGGTCCATTTTGGCAAAATGGCACTCTTTGGCAACCACAGGTGAACTAAAGTTGATGTCTTGACTGTTACTTCATGTGCACAAAATATGAAAATTATGAAGTTAAAATATGAAAATGAATAAAACATTTCAGTTATTGTATATTTCTGCAAATCGCTAAACAATAAAAGTATTCCACAAGTTCCAGGCAATCCCCCCAAAGATTAAAATGCACTCGCATGCTTCCTAAGGTGAGATATTTCCATAACCAGTAAAAAAAAAAATCATAAGATGCAAAGTCTGTTTTCCTTAATATTAAGGCTGGTGTATGATCTGTGCAATTATAGATTACATACATGTTCAGTTTCATCATAAATTATTTAACAGTTAAATATTAAGTTAAATCTTGACGTCCTGAACATTAAAGAAAATGTTACACAATAGTTACTTCAGTTACTTTCCCTGGTAACTAGTTACTTTTATAATGCATGAACTTAGTTACAAACAGAGTTACTATTTAGGAGAAGCAACTTTTATCTAATAAAGTTTTTAAAGTAACTTGTCCAACACGGGCTAATTCTAAGTTCAAGATTTATGTATGAAACAGGGTACGACCATGTTTCACGTTAATGACAACTCTGTGGCCATGCACAACCTCTCTCAACTTATTCAACAAATGTAAAAATGGTTTATTGTTTGCCATTCTGTGTCCCCTTTAAAGAAAGTTAGCTCCACTAATGTACTGTATGATGATGCTGCTGCTGATGATCAAGGAAAAGGCTTAAAGACCCACTCTGGTGAAACCTGTTTTTTTCTCTTCCAACATATTTAGGCTGTTTTGATGTCATGTTTACACCATCTCTAGGAATATTTTGATTGGACTCTCAGCTTAGTCAATTATGTTTAAAAAATCGGATCAGGCTTTCCCACATTGTTGTCGTCATTAAGATGGGGCACCAATCAAATCCCAACATTCACACTTCTTGCACAAGCTCAGGTGTCGGTGAGCAAATAATCTACAGCTCTCCATACAGTGCATCCTTGTATTTTACATATTATTCATACCTGCAAACTAGTCCCTTTTTGGCTAACTTTTGTCTATTCCAAAACAAGATGCATAAGTTATGCATTTTATTTCAATCTGAAATGCAGATTTTTAATTCTAACCTAACAAAATTTCTAGATGTAAAGGGCTTTCTTTTCTTCCTATGTGAATGTGCCTGTGGTATATTTGGTAAATTAGCAAAGGGCTACAGGATCATATCGATATTGATTTGTTAAGACAATTTAGCTCAATCATGAGTAGCATTTTCTCATCCTCATTGGCAAGTTCTCAAAAATGGGACACCTGTTGTTGATGACAGTCACAAGATGGGATAGGCTGTGTCAACTGCAACTCAATTAGTTTAGGATTATTTTGCCTTCTGGTGGCAGCATAACACTGCACTCATATACCTACACAAAATAGTCACCTAAGGAGTCAAGAGAGATGATGCATCATAGGTAAACATTCAGCACTCTAGAATTTGGCAGGAATCAGTAGATTTGGTGGTAAGGAAACTGCACTTTCAGGCATAAGGAGAAAGGCGTGGATTTTTGGAGGCACTATTTAGAACCTATGAAAGGATTTTTTCTTTTTTCATGAAAAAAAAAAACAAATGGGTAAATATCATAATATTAAACACTACATTGTAATTACAGTGACAAATAAATGACTGGAGTGGGTCCATAACATATTTGGGCGGGACAGATTACTACAGTGCCTATTGCTACTCCAAAAAGTGTTTTCTGGATCAGTTGCAGTCTATTGCATTGTACCATTTTCACCAAAAGATGGCAGAACCTGCCTATACTAGCAGGAACCCCTTAAATCAGGCAGGGGGCAGTATAGTGCAAAAACCCAGAGGAATCCCTAAAATCTATCTACAGTGAGCCTCAGTGTAACATCCATGAAAGTTTGATGAGTGAAATTGTCTTCATATATTGATATCTTGTAAGCACTACATGAGAGGTATGGATCTTAACTGCTTTTGTCTTTTAGAAGAGACCGAAACAGTGTCTGCTTTGATGCAACCATTGTTTCTTTGCTTGATTCTTCAGGTTCAGTTGTTTCTCCCTTTTGGTTTCTTTCTCAGTAACAAGTCATTACAAGGATTCTTGATGTATCATTAGGCAATCTTTCAGGTTGGTGTAGAGAAATTGTAAAATTGATCACTTATGCGCATCCAAGCTTGAATGGCTGTAATAATAAATTATATCTCCTCCCTGTTCTCGTAACAAACATGTCTAAGTAGATTCCAACAACAGTTCATATTCATCAAATCCTAATGAGTGCTAGTGCTGTAATGTTGGGAATGGAAATGAGAGCCATAAGATAGTATCCTGCACGCAATAAAACAATATCAATCACAAGTTGGAGTTGTATTTTGTGAAAGCTTCCACAGTGATTCAGCTAAGATGACTAAGGGGGTATAAGAGTAATCAAGCCAGCCTACATGATGGATGGGCTCTTAAACATTTGATGCATGAAGTCGAGATTAACACTTTTTTGTCAGAGGAAGATCAAAAGAAGAAATATGGGCAAAAGAAAAAAAAAAAACCCATTAAGACCACAGATCATCACTAGAGTGTCAGGAGGGGGCCGTTTTTTCTTCTTTTTTTTTAAACCATCATTCAAGTCGACTTCTTTTTAATTCAAAACCTCTTTTAAAATATATGGTAGCATGCACACACAAAATAGTGCAATTTCTTGGGCAATAATTTTATAAACTTTTAAGCTTGTACATCAAAACGTGCTGGTGGCTGCACAATACACAGCACAACACAACACACAGCACAGCACATAGCACAGGGCACCTAGACTTATCAAAAGAAAAGCTTAAGCGCACAGTGATGATCTCATTGAAATTTCAGCAGCACTGCAGAAAGTCCTGAGCATGCAGAATAAATTGTCCCTTAAAGTCTAATTAATCCTGAGGGTGACTGGCTGTCAGCCAATTATTGCACTTGATTTCACCTGGATGCAGAGAACATAATTATGACCATTATATATCTTTATTCTCCCTGTCATCGTAGACCTTGGTCCAAAATAACCACACTTTGAAATATGATGTATGTGACAGAACATTAATTATTAAGGGAGGGAAAGACCATTTAGATTATGAGTCTCTCTCTTTCTCTCGGGATGGCTATTAAAAGACAAAGCAAACTGAGCAATTGTAATCTTTATTTCAATTAGCCTCCAATAACTACAGTTCTCTCTCTCTCTCCCCCTCAGGCTGAACAGAGGTCTTGCTGCTACTCACATACTGTTCAACAGTGTTAATCAAGTACCTTAAAAAATTGATCTTAAAAAGTACTCCATAGAGAAAAAGAAAGAACTACTGGGAAAGTAAGGACTTTTGAAGACACCAAACTAGCAGTTTGTAGAGCATTATCACAATGTCCCAAATTTCCCACACACCAGAGAAGTGCAAATTCAAAAACACAAAGGAGCAGAATATGAAAGAGCACTAATAATCTTTCACTTTCCTTAAGCTTTCAATTGGACATTAGAATTTGCAAAGATGCTAAACATTGCAGCCCTTTTTCTGTTATTATGTTTCTTCATGTGATACTGTATGTGAGCTTTAGAGAAAAGGTAATCATTGCAAATACACTGAAAAAAATGCCTTTAAAAAATAAAAAAAAAACAAAAATGAACTTATTTCAAAATTATCTGCCAGTGCTGCAAGAAAATTGCACTTACTAAGATTTCTTGAAACAAGAAAAAATACAGAGACAGGAAAGTTTGGTGCGCCAGTGTTACTACAGTTGCTGTTGTAGATCAAATACATATGTTTCTGTGGTAACTGTTTTGACGTCTCGAAGTACTTCCAGTACAATTTGTTTTCAATGTTTCACAAAATAAGTTTGATAACACTTGAAGGTGAAGGTATGAAAGTGTCTTCATAAGAGTGGCATGAGCCTGTCATAAACATGACATCATATAATATGTAGCCTGAACATGACTGTTGTCATTAAGTGTCATTTGTTTTTTGTAATGTCTGCATCCCAAACACTGTCAGTTTACATTACAAAAACCGAATGATACTTGTCAACAGTCATGAACATTAAAAAAAGCGTCATTAATGTTAATGATCCATGTCATGTCATGTTTATGACGGGCTGTCACTCGTATGTAGACACCTTCAAGTGAAGTGTTACCCGAAGTTTCCATATTAAGTTTCAGGTCTGCCATTCATGTGATTTAGCGTCACCAATGGGTCAAAGCTGGAGTTGTATCCATGTATGTAACTTTGAACCATATGCCCAATTTTAAAAAATGAAACACTGAATATTATTGAAAGTGAAACTCATTTTTACAGGTCACAAATTTAGTCTGTTCTTCATAAAAATTGGTAGACAGGGTCTTTCTGACCAAATGACATAAAGGTTACTTATTGCTGTTTCAATTTTCCAAAGTGCCCAAACGAGGCAGCAAATCAAAATTAGCAGCAAGGCCATCAAATGATATATGAGATCATATCTCAGCAACAAATTGATAATCAGATCCAAACCAAATGTCTTACTTTGACTCCAGACCTTTGTGAGGACCTAGAAATGTTTTGTCTCATCTTGCATTTTGCAGATAACAATGCAAGACCAGACGTAGGCTACTGTGGAGAACCCCAAAGATGATCCATGGACATATGTGATAGATTGTCATATTCACAACAATAGGAATATGGATTTTCTAAAAAAAAAAAAAAAAAAAAAAAAAAGGTTTTCACAGACCACAAATTTTGTCCATTCTTCATGAAGGTTGGCACATGTAATGTTCAGACCAAGCCTCATAAAAGCTACCTATTGTCATTTTGATGCATGGAACCTTTAATGCAATACAGTAACTCAAATTTTAGTCAGTCACAAAACATCATGTAAGGTCATATCATAGAAAATTTGCGATTGATTGCCACAAAATGTAGTGTAAGCATTTGTCACATTGGTATTGACTAGTAATTGTTAAGTGCCACTGTCTTGCTGCAGTGACAGATCATTTTGTTTGAAATCACCAGTTGTGATTATCTTAATAAGTTAAGTTTAGGCTTACTTGTCTAGATAAAATAACTTAAAAGTAAAATTATCTTCAATCTCTGTCTGACACCTGGTCAGAATGCTTTTTCCTTATAAAAATGAGTGAAATGAGCTCAAAATTAGTTGTGTTATCTAAGTATGACAATTCAAGAAAAAACATACTGAAACAAGCCAAATAATTCTGCCTAAATAAATAAATATTAATATAGGTATAAAGAAATAAATATTCTGAATTCTGGGGAATTAAAGATTTAAATGTTTTGCAGTGTAGTAGCTAACTTGTTATGATCTGAAGTCATACTAATAGCGTTCCTTCTCAAGTCTGTCACTTTTCTGCATGCGTTATGTGCATCCTAGGAAGAATAATATTCCCATATAAAATGAGTGCTATTAAGTTTGAAAATAACTAGGTGTGTTACATAATAAATGGCATGATTACTCACAGTTATGGAATCGCTTCTTTGCTTGTTTGTTTTACTTTTTAATTGAACTGATTGTTTAGATGTTTGGGTTACTTATTAGTGATCCTTCACCGCAAAAGCAATTGGAAGTTGCAAGCTTTGGTTTTGAGATATTTTGAGATATGTAATGTGTACACCAAAAAAGTTGAATTGCACAATTTAGCACAATTTGATAGCATAAAGACTACACTTTCACATTCTTACTAAATTGTGCCGAAATTCATACCTTAAATTTAAAAAGCTGTTTGCTGAGAAGGTGTATTCATGTCAGCATTGTCCTAGCTGTCATTTTAAACCCATTTCTAATGCTGATAAGGGGTTTTATGGTGATAAGCTAATGCAGGCATGACAGATGAGCTGTTCATTGTGGCTTAGAAAAATGTGGATAATCTGAATGTACTGCCATTTTGAAGAACTAAAGTAACAATATTGTTAATTTACAGACTGCAGTTAACTGAATGTGAAGGTATACCCATTCCTCTAGATGGAATTGCTGTCCTATGGGAATCAAAGTGGTAAGCTCTGGTGAGAATAATGGAAGCTAGTAGAGAAGAATAGCTAGAATAAGAAGCTGAAGCACAAACTGTTGACTGTGTTCAGTTGTATGAATAAACGGCACAAGTAATATTTATTGTGCTCTGAATGCTCGGCTGCAAGGATATATGGCCATAAATCAAATGCTGACAGCTAGCATCTACACTTAACGTTAGGATCTTTGCTTGCAACACAGTAAACACCACCAGACCATCCATTAAAACTCTTACCTTACGGTCCAATCAAAGATATATCCATGTTATATCTATGATGCATGTAGGCTTACTGTAAAGCCCACCATTAGGGGTATTTCTGCCATGATTGCATGTTAGATCTGCATATTTCAGTTAACTTTAGTTGTTCAGTTTTGACTTGTAACATCCACACCCTTATTTTGCTGTCTTTCATGACTAGGTAAAAACATAATTTTCAAAAGTTTGTCAATGACACTGCTTTTGCCATGGATCACATTTGCTTTATTAAGCTACTCATGTCTTACTTATGTAATGTATACATAACTGAAATTATGACATTAGTATGTCAGTATTCACACTGAGACATGACCACATGTAAACATAGCATGTGAAGAAAGCCATGTAACTCACATTTTCTGACATTTTATAACACAACGATCTGTTAACATTGCTGTTGGAGCCAAGGTTGTATGACACTAAAATCCTGCACTGTATGAGTAGCCTATGATAAAAAAACAAAAAAAAAAACAAAAACAAAAAACAAACAAAACCGGTAAATTATCCTAGAATTCTTGTCAAGTGTACCATAGAGTTTGTAATTATAAACTGTACTGTAATACACTGAAAAAGTGTTTATATTAAAATTGACAAGACACCTCTTAGTTTTGCAGTTTGTTTATTTTGTGTAGAGGGTTGACTGCATACCTCTTAATTTGTCAGTATTTGTGTGTATGTGTGTGAGTGTGTGTGTCCTACCTCAAGTTGCCTATGACTGTTTATGGCCTGCAATGAGTAACTATTAACCAACAGTCTGTGAGACTTTATTTGCAGTCATCTATTTATGAACAGTTTATGATTGCCTGCAGTTTGAAGTTCACTGTGCAGTCAGTCATTCCTCCTTCCTGTTCTGCTTTCTATTCCTCTGCTTTTTCGCATGAGAGAGGTATGGTCAATGTAGTCATTAATAATACTGAACTTTTAGAATTTTCTTTATGTACATGTAGAGTTTCTTTATATACATGTAATACAATCAAAAGAATGGATTGGTGAGTGCAGAAGGTAAGTCTGGCTTTAATATTAAGATGGGCAAGACCATGTTGGAATGAAACATGTGTATTGCATATGGCGCAAAAATTAGCTTCAGTGCTAATCAGTGCACTGGGCTGCACTCATTTCTGAGATAGACCAGTCATCTAAATGTATTTTGACACAAATGAACCTGAACAAAACATCTTTTGTACACCTGATGTAAAAAATATACTTAAAGAACAAATCATGCTCTACAGCCCAAGGGTTTTGAAGTGTTGTAAAAGTAGAGTAGCAATTAATTAATTTACAAGCTTCATAGTCACTTTGATGCTTAGATGGCTCATTATGGGGTGAATGGAGGCTCTCCTGGATCCCTCTAGCGATTTCTAGTGCTGTTAAACCAATTGCAGGTTCCCGATAACATGATGCTGCCAGACGAAACTGAATGAATCTAAAATAGTCCTCAAGACTGCCAGATTTCCAGATTTTACTGGAAATGCATATTCAGGTGTTAATCAAAATTGCTTTGCTAAACAGCTTTTTGGTCCTGAAAGAAATTTAGACTTGTTGTCCAATAATGCATTTGCCCTATTCCTTCATCACTGTTATTATAAATCTTAACAAGCTGATAAATGAACAGTACTTCTTTAAACTGTGATGTAAATATGTTGATAGTATGTCAGTATTTTTTTCTTAGAACATATTTTCACTTAATTGGATTATTGTTATACTGCTTCATGCCATAATACACCCCATGCCCTTTCTAGGATTAATGGCATAAACATGAGAGGTTATTTTTACCAGACCTTCTTTTTTCAGCAGTAAACACAACTAATTACAGCAAGACAAATCTGCAACAACAAGGTTTCTTTACAGTTGGACCACACAGAGATCGCCTCAAGAGCCTGGAGATTGTTCTTTTTTTTTACTAAGGAGTGCCGACCTTCCTGTTCAACATGACATCAAAAGGTACCAGTGCATGCATTAAAACATACAAGAGAGGGCAGTGGAAGGCAAAGAGTATGGCCTGGGTCGGAGGGAATGATAATTTCAGATATAATGGGTGTGTTGAGGGGAAGTTGAATTTGAAAAGCCCGAAGTGTGTGGCCTCTCAGTCTGCTGTGAGACTGATGAGAATTGTCTACACATCTTTACTTTCAGACAAGCCACTGTCAAATGTATTTACATCACACCAGACAGAGCAGAGGAGAAATAAGGATGTTTCTACAACTCACATTCTCAGTCATGTTATACTTTATTGCTGATTAAAAAATGTCATATTTGCTTTTCATGTTTTTTGCTTGTTTTTCAATCACTGTTTCCTATATTTCTCTGGCCCAAACAGACTTGCCATCTGATAGGATATATGCCAAAGCATTGGCCAAAACGCTCACCAAAGTTGCCTCTCCTATTACTGTGGGACTATACTCATCATGCAAAAGCCGCATCAACATGGTTCTTAGAAACATAGAGGGTATGTATCTAGGGGCATGCAATTTTAAACAAGTTTAAGTAAGGTTTTGTAAGGTTGTACTTTGTAAGTATTTATAATGCAAGTTATCAACCACCTTTATATTATGTACAGAATATATATATATATATGTGTGTGTGTGTGTGTGTGTGTGTGTGTGTGTGTGTGTGTGTGTGTGTGTATAGTGAGCATTTTGTCATTTAACCAGAAGTCGATTTCAAACCTTTTGGAGTGCTATCCACACTCAAGCATCCAGGTTTGCTAATCAGAGCAAAATGAGCTTTTAGACATTTTTCTGTACTTGATCAGAGGATCAAAGAACTCAAGACTGTCCTTTCATGATACATATCTCTGTATAAGTTCTTTTTCTCATCTGTCTGAACTTTATCTTTGCTAACACCACCCTTTCCAATCCTCGTCTCTCTCCCTCTCTTGCACATTCTCTCACTCTCAGTTGAAATGGAGCGAGAGGCTAAAAGAAGAGAGATAAAGTCGCATGGCAGATCAAAGCCTCGCCCTGTCCAGCCTTCCCTCTGCAGCACCCTGGCACTGATCGGGCGGCTGCTCTTCTACCGACCTGTGTGGACAGAGGACAACCAAGATCAGAAGAATGTCCGCTTTGTGTTTGTGAGGTTCAGTGCCTGGCACTTTGCCGGCAGTGACCTGCTCTGGGCTGGACTGGTGATGCGTCTGTGTGTGGCACTGCAGCATAAGTTTGGTAAACTCCAGCTGGGCCTCTATCGTATATCTCAGCACGACGAGGAGACGGCCGAGCACAAGAAAGAAGTTGAGGACGGAATAAGAAATTGGAGGTCGAAGATGATTTGTTGCTTCCCTCTGTGGTTTCTCTTTGCCCTCGTCATCACAGGAGCTGTGGTAATAATGGCTCTGCTCATTAAGTTTGGTTTCCCCAAGCAAGATGTGGAGGAGGGTGGGAGCTCAGAAGCTGAAGAGAACGCTGGGTTTGGAGTATTAGAAGGGTTTGCCATTGCAACTCTAGGGGTGCCGGCAGCTGGTGCAATTCGATTCACCTTTCTGTTGGGAAAAAACCTGGTCTTCAACCAAGACTTCAACATCCAAAGGAGCATGGACAACCAGAAGATGAGCGAGCAGCTAGGTTTTATGAATGAAGTGAGGAAGGAAATGAGGTTGCTGTCTTGCTTCATCCACTTCATGGAGGTCTTTGAGAGGAGGAAGATTCGAGTCGTGCTAGAAATCACAAACCTTGATCGCTGCACACCGGGGAAAATTGTAGGTGTCTTGGACGCCATCAGCATCTTGCTCTCTGATGAGGAGAGCCCCTTCATCTCTCTCCTGGCAGTGGATCCGGAAGTTGTGGTTGAGCAGGTGAACAACACCAACTGTTGTTACAGCGAAAAAGACCAAGCTTTTAGCTTTCTGGATCGCATCATCACACTTCCTTTTACAGTGCCTCCTCTCTGTGACAACTCAAAATGTAAGGTGTTCTGGAACATAGTGCGTGGACACTCAGAAATCCCTGAGGAGCCTCCTAAAAAAACTGATGAGAAACAGCATATGCCTTTGGAGAGCAAAACAAGTTCTGTAAGTCTTGAGGATGATTCCTCACTGAATGGCAAGAGGTCCCTTGAAGAAGCCTCTGTGCAGTTAATGGCTCAAGCCAACAAAACTGAAGATCTGAAGGAGGAGGAGATGGAGCAGATAATTCAAGCTGCTTTCCAGACTGTTCTCCAGCCTAGCATGAGCCCCTTGCATGAGTACCTGTCTGGTGATACCATGTCAATGAGACGGGTCATCAATTCTATCCGAGTGACTGTTGTCATTATGGAAGAGCTCTCCCACTCCCAGTGTCCCCCAGCAGATAAGATTGCATCCTGGGTGGTGTTGGCTGATCGCTGGCCCTGTCGTCTGAGTTGGATTCTCCAGTGCATTGAGGACACTGTGCAGAGAACAGAGATTGACCATGGGGTGGGCATGGCGACAGCTTCCCACATGGACAGCTCCATGACGCTCTGGCAGGTTTTCAGGCAGCATCGGCTGGAGCTACACCTCATGAAAGAAGAGGTAGAGAATCTTCTAAAAAGAGATGGTGACCCAGAGCTTTTTGAGAAATTCCTGAAGGTGGACTTCCCATTCACAGTGGGCGAAGTGGAGAGGTTTAAACAGACCACTGTCAATCTGGATTTTTCCATCAAGAAGGAACTTGCCAGACTCAGAGGAAGCACTAGACTGAAAGACCCAACATGGAAGAACACTTTTAATGCTCTACCCAGGCGACAAGTGATCAACATGGGGACAGAGGACATCTGCAGAGAGGTATGGGTCAGCTTGCGTAGTCAGAGTAACTACTCCTTACATTTTTGTTCTTTACGCTTTTCATTTTTTCAGTGATGTTGAATTTGTATGTTGTTAAGTAGGTTTTAAAATTGGTATTAAGTATGCAAAGGAAGCAATAAATGCATACAGGCCATTTACTGACAACATCAGCTTTTATAATATCAACTATAAACCTAATTGGTTTCTGCAGTGCAATGTGTTATGCAAAAGATGTTAGGATTACATCAAGAAAGTGAATGTATCAAAAGTACATTGATACACAGTCCATGTGTGTTTTTGAAGAAAATGCAAATAAGTAAAGGGATACTCTCTCTCCAAGATGTCCCGGATAGGTCTCCCTGACAAGTACACAGAAGTGGTGAAGTCCAATCACCTAACTGGGAGGGCACTTCTGTTTAATGAACCTGCGGACCTGAAAGAGGTGCTGCACATGACCCTTGGAGAGTGGACCACCTTCAAGATGACCTTTCTCATGGGTAACTCCAGTGCTGGAGGAGGTCATGAGGAAAGTAGGCCAAATCCAAAACAGCCCACCATGGTTCCAATACAGACCACCATTGGTTCATCCAACTCATGCCATACTGTTTCCTGTAAAACAACCAATGTTTAAACTGATGAGGGAGGAGGTCAACACCTAGCTTTGAAATATACTTTGAACTAGTACAATTCAGGTCTCAGTAGATTAGGCTTCTTCTTTTAGATATTTAGTTTTTTTTTTTGTAGGATGAGTTTTATATACTGTGGTAAAAGGTATAATTGTACAGATTTAACCATAGATAGTAGAAAAAGACACTCTTAAATTTCAATTATATAATGACATATTAGGGTAATATGACATGATTCAATAACATGCAGAAATACCAATAAATAGACTAACAAGATCAGAAAAGTAGTTATACTTCAGCATAATACACTTCACAATCCCACATCATATAGCAGATGTTCTGAATCATGTCACTCTCCAGCATGTTCTGAGTAGTTAACTCACGTTAGCACTAGATCATTAACTGCAAGTGTCACTCCAGTTGACATCAACCTATCTCCAAATTACACGCAAAGCAGGCATTATCCACTACATTTTCTCTAGTGAAACCATACCCCTATGAGCATGTCATCCTGCTCCATGTCAGAGGTTACAGACAAACCCCACATTCAGCAGTGATGTAGGTATCCACCCCTCTCTACCTGACGGCTACTAATAAAAATGTTACTTTACAAAAGAACTATAAGCAAACTGTTCTATTGGCCTACTGGCATTATTGTTCTGAAGATAAATACTAAGTGAACTATTATGGGTTTGTAATAACATTTTAGGGCACAAGATAAAATACTGCCACTGTTAAAGAAGGTTGTTTTTTTTACAGCCATGCTTCCCAGTTTGTTTGACTTGAAATTACCTAGAAGGTTTGTACAGAAGAGTGGGCTGAAGACTAACATTCCTGAGGAACATCATTATTTATCTCAGGCTCAAAGAAAATCTCAGCCGCAGCAGGGCATGCTGCTTCAGAATTTTGCACTTTAACCATAAATCAGCTGTGTGAACAGGACAAAATAACATTCACTACATTACAACAGAAGGTTTTTGGTCTTACAATGGTGCTTTCATACTCAGGCTCAAAGCTACCATCATGCATGAGCTCAATACAGAGGACTGAGGAGGATACACCATACATGTGCCATACAGACCTGTACTGCTATTTTACAATTGAAAGATTTAATGGAATATGGAAGGATAATGATGGTCAAAGACACAGTTAAAAGGTCTTTATTAAGTTACTCTTAAAAATGCTGTGCTATGCTGTTTCTTTAGTTTAAGACATCCAAAAATAACTTGGAATACCAGTTTCACATAATGACAAAAATGCCAAGCTGTGTGTTTAGTTAGCGTGCAAACCTAGGATGGCTTTCTGTGACACCACTTTATACCACGTGTGGCCCCTGTAATAGGCAAAAGAGCCACGTGACTGATCTCAAGGCAACTCAGAATTCCACACTCAGAATTTCATTTGGATTGCTGAGTGAAAAGTTGTGGATGTTTCCTTTGTGTTGCCAGCAAAAGAATATACAATGTCAAGGTCTCAGTCGAGTGCCTGTGGACAACTGAACCTTAAATGATTACTAATAAATAGGCTCTTTCATTATGCATGCATAGCTTTTCGTCAATTACAATCAGTATCCCTGGCCATATTCAAGAACACCCATCCAGAGTTGAACATTAAAATCATGCAGCGTGTTCTTCCCTTTGTTCTTCCCAGTGTTCTTCCCAGTGTTCAGAAAGCTTCATAAAACCTTTACAGGCTGAGTAGTCTGTGATAAATCTTAAAATTCTGAGACATATTTGCTTCCTTGAACACTGAACCTAATGTCATGTATATGATTATAAATATTTGTTTGTCTCCATTTACCTGAATGTGTTTATGACTCAGCATGCAGTCATTCGCTAAGCTACATGCCTTTAATCAGTAGTCACTGTCAGCTAAAATTGCCAAACATTTGTGTGACCTATTTAAATTAGCCAGGGAACCACACTCACATCTAGGAAGTGTCTGGAGAAGAGTGATAGACCCATAGACCTATAGATACACATATCAAAATGCCACAGTACAAAATTGGGCCGCACACCAAGCAATCGGAACAACAAGAAAAACAGGAGCGTCCTTGCAGACTGCACTGGAGCGCTGTTTTTTGTTTGCTTTATTAAAAAAATGTCCAACTTATCTTGTATTGATAACAAAGTCTGTCTTGATCTAACGGCCACCGTCACTGTTGCACAAAACAGCTTTGGCTGCACTGTTGTCATCATGTAAACCTGTAAAGCACCATGTAAACACCATGTAAAGCCTGTCCAGAAACTCTCTACATGGGTCTGACCCCACCTATATCATATGGACTGTTGTGATTGCTGCCTGGAATTTAGGCGTGAAGCTAATGAGCTCCAGTGGCTCATGGGCCTGCAGAGTAAATTGGATTTCCAAGCTAGTTGCTAATAATACGACTGAATCAAAAGTAATTGAAATGTCTCAGCATTTTGAATAAGGTGTGTGTTGCATGCATGACATGACGAAAGAGAGAGAATCTTCAAATTACTCTCAGCATGCAAATCCAAGAGAATGAAAAACCACTGAGTTCATTGGACCAGAAATCCCACACCAGAGTTTTTCTTTTGTTTTACTTAAAATTGGCTATGAATGCTATAAAGGTTTATACCAGTGCTCCATAACAATATGACAGGTTGGCTCTAACTGTGCATTGGCTTCACAGTGGGAATAGTCATTTTCATTTGTGTGAATCACTGTGGTCCTCAAATTGCTGTTTGTCAGAGTGTTGTACCTGGGCAATGATCAGTTGAAAGGATGTGCTCTACTGATACTTTTTGTTCACACAGCAACTCTGTCTAAGGCTAAATTATTAAAAGCTCTGTCTCCGGTTGCTTTTTGTGTCAGCATTTCGAATTGGAAAGACAGAATTTTCTTTTCAATATGCACACCATCCCAGCATTCTCAAAGTGATGCATTCTCAAAGGATATGGCTGCCTCTTTGGGAAGTATACACAATCTTTCCTGTCAAAAGAAACAGAAAAAAATCCAAAGAACTGCTGTTCTTCACCTCAGCTCAAAGAAGAACATGATAAAAAGCAATCCTGGAACAGAACATGTTGGACTGTGCCATTTTGGGAATAGTAAAAAACCTGTGGAAGGACACTACTGTTCTTCAGGATGCCAAAGCCATATCAGTTGTAACAAAAAGCCCAACAGGTTCCAGCTGTGACAGCTTACCTTTGAAGCTGCAGAGCCCAAAACTGTAAAGGTGAACCTGCATGTAAACATGCAAAGAAAAAAAGTTGTTAACACTTTATTTGAAGGAGTCTATATAAGAGTGACATGAGCCTCTTATAGACATGACATGACATGTATCACATACATTAATGACACCTCATTCATGTTTATGACTGTTTTTGTAATGTCTGCATTCCAAAGTCTGCAGACAGACCTGATGACAACAGTCATAAACATGAATTGTCATTAATATTCATGATCCGTGTCGTGTCATGTCACGTCAAGGCTTGTGTCACCCTTCTGAAGACCACTTCAAATAAAGTGTTACCAAAAAGTTTATTGCAAAGATCCAGCATGCTTGCCCTGTGCTCCTTCCCTTTGGTGATAACAGAGATGGTGAGTGCAACATAGTCACTCGGAATCTTACAGTTCTCTGGATATGTCTTTTTTTGACAGAGAAAGAGTGGTGGCATTGCTTCACTGAAAAAAAAAATATTTTTCAAATGTCATTACTCTGTGATTGTCTTTATCTAATGAACAGTTTGTTCAAGGACCATGGCTTTGGCAGCTTGCCCTCTTCATTGACTACACATGTAAAAGCATCACATCCTGCATTGAAAGCCATTTTATTCATTTACACATTTTTCCTGCTTATTTCATGTGTCATTGGTGAAATAAATTAATCTCTATTCTATATTAGCCCTTTTGCTTGTTGCTGTGGTGATACAGCACATAGCAGATAGGAGGATACTAGCCAAACTATTTTCTATGGAGGAGGCTCTGTGATCACGCAGAAATCAGGCCAATCATTTTGTCAGGTTTGGTAATGATCCCAGGATACAATACAGCAGTGATTCTTGTCAGTGAGTCATGCAAGAAAATATTACTAAAAGCAAACTGTAGCTCTTTATCAGAGGTGGCTCCTGTAAAATCCCTAAGGAAGGACAATCTTTCTGATAATATCCTAAGGTGACCCAATCAGTAGGTAGGTATTTTTTCTTCTAATCCCAATTATTTATTATTTCACATTATTCCAATATTTTATGATGTGAAATAGTCAAAGAAACATAATTTCTAAGAGGTATGTCAAATTAGAATGACATAACGAAGGGAACAGCATTTACAAAATTCAGTTTAATTTTTTTAAATTATCATGAAAGTACAGGTTACTGTTTTTTTTAGCAGATTTGCAGCCACAGAATTTTATCGTTGTGACCTGCGAGAAATCACAAGCATGCAGAACATTTTATCCAGTGAAGGCCTAGGCCTAGGCAGCAGCCTATAATCTGCAGATACAAATTTGAGAAACACATTTGAGAGGAGTTCCCCTTGTAAATAGCCCTGTGTGGGCCACAGTCTGATTCCCACCAACATTTTTTGGATAAATAAAAAAAAAAAATTAAATGAATAAAAAACTGTGAACTGTTCACTGACCTTCCAGCTCGATTTGACTTCACCCACTGTATGAGACAGTTTAAAATGTACCGAATCCTGCTCACATCAACATTACTTGACTTCATCAAGTTTCATCAATGCATTCTTGAAGGTCTTAAATATTCCCATCCCATTGGTTATTTTTGGCATTCTCAACCCTGAATAAATTGCTGCCTGCAGTCGGCTGCAAATGGCTTGATAAAGTCAGGTAATGTCGAATGCGCCTACTGACTTTAGATGAGAGTCTACAGTATGAGAGAACTCTGCAGTGGTTTTCAACTTGGCTGAAATTCACTGAGCTAGATTCCACTTGAGTGGTAGGTCTGTTACATCAACCATTCAATCATTGGCTATTGCAGTTTTTTTCTCTGAACAGAAGCCTGTTCAACAAGCCCCACTATCTTAGAATAACATATTTATCAATTCCATACTATACAGCGCTGCTTGAAATAATTTGGATACTGTGCAATTAGCCTAGCCGAGTTTTTTTTAACATTATTTAGTCATAAATTTTGATCTAAGAAGACAATCACAATTTGCAAAAGTTGAAAGACATCTATTGCCTAATAATGGGTGCTTAATCAAGTGAACCTTTGGGACTAATCACTGATTGGCAGTAATAAACTTAAGACAGTGCTCTTGAGAACTGCAAATCACATCTGCACAATGCTCAGGAGGAATTTTAGCCTGTTTTCTTTCAGTTCAGCCTCATTGTTCAGGCAGTTGTTGCATTATGGATATCCTATTGATATTTCCACGTTTTTAAAACAGAAACCTTTTGGAAACAGCTAATGATCACTAATAATCTTGAAACAGGCTATAGACCCTATCTTTTGACAATGAAGACTATATACTCAAAACAAAACAGCCTGTTATTGTACTCAAACAAAGTGGTTTGCTCTTCTGGTTCAAACCTCTATTTACCAGCAGTCAACAAGCCTAAATTACCTACATCCTAGCAAGCAGACCACATGCATATTTCTAGAGTACTTTGTTCCTTTCTTTTCAGTGATTCCAGAAAAGATTGGATTGAAAGTTGGAGGACAATTATTTGTCAGTTTTGAAATAGCAAAGGTTGTACCGTTTACCAGCGGTGAGGATTTTGAACAATTCTGTGCAGCCAAAGCAGTTGCAATTGTGACTATTAGATGTGTGGGTTGACGCTAGCTTCAGCCCTGCTAAGGGGTGGTAGCCTATGAATGTGTCTCAACACTTCTGCATGCATCCTGCATTCTACATGGCTGTACAAACCACATTATGGATGTGTGCTTCTGCTCAGTTTCAGTTGTGCATCAGTGTTCTTTTTTCTTTGGCCAGACTTGCAGTGGTTTGTGCTAAAACAAAGTTGGTTCTATAGGATTGGACATAAATTTGTTTGTCGTAGCAATCAAGTAGCCAAAGGAATGTATTTTTCTGACGTGTCAACTTCACTCCACCAAAGCCTATCCAAATATGTACAGCGTTTCTCCTCAAGGACAATATATAACATTCAGGCAGCTAATGCCATTTTTACAAGATTTCAGGCAGAGATATGTTTAAATACCACTAAATAATGCTACCATAACTGTTGCTCACATGTTCCCCTTCTGAGAACTAACTACACAAACAACACTACAACAAAACATGCTAATATCATTGCTATCAGTTAACTCACCACCAGGTTTAGTGACAGATGGCACAATGGAAAATAATGCATGTATGCATAATGCATAATACTTTGGGAGTTTTATTTTTCTTCCTTTTTCTCTTTTGTATCCCCACTTTTACTTATCTTAACCCACAAACACGTCTTCATGATCCAGTGTAGTCTGTGTGTTTTCTAATAACCTTCAAATGTCATCCCATCATGCACTGGATTTTGGGCAAAACTCTTTCTCATTAAATAAAAAAGGGAAATATATAATTTAACTACCACATTATTAATTCTTATTAGTAACTTATATCTTACCCATCACGTTTTGAAACTTTTAGGGATTTCACTAGTTTATGAATGAAGACACCCTAATTATGTTGTTTACCTAAAATTATAGATACAGTGTATAACTTGTTATGCCAGCTTGTTCTGTAATGGAAGGTAATATTAGTACTCTTTAGCACATAGAAAAATTAACCATCAAGCTAAACAGTTTATGACAATAAGATATCTTGTGCACCCTGGCTCGAGGACTGTGGGTGCAATGTTGAAAGTGAGGGATATACAAAGCAGGTTACTGTGGAAACAATTGTGCCCCAGGATATTTGGTTTAGATTGCACATTGCGAGTTGCAGGACAAATCAGAACCCCAAAATAATATGGTTTGTGAAATGTACTTTGAAGATGTCAATAATAGCCTATGCTTATTTGTAATGAATGCAGCTTCTGATATCACTTTTAATTAATGTGCTGGAAGGATTTCGGCTGCCCTCCATTTTACCCTCCAGAGAATTGTCTAATATTTCCTTGCTATACCTATACCTGCAGAAATAACAAGCCCAGTAACAGGTGCAAAGTGCACTCTTTCATTTTGCACAGACGTGTGCATAAAGAATAAAGAGTTCTGCTGCCTCTTAAAGTTTAAAAAACATTTGTGTTGTTTTATATAGCCTACTAAAATGTTGTTAATAAGCAAGTGTCATTTAAAGTTGCCTAATCCAACTTCATGTTACACATGAAGTTGGATTAGGCTGTCTGTCTGTCACAAATTAGGGTATGATTTTGGCTTCATTGCAAAGTGGGCCTAATGGTCTCCTTCGCACAGACAATGTCAATGTAAGATTATTGTTACATTGCTTCATATTAATTAAAATGTTTTGGCCAGTAGTCTAAATTAAATTAGTATTCATGCTACAGTTAGGATAGATGTTTAGGCTGTGTAAAACAGATTTGCCCTATTAGGCCACTTCAGAACCCTCTGTGCAAACAGGCCTTCCTTACAAGATGGCAGGGTGTTGAATTTGAGTAATGTCATCAAAATGGTAGGTGCTCTAGCAAATATTAACATGAGTTTATTCAAGCATTCCATCAAGGCCTATCTGTGAGCATCTTCGAGGAAAGTTTCTCAATTCTGAAAAACATAATTATCCTGAGGACTCTTAACAGCAAGTCATTCCATGTTCTAAAACATATAGGTTGTAGTGCAGTTACAAAAGAGGTGTAGTCAGATCTTTTTGACCTCCCTCTCTGACAACAGAGGGACTGAACTGAAAAGTTGGTCAGTGAGAAGGAAACTTTGAAAGATTAAAATTGGTCTATGATTATGGTTTTTATCATTCTCACTTAGTAGTTTTCACAATAGTTTTACATTGATACTCTTATGGGCTGTGCTTCATAATCTTTAGAAATTGTAATTACGTTATGAAAAAAATGTAATGTCTGTCAAGGCTAATCTTGGATTGGATGGGTCAGCTGTCAATCAGGGTAGGTCTGGGCCCATTTAGGCCCACCCATGTATCCCCACCTGCTGCCTTCACTGATAGCTCAGTGGCCAGGCTACCTTCACACTACAAGTAATAACCCGTGGCATTTGTACTGAGACCCTGTTCCATTTTTTAAAGTAATTATTTTATTTTATTTCTAGGCTGGGCAATGCCATTGTTAGTCAAGACACCAGCCAACCGAATTTCTTGTAGGAGTTGTGTGACATACTATGGAAGTTCTTTGTACCAACGTTAGTCTGATGCTAGCAAGACTTGCTTCTGATAACCAGTCCAAAATAAAAAGCCACTCATTAAACATTTTTTTTAAATCTGGCAAACTTGATTTAGTAAATAAATACACAATAAATTTTTATTTTCCTTCAGTATAATGATTCATCATCTTTCACAAAAGTACATTCACTTTTGATGTTTTTTTTTTTTTTTTTTAAGCTAAGTGAGCTACTAACTACTACTAAATAACATTGGGAACAATGAGAACATTCAAAAAAATAATTCCTTAACTTAACTTACCATATTTTGTGGGGACTAAGCATGTAACCCACTTATTTTCTGTAGACCCACTTCACAAACTTGCTATACCTTGATATGTCAGAGCCTTCCTCTATAGCATTCTAGCTCAGTGCTGAAATTGCCCCAAAAGAGGTAGTACCCTTGAAGGGAGACTTCACCCTGATTGGACAATGACACCCAAAGGCTGATAAACAGTCTAAGAGAGTCAATTGCTGGCGGCAGTACAATTTGATTGAAAAAATATATGTATATTAGCAGTGCATCACCCAGTCGCCCTAAATCTATCCAAACACTGCCTTACCTATTTGAGGACTTATCAATGGTGCATCAAAGGCAAGAATACTGAGTACACAACCTGAAGTGTAAAAGGCGATGTCTGTTGATTGCATTCTTCACTTTTTACAGGGCATGACTAGGACAGATATCCCATGTGCCTCTTAATTTTCATGGGAAATGCCTCAATATCCTACTTGCTCATAAAGTGGATTTAGATGCAGAACAAAGGACTCCATAACTGTGGAACTGCTCTCAATGGCAGATGGGAAGGCAGCACTGAGTAAACCATATAAATGGAGGTTGTTGGTGGTGGGGGTCTAGTTAGGTACATTGAGCATGCCCTCCGTTGTTACATTACGCATCAGCACTCCAGTCTCTCAGTCTAAAGCCAAATCAAGGCATTATGTTCCATGAACAATGTTATGTAACTATCATTGTCATAGACAGGTAGTATCTATACTGGACATAAATTACAATAATTTCCTTACAATAAGTCACACTGTGTATAAACTTCAGGTCAACCATTTATGCAAACTAAAAAAATGTACAGTAACTGACCACACTCTTGTGTAAACCACACATGTATTTAACTGCACATTAATTGTAGAATCTGAATAAGATCATGGCTTCATGACATGACAAAGTCACTAAAAAACGGTTGCTGCACAGTAACTGTTTGGGGAAATGTGCCACTGTGTTAGATAAAACCACACAAGTGTGCAGATTTGCACCAAGCACATGGACCTCTTTTGGAGTCTATGGGAGTCAGATTGCTCTACCATCAATAACATGGTTTAACCAGTTATCGGTTGGTGTTGGGGTGACTTTGAATGTTGCTTGGTGGACATCACATCAAACTGCACCTATTGTGCACTCAAATTAATTACCATGATAATACATGACCGTCCTCAAATGATGCTGTGTGAGACCAACCAAAAGTCTATTTTTCCCAAGCACTCAGCCATTGCATTCAGGAGAATGTAAGGCAGAATTTACTGAAATCCACATTTTCATCTGACATTTGTCAGGCCTGGAGCCAGCCACACAAAGACTTACTGTTTGACCCTCCATAGGAAGCCAAAGCTGACCTCATTACCATTAAGCTATTACAAAGCACTGCAGAACCCAACACAGTGCACATGTCTCCATTGTCAGCCGTGTTTTGTACCTTTAATTCTTGGCATTTGTAGTAAACAATTCTGATTTCCCCTTGTAGTTCCAAGAATCACTCTGGCATGCATCTCTCGAGTAGCCAGAGCTATTATCTGTTTTTCATCCGAGCACTTCTCTGAAAACCTCACAATCTTTCTGTTGCCGGTAATATGGACAGGGGGAGGTGGAGGAGGAGGATAGTGGATGGCACAGGAGTGAGAAAAATGAGTGGGCTGAGCACACTTCAGAAGAAAGAGATAAAGTGTAGCAAGTCGTGCAATGTGTTATTAAGAACTGAAGTCTCATTTATTTTGAGTTTGGGGAAAATGGTTGGATTAATCCCAGTGAGTACATCTATTACTAGACAGTCTAGGGAACTGCAGGCTTTGCAGTCAAATTAATCCAAGCCCATGACCCTTGAGGAGATTTCTGTCTCACACAAATTTGTGTCAATATAATCAGATGCACCTGACCAGCATGCTTAGATGCTGCTGAACAGCCTAATGAACTTACCAACAAACATTAGTCTAAACTGACACTTTGCAAATTAGCAGATTAGTGACTGTATGCTTAGAGAAAAAGATATATCTTACAGCAATTCCAAAAGAACTTTTTGCTGTTGGGGTCCCCCCACAAACCAAAAGCATAATTGACCATTACCAGTGCCGTAAATATTTTGTTCCTCCCACCAGAGGGTTGCAAGCTGTGAAAGTATCAGCGAGCCCAGAAATGCTTAGATACTAATTCATATTAGCAAGCAGTGTGATACGGGTTATATAAAATTATTTACTACATAATTTTTGTAATTACCTGGCTAAATGTAATGGGCTACAATTTGAGATGAACAAGACATTATTTCATAACCGTTACACTTTCACAACCATTTTGGTAGGCATCCTTTGCTACCCTCAAACTAATCAAACCGACAAACAGCTAAACTGCACTTTGACTCAGGGATACACACATCACAGTTGCAGAACTTTTGTTTGTTACACACATATGGAACAAAATGTTTCTATTGGTTTGATAGTCATTTTTTGGAAACACTACCATTATCTATACCAACATTAGCATGCTAGCTATCAAAATTGATGAGCAAACCCTCCAGCCAGAGCCAGGCTACTCTGCACCCATACTGTTAATCAATTAGAGTGACTTATGAATATTAATTAACCTTTAATGATTAAATATTTATTGTGATGGGTAACAATATTTGCCATCGCTGCATTTCAACTCAGAATAGGAACTGGATTGACAGAATAAGTAATGCCAGCATTGGAGATGGCTTTGTTTTGCATGGGCTGTTGAATAAATGGGGTGTTTGGGGTCTGACTGTTACATCTTTTCTTCTCCCTGTTCACAGATTTATTTTACTGATTCATGTCCATTCAAACAGTACTAGCTGACGGGATTCACTTTTAGCTGTAGAGAATTATGGGCACATGCCATACTGTCATTACAACCCTAGCAGGCTGTACCTACCCGAGTTACCACAGTTACATAGTACTAGTATGGCCAAAGGAGGCCACAATGGCTTTGAAAGAGGTGTTGTTTATCCTGTTAAGACTTGACGTTCCATCAAAACAACTTTGGAAACGCCATTTTAAGGTATTCAAATTTTTTTGGTGTTGCTCTAAAATGTTTCAGTCAAGAGAAGCAGTTAAAGTTATATCAAGGGTTTCTTGTGGTTTCTATTTTCTAAGAAACCACAAATGTTTCATCCCTCATTCTAACTCACCCCCATTTTCCAAGTAAAACCTAAATGTTCTCAGGTAATGACCTCAGTGCCTGAGCTGCACAGCCCTGTACAGTCAGGGGCTACTCCAGCTGCCCCTCTCTAGCCTTTCTAAAATGCAACACAGTGAGACCAGAGATGACAGAATGATTGGCAGAATCAAAAGACAGCGTAATTGGAGACACTGCCCCAATCCTGTTAACAGGACAGAAATGGACACTTGTGTTGCCACATACCGGTTGTCCTGAGATTGTTCTCTTTTTTATTATCTGTGTCAGGAAACTAATCTTTCCCAGGACGCTGGTCCTGGTTTTTTTTTTTGTGAAATTGCACTTCCACATACAAATTCCTTAGTTTCACATATTCTTGTGCTGTCGCACCACTGTTCTCTTTCCTGTCATTTGATACATTGTATCAAGCTGGCAAACCAAGTTGTAATTTTGTGATGCAAAATGAAAGTTTACTGTATATAAACAATCATGTATTTGCCAGCCACACACAACCACAAGCAGTGCTGAGCATGTAGGCTATCTAGTAACATGGAAGATATGCGATCAGACAAAAAGATGTTGGTAGGGTTGATCAAATCTGAACTCCAGGTAAGACTACATTTTAAAAGTGCCTGTCACACAAAACCATTTTTACCTGTTTTTAGAATATGATAGGTCTATATGTGTTGTATGGTGCATGTGAAAATGTACTACTACCTTCACTGTCTGTAATAGCCAATGAAAAGAAACAAACAGAGAAATCAGGCCAATACGAATGTGTTGCGTTATCTATCAGTCATTGGCAGATAGCACTGAATTATCATCCAATTCATGCTCTTCTGTACTTAATTAGTGCCCGCCCCACAGAATCCTAAGTATGCCAGATCACCGAATATCCGTGAAATTAAGATAACAGGTAGTTTTATACCTAAATAACAGGAGCTAAGGGCCAAACAAATACTTGAGAGATGGAGAGGTCCATTACTATTTGCCCTGTTTCCCATGCATTTCAAAAAGAGTGACGTATCTACTTTGGCGAATACAACTGGCTTCGTAAGTTTTCACCTGTGGTCTGGTAATGTGGGCTAGTGTGAAACCCTTACAAGCTTACCGTCGCAAAGTGTCTGTCTACAATCTCCAAGCAGTGGATGTGCATATTATTCTTTTCCTCAGCTTCCTCTGAAATGTGATATTTCAAAATGTTTTGTTCTTCTTCCTTGCATTCTCATTAGCAACTAATGTAACATAATATATTCATCATTCATCAAGCATGCAGCATACAAGCTAGCTACAGCAGAATAAGAGATATCATTATCATAGAAAAAACGAAGCTTTTCAATATTTTATAAGTTACAAACCATTTAAGTTCTTGTACTTTTTTGCCATAATGTATTCTGTCACATCTTATTTCATTAAAACATCAATTACTACCTTAAAAGTAACTATAGCTTGTTTGCACCACCACAATCAAATGAGATCCTACAACTTCCTGCAAAGTTGAAACAGGCGGTTTAGCAGCACATGCTCCTGCAGCACATGCCAGTCATGAGTGAATCCGCCGGTTGACTTCCTGCTGACTTCCTCTTCTATGCATTCCAGGCCATTATGTAGAAAAAATGGCTCGAATCACACGCATTTTGTTCGGAATCTTATGGCTGGCCGTTCCAGGCCAAAATGCCAATGAGTGGGCCAAATTTTTGACCCAGTCAGTTCCTGGAGGAGTGTGTATATTTAAGCACATTTCTAAGCTCAAGTACAAATTCATAACTGCGTGCTCTCAGAGTTAAGATCTGATTACAGATTTAAGATTAAGGAGGCATTTGTGCGTGTTTCAACATCTTGACTGATGTACGACTCAGCCTGTCGACTTGTAACAAACCACCCTTATCACTAATAACGTTAAATAGTACAACGCAAAGTCGCGGGCAGATCTGAAGTAAATTGCGGTAACTAAACTGGATTAGTATCAGATAATAGCAAAAACACCCAAAGCTCGGCGTTTCACATAATTCAAAGAGGACAATGCCCAATTAGTCCCAAAGTCAAAGTTTATAGTACCATAGTTCGATCGTCATATAAATCCCAACCAAAAAAGAAATGCCATGTGCAACAGAGAGATACACTTTAAGTCCGACAAGACGCCACTTCAAATAAAGAGAAGCAAGAAAGCACAAACACACCGGCTGATTCGTTCAGACAAATATATTCCAAAACTTGCCGTAATTCCAAATGTCTAGTAGGTAAAATCCGCAATGATAAATCCCATGAGAACAGACACGGTAAATCCAAGCGGGAGTCTTCCAGACGCCACTGCTCACCTGCCAGCTCCTCCTCCAGGTAAACTTGCACCCTAAAACATAACAGGTCACCAAGATTACAGGCGATATTATTATTGTGCAATAGCCTTGACCAGCCCAGATATTCTACTTGAAATAACATAGGCTACAGAAGGACCGAAAATACTACACAGGACTTATGATCACTATAACTTTAACTCTCTAATGCTCCCAGCTGACACTTTCTTGCGGCGCCTGCCAGTTATATGATTTTGGCTACTCACTGTTGTCCATATGTAAATATGAGAGACTTGATACGAGAGTTGAATTCAGACTCGTGGTGTATCATATATGTTTTCTAAATGGATTTATGCTGGCTTAATGTGAAACAGAACATAATCACATCCGTAGTATCACAATGCATATTTATCAGGACTCGGGACAGGCAAGTCAAACCAAATCTGGTCACCCTAGACTAAAGTCAAGAGTAAGCCTATCCTTGTTTTTATTTTCCATTAGGTAGGGTTGAATGAAAAAGCAGAATAGAATAGCAAGACAAAGGGGAAAACTGCTGTACAGTACAACATAAAGCAGAGCAGGTGGTCCCCTGACAGCTCACTGATATATCTTCTGATATGTCTTGGTTACTTATGAGTTCGCTGGGAATGTAGCAGTAGTTTTATTAATAAGCAATTCTGACATCAAGTAGTGTTTTGCATTTATGATGAACTCAGTTCAGTAAATATGCCTGTCTGCTAAAAACATGCCATTTTCTGAGTTCATCATGTATGTTTCCCAGGCAACATACAGATACACAATCAATCCCAGGTACGGAAAGCCCAGAGGACCATATGGCCTAGGGTGTAAGCCTCAGAAACGGGACTTCATCCACCAGGACATAAGCATCGTCATCCTGCAGGACTGCCTGAGATAACTTTAGAGGTGATGTTGAAAGCAATTGTGTCATCAACATGCTCTGCTTCCTGTGTAGCAACCTCCTCCAGTATTGGGTGGATGTCAGGGATGTTCGGATTAGTGAGGAAAGTGAATAAATGAGCTAATTACAGCATGGGATAATTAGGGGGCTACATTGGGACTTTAGCCAGGATACTGGGGAACCCCCAACGTTTTGTGACAAGTCCTAAAGGATCTTTTATGACCACTGTGAGTCAGATGGTCAGTTTAATGTCTCATCTGAAAGATGGCCTCTCCTGCATCACAATGTCCCCATCACTGCACTGGGACACAAAGAATGATCTTAGGCCAGAGGGAAAAAAGCCACCTACTGGCCACCCATCAACACCATTTCCAGCAGCAACTCAGTGTTGCCAGGTGGTCTCACATCCAAGTACTAACCAAGCCCACACCTGCTTAGCTTCAGTTATTCAGCTGATTGGTCATTGGTCTGGTTGCTGGCTGGACCTCAATCCAACAAAGGTGTAGGCTTGGAGATTGTCTCTAAAAGAAAGGAGCTAGAGAAATACTTGTGTTTTGAGTGATTGTTAGAGGATAAGTCTGGGATAAACCAAACATAGCCCTGTTGTGTGAAGTCACTGAGTGCTGTTGGTAGGAAGAAGGAGGAAATTTGGTAAAACACAGACATAATAGCGAATCACCAGCTAACGCTAACTGAGAAGGGCAAAGAAACTCCGTTTCAGTTTCAGTTTCCCTTGATCCACTCACTTAGTGTGAGCTGACTGTTCGATTTTGGTCTGTGATACAATAACTGTTCTGCATTATTTTGCAGTTGACTTATCATTATCATATATCATTTTCTGATTGCTAAAATTTTGTGGACACTGCATGTTAAGTTTGGAGGGTGGAAACAAATACTAATTACCTGGTAAAGTGAATGTTCTGTAAATTGATGTAATACGGCAAGGCATTCTGTGTGCCTCTGCGAATGGACAAAAGTGCTAGTTATGCCTCCTTTGTACACCTGCTCACCAGTATGTTAAAGAGTACATGTCCATCAAGAAATGGCAGACAGACAGTAAGAGAAACCTATCTTAGAATTACATGAAAATGAAGTGGCAGATTAGAGTATAATTACCTAATCAGGCCTTGAATGAGGAAAGGGTGCCCAGACTGATGGTGATATAAAGGGCTGCATAATGGTCAACTCACTCCATCATTACGCTCATC
The DNA here is from genome assembly GCA_015244755.2 of Tenualosa ilisha. Taxonomy (NCBI): domain Eukaryota; kingdom Metazoa; phylum Chordata; class Actinopteri; order Clupeiformes; family Clupeidae; genus Tenualosa; species Tenualosa ilisha. The sequence continues at coordinate 909,275 of PYXC01000495.1, read as the reverse complement.
TTTTAGCTTCCCCCATCTGTCTAAAAAAGTACAGCTCATACAGACTGCTGGACATCAGCAGATGCTGTTCTGTTGCAGAGGGCCACAGCTCCAATGATGCCATTTTAGAGGACTCATCAAGGTTGCAGCTGGAAGGACACTTTCATATTCTACCCTTAGTCAAATTCTGTAGCTGGGAATCAGGTATTAACACGGGCAATGATGGCTTTATGAGGTTTATTTAGCTAAATATAGCAAGAGTTGGAAATGCTTCATTTGTTGACAGAAATATATCATGATGGAGAATTAGATAGCAAAAGACAGTAAGCCCAAAAAATGAATGAATGAAAGAAAAATAAATAAGCACTTTGAACTTTTTGAGTTAATAACTAAGTAGAATCAGACAGAGATCCCATAAAGCATGTGGAATGAAGGCGCCCTTCTGTCTGGGGAGCTTGTCTATGGCAAAGACCATCAGAGGAGTGCGCCTATGACTCATGTGGGCATGAAGTGAATTATTGTAACAGGAGGCCTGTGAGAGGCATCGTAGCCAAGAGGAATAAAGACAGAGATGAAAACTGAATGGGAGAATGAGAAAGCAAGAAAGTCAAATGTGAGAATGAAGAGCAAGTGAAATGAGGCAGAGAAATTGTGTGGAGCAAGTAAGGAGAGAGAGATGAGTAAATGAGGGGAAGAAAACGGAGAATGATCAAGCAGGAGCAAGACCTTTAAAGACATGTCCACCGCCTTATTTGCCCTGGGTTACATAACCCTGTAAATGCAAAAGAAACGAAACATATCTTCCAGCTTTAAATGTCATAATTAGCATTTTAATGTTCTCTCTCACTGGCCTCGCTCTCATCCACCAGCCTCAGACACACAGACTCGACTGTCACCAGCTATGGCTCCCTCTGAGTTATTGCCAGGCTTGAAATGTTGTGTGAGGAGCACCACGAAAAGCCAGTTGTGCGTTTGCAAGTCAGATGATTAAATATTTAAACATTTTCCTGTTAAATTATTAATTCCCTCATAACACATCTCAATTAGAGAGGGTAAACAGACGGCTGTACGTCTCAGGGTGACCTGTGAGGGACTGTCATTTTTCTCCAAAAGGGCCCTTCATCCATGTGGGGAGACGATGGTGAGGGACCGGCGTGTCTCGGTCCTCTCCTAAAATGACTGCGATGGATTCGTACATGGCTGCTGTAACAACCCTTGAATTGGCTTATATGAGCTCAGAAAATGGCCCATTCCCTCCCAGAGACACAGGGTGGACAGTCAGAAATTGGGCTCTAGGAGGATAGTGGGGATAGCTGTTTCGGGAGCCACTGAAGTGCAGTCATGCTTATGACTGATGTTGAGGGAGCTCATTTTACGTTGTAGTTCCAGAGTCCAGGTTTCTCCCAAGTTTAGGGTCTCAGTTGTTCACCTAGTCGTCCTCTAAATCTTGCACCACATGTGAATATCAACACAATATGCGAAGTAAATTAACAAAAGACTTTAGGTTGATGCCAACAGTCAAGTGCAAACTGCTATTTGTGTACATGATGCAGAGGTGTTTATATCCTTACCAGTGTATTGGAACAGACCACCATGGCTTTGACATGTAAGTGACACTGCTTGTCTTTTTCTTCATGTGAATGAATGTGCCTGTTTGCCTGCATGAGTATGTGTCACTGTGCGCTGGCAAGCTTGTTCATTTACTTCGTAACCTCAGTGATGCGCTTCTATGGGATTAATGACCAAAGCTGTTATTCTCTCTCTCTCTCTGTATGTCTGTCCGTATGCTTGTGTCTGCAATATTCATACTCGCTTTTGTGTGTGTGTATGTGTGTGGTGGTGATAAAGTCAGTGTGGTAAAGCTTTGGCTGGGCTGTGAAGAGTGCTTATGAAAAGGACACAAGATGTGAGCCAGAGACACAGGGCTGCCCACGCATACCTACAACTTCATTTACTCAAGGACCCGAGCCCCTTAGTGCATTCATCTTCACCATTATCCACTAGCGTGTGTGTCCATATACGTGTGTGATGTGATGTGGTTCACTAAGATTGTTTTTTTTTCTGTCTCTCTATTGTATGTATCAGGATGTTAATCAGAAAGTGAGCATATGTCAATGTTGTAGGCTTTTGGGTTTATAAGCCTGGATCCATATGACTAGATGCAACATAGCGCCACTTTCTCTCCAACTCCCTGGTCCTAGAGTAACTGTGACTCAAGCGGCACCTTCACAACAAAGACATACACTATGACATTAATATGTCGCCGGTCTCTAGTTTTTCCACACGTTCTCCAGGGACCATCTGTCTGCCATCTCTCTCCTCGGGTCCTCCTCCCCCTGCCCACCTCCACCTCATGGTGGCATGCTGGAGGAGCAGCTGTCTCTGAGTCACTCTCTCTCCGCTCTGCTCCTGGCTATGGAGTGCCATGCCATTCTGGAGTGTCGAGTGTCCACTGGAAGTGTCCGCTGTCGGCAGGCACACACACTGGGCCAGAGCTGCCACAGAGAGAAGCATTAGCATTTCAAAGCTGAACCCCGGGTCCCCTCCTGGGCCTAATTGGAGACCTGAGTGACACAGGTGTTTTAATGAGCATCATTAAGATGGGTAGGTGTGTGTGTATGTGTATATGTATGTATGTGTGTGTGTGTGTGTGTGTGTTGGGGGGGGACTGATAGTCACCATGCGGAGGGACTTAATTGAGCATATCAAGCACTTGGGGTGTGTTTCTGTGTGTGTGAGAGAGTGAGTGAGTGTGTGTTCAAGCAAGGGATAGTGTTTCTGTGATGTGGTCATTAGGTGCACCGGGACATTGATTACCCATCTCACTGCAGACAGACTTTAATAGTGACCATTACCACACACACAAAGGTAAAGAGAGAAGCAAGCACACTAATTGAAACAGAAAAGCGCCCACACACACAAACACACACACACATACACACACACACATATACATATATGTATGTATGTATGTATATCGTAATACTTTTGGAGGGGTTAATCTGTCCTGGGATAATACACTTTTTCCTCTATGTGCCTACACATCTGATGTATAAAACTTTGCACCATAGAATATGAGTGATGATACTGTCACACACATACACACACAACAGGAGATTTCCTCACACACAACTCCATTCACCACTCACACTCTTTCTTTCTCTCTCTCTTCCCCTAGATCTCCCAAAAGACACTTTTCTTTCACAGTAAGAAAGAGACAAAAAAGGCAAGTACACCACCTATGAGATGCCAAGTGACGGTGTACATTCAAGAACAAAGGCTGAATAAATATTAAATCTGCTTTGAGAGATGGCCGGGTCCCAGAACTATAAGGACTTGAAGGGGTGGGGATACCCACACACCTGGAGTAGGGTTGTCTGCAGCCTCTTCTAAGTATTCAGATAGTTGTGTGTCTGTCTGTGTTTGTGTCTTTGATTGATCCAGTTTGCTAGGTTTTAGGGACACTGGCAAAAAACGCCCCTCTGTCTAACATGTTCTTGTTTTGTTTGCTTGTGCAATTTACATAAATTTGTTTTGGATTTGTTACACATCTTACGTTACAGGTAGAACTGTCAAAGTTAACACATTAATAATATGTTGACACAATCTCACTTTAAGGGGATAGAAAAAAATGATGCCATTAGCGCAGGATATTTGAACAACTGGGCTCAACTCAAATTTTCGTGGGTTTCTAGCATGCAAAATAAAGCTAGTAATGACATTAACTTTGTGGTGCACTTATCAAATGACCCCGCAACATGGCCAGTTATGTAACCTGCAAATGTGATGTGGTGCAAGTTTACTTTCACTTTTCCAGGTAAAATGTGGAGTCCAATGGTTGATGGCCTACGATCATGAATGCTCACCTTTCCTTACCATCATCTATAGACTCTTGGTAACCTAGCAATTCCCAAATAGCCTAATGCTTCACTTGACTGAACTGTCAAGAGTCAAACTACTTTCTCTTTGCTCTTTGATATGAGGTCCCCCTTCCACTGTAGAGTGCTTTGGGTATCTTGAAAAGTGCTATAGCAATATAAGTAGTACTTGCAGCCATTGAAGTTAAGCGAAAATATAGTCTGTTATTAATAAATGTCTGAGATGTCATCCTTTTGGAAAGAATATAGGGCTAGACCTAAAATCAAAACCCAAATCCCAAATATTCATGCATCATATTCTGTAAGAGTGTCAATCATAGAGATGATAATAATTGACATAAACATCCAAGCATATATTCAAGAAATTCAATTATTCCATCCCTAGGCTTCTGCCATGGCCGGAAAGTCAAGGAAAGCTGAAGAACTTGTCATTAGGAGGGCATAATTTCACTAACTGGCCATGCTCATCTGTTTTTTTTTTTTACAAAGTCTGTTAGAAAGAAAACAAAAACATTAAAAACAAAATCATTAAAGAAGAACGTCTTACTAGATAAAGATCTGACAAAAGAGCCATAGCAGACTGTGAAAATCTTTCGTGAATTGATTATTACGTACAAATAAGCCATCACACACTCGTGTTGACAGCGTGGCAGACTGTGGGTAGATCAAGTTGTTTCTATTTGCACACCTTCCACTGGATGTCAGAGCCTGGAGAGGTGCAGGTTAATCTGCGTACTCATACTGATCTGGTAGCCGCCGAGATGCTGAGAAGTTTAACCCACAGGTGATGCCATCAGTAGCCCCGTGGATATGGTATCTGCTACCAGAGCCTCTGCGATTGCTCGGCAGAGCTGGATAACATCGTCACTGAAAGAGGCAGTATAAGAGGAGTGAACTTCAAAAAATCCTGGCCTGTATAGCCAAAAGCCCACATGGTGTTAACACAGAACTCTGCATCACCAGCACTGTCCGAGTGCAGGAGTGCTACACCGTCAAATAGAAAGTAATACTAATAATAGTAATAAAAAGTGTATCGTCTTCACTTACGAAGAACATACACAGATCAGTATAATATGTACACAAATAAATGAAAATGGTAAAAAAGCAAACAAAAATATTCCACAGGGAGGAGCGTCTCGCCAGTGTCCCCATTACTAGGCTACTATCATCTGCCCAGAGAGAGAGACAGAGCTACTTGCTTTTGCTTGCTTTTAATATTTGGAGAAAACACTGACTGAGGAGTCTAACATTTTCTGGGACGGTTTTAACTGTCAGTAACACAATGTTTTGTCAACTTTCTGTTTGATTCTAAATAGAAGAGGATCTCTAATGAATATCATTTTGACACAATTGAGAGAGCACTATGTGGCCCCTTGGAGAAAAAGATTGCAAGCTGTAATTAAAGGCGTTGTTGCCATGCACGCTGCCAGTTTATTCACTTCCCAACTGTGTGGAAGTAACAACTTGCATGCTGAGGTGACAACACATTTAGGAAATCGATTGAATTCACCTGAGATTATGGTATATCATGACAGTGATAGTGACAGTGAGTTTACCTATGTTATTATTTCCACGTGTAACATTGTTTACTTGGAGGAAGATCAGTGTGCTAAATATGCAATGCTTGGTGATCAGACGGGTTTTAGTGAATTAAACACGTTAATGCATGATTGTGCACAGGAGACAGAGGACTTTTTCACACTTCCCCCCTCCCACCCCGCCTCTGCCACCGCAGAAATTAGTGCGACCAAAAAAAAAAAACATATAAACAAACAAACATATAATCGATTTTCTACATTATATGTTTGGATTTAAAGTGACAAAGTGCCGGACCCATTGTCTTTGCAGCAAATCTAAATTTCAGTGCCATGAAATTACATTAGCAAAGTGTAGATATGGATGGATGGATGGAATACAAGGGAAAAACCCATTTCTGAAAACAAATTTGGGTGTTTCAGTGAACATTGTTCAGTTTTGAGAGCCTAAGAGATCCCAGGAGATTCTATGAGGTCCCCTATGGAGAGAAGCAAAAGAACCATCATATGTTCTAGATAAGGCCTTTGGTTCTGTGACAGTAGAGAACTGATGCAAGGGGTGAAGAGTGCATTGGGGAACTACTCTGACAGGCAGCCTCAGATATTTGCAGCTCCAGTGGGAGAGGAGGAGATTCAGAGGGGATTCAGGCGCTGTTCTCGCCTGTCAGCCGAGGTGAGCCCCACCACCAGCTCAATCAACGGACAGGTGAGCTAGTGGAGAGATAGAGAGAAATGGAAAGAGAGAGAGAGAGGGAGGACAGAAGCTGAGGGAAGACAGTGCTCTCTGCGAGAAAAGCAATGTTCCTTCATATAAACTTTGACAGACACAGACGCACACACACATGGGCTGTCAGCCTGCACTCTTATCTTTCTAAATTCCCTCAGGTAAGTCAGTCATCCATATCCATCCACAGATTGAGAAAGAGAGCTAAAAGAATAGAGGAAACGTGAATAGGAGTGAGGGATGATGAGTATGAGAGAGAGAAAGATAAAGAGCATTGAAGTGCACGGTCTGTGTGTATGTGCGTGTGAGCGTACAGCAGGCAAAAGAGAGTATAACAGTTTATGGCAGCTGTCCTCTGTGCAGCAGGTTTCCTGGTGTGAGAGTGGTGCAAAGACAGAGTAGAGGGTCTCTGCCCAGAGAATTGTAGGGAGAGAGGGAGGACTTCTGAGGGCATGTGAGATGAGATGTGAGCTCTCTCTCTCTCTTTCACACACACACACACACACACACAATACATACACAGTATGAACATTTACATGACCTCATGCACACACAGATACTATACATGCATGAACACTCAGAGAGAGAGAGAGAGCAAAGACAGATTTTAAAGTCACCTTGGTTGTTTGACATTCTAGTGTGATTTCACCCCCAGCTTCACATTCTTCACAGACTTTCACAAAAACACTGTTTTTGCTCAATCGCACAAAAGTTTCACACTTAACCTCTCTAGTAGGAATGAGGCTCTATGGCTGATGTCATCATCATGCCCATGCAATCATACAGAAGCGCTGTGGGGAATGCTCTGTATTCCTGAGGAAAGCATGCACATTCATTTAGGGCTGGGCAATTGATTGAAAAATGAATCAAATCGACAATTGTAACCGTTAATTAACAATGATAAAGCACATGATTACTAATCGTTGTTTATTATTACTGTTATTATTATTTATTTTGTAAACTTTTTCTTTACATTCTGTGCATTCCACAGTATGTTTTCATGTATTGTTTCTTGTCAGACAGATAACATACACATATCAAATTGCAAAAACAAAGGCAAGCCAAGCTTTCCAACAGTGTTACTCAGAGTTGCTCGTCAGTTTGCAAGAAAATTAGCTTTGAATTTATGTAAAATAATACAGCTGTGTCTGTCTCAGAGAGTGCAGACCTCTGCCAAGGCAATATAGGGTCACTGACACAACACAAATTCCCGATGGTGTTCCAGATCTCGCCCAAATTTTAATCATCTGCTCTTTGTCCTAATACCCATGTTGTCCGAAAATGTCATCCAAATCCGTGCAGTACTTTGAGTTATTTTGTACACTGACAAACAAATGGTGGAGAAAACATGACCTCCTTAGTGGAAGTAATAAACAAGAGAACCTTCTGATTCCAATGGTATATTTGGCATTCCTCTGTATTATTAGCGGTTCCTGAGTAATCCGATCATGAAATCATATCTGTACAATAAAATGTAAATAAAATATGAACATTTTATTCACAAGTCCTATTGGGTCAGTGTATTTTTGCAAATTGCAAAAGCCAGTATGCCACCATCATGATTCTTGTATTGCCCGATTTCAGAAAACCCACCCTGTCCAAATATAAAAAGATATTTCTGGCATGAAAAAAAAGAAGACATAGCATGTGTACATGGCCCTTATAATCACTGTGATAATGGCTTATAGAGTTAAATGCTTCATTATGAATGAAAAATAAATCTTAAAAACAAGACTTATGTAAACCAAAATGTCAGATACTGGAATGGACTGGACTGCTGGGATGCAGGTGGGGTGTGAAAATTCTATCCTTTTCAAAGTGGGGAATGACAAATTAGTTTGAGAACCACTTGTTTCCAGACAGTAACACAGACATCATTAATTGTACATGCTGTATATACAGTTGTGATTTGTTCCTGGTTTAGTGATTCACAAAATGGTCGCAAGAGGCTTGTTGTCTCTGAGGAGTGTGGTTATGTAAGTTGCAGGCTATATAAAGTGATTCGTAATTAACGAGGTCCGATCTGGATCTATCACCTGGATAACTTGCATTTTGCAGCACTGATTGCGCTGGGAAGTCTGCATGAGTTGCATGATAACACAATTAATGTTATGCACTGCTATGTCACATACACTGCTATTGTTGGTTTAGGTCAGCATTGTGGTATTTGACCAGTGGTGGTTCAATAAACATTGATGTTGACTTTGGTGTGTCTGCCCTCCCAGCTGATCCATCCTTTGTGATGTTGTTCCAGGGCTTTCAGGTGCCTGTTGTGGAAGGTCCATGACTATTCCAGACAGAAGAGTCAAAAGGGTTGCAGCATTGCTGACCAGAATTTTCAGTTTTGGTAAAACTATACAAGGTTTCCTCTAAGATAATCTTCTAAGGTAATCTTCTAAGATTTTCCCTGAGTCTGCCAAATGCTCCACTAGCACAGCTGAGGCAAAGGTTGACCTTAGAGTTTAGTCAAACTAAACTTTAGAAGAGAGGAGGCAGGGGAGGTGGTTATGTTCATTTTTACAACCCAAATTCCACAAACTTTTTGAAAAAGGCCCTCAGAATGCCCTGGAGGTCTTCTGCAGAGTGTGACGCAATAGAGTTGTCATCTTCATAGTGAAGCTCCATAGTGGTGGTTCTGATTTTGAACTTGGCTTTGAACTATATTCAGGTTGAAAAGCTGCCATCAGATCTGTACAGGATTAGGATCCCTTGTGGCAGCTCTTGGCCAGTTTAGCAGCAATAATAAAGGCAAACAGAGTGGGTATGATGAGGCATACCTCTTTGATCCCCAGTTCCACAGTGACAGGACTGGACTTGGAGCCAATATTACTGAGCACTGTGGCTCAAATGCTATCATATCCCTGCATGTTAATAGCTGGTTTAAGATGGTCAGCATCATCAGGTTTTAGAGTGGGTCATGCAGCACACTCCAGCTTGAGACTGGCGAATGTTTACCTCTGGTCTGCCACTAGCTCTTATTCGACAAAAAGTCTCTCAGAGTCTTGTCTTTTTTGGCTAGGTTGGGCATAAATTTGCTAGTTGATTCACCATGCCCAGAAAGCAAGCTCACTGATGTTTTGTGGCATATCCATCTCTAGCATGGCACATGTCTGGTGTATTTCATTTACTGATATGATGTATCTAGCATGGCACATGTCTGGTGTATTTCATTTACTGATATGATGTATCTAGCATGGCACATGTCTGGTGTATTTCATTTACTGATATGATGTATCTAGCATGGCACATGTCTTTTCTGGATCTGGTGTACTTCATTTACTGATATGATGTATCCAAGAAATTTCCCCTTTGTCTTGCTAAACTCATACTTGGCTGTGACATCCACTAACTTGCTAAAACTTTTCATTAACTATCCATTCCACATGATGTACTCTATCCTTCCCCTCACTGTTCTGGGTTCTTTTTGGTGAAGTGAATAAAGACATTGAAACCAGTTGTGAGTTCAAGATAACAGAACCTTGCAAAACATTTTGTGCATCAGCCGTGTAGCAGAACGTCTCAAAATGTTGCAACCGCTGAACTTGGCCATAGATGTTACATAGAGTGCTTTCCTTCCAACACAATAATCACATAGCCATTATTCCTATATAATACACTCCCATTCTCCGCTAGGTCTTGTTTTGTGCAATTCAAATGTTTGATTTTGGAGGAGATGCACAGTGAGTCACCACTCACTCTATCATTAGCTGTAAAGTCTGTATGGGCCTACATCACTACAGAGAGCCTTTCCTGTTCATGCAGGATGCTGTGCCACCGCAACAGACGCCCTCAGAGGCGACCCAATATGGCCGCTTGCCGCTCTCATTAATCACATGGCTGCACGCTGGTGAGTAATGGAAGAACCAGGGCGCATCCTCCTGCTCTTTCCTTTAATTGAATCGGTGGGGTAATGGCCAGCTTTTGTTCACCGCCTCCCTAACCCATCCCTTGTTAAAGTGGAAGATTGATTGCTCAATTTGCGGCAAAACGGCCAAGGGGACATCGCGCCGCCTCGTTTGCCTCCTAAATCACACTGCCGTTTTTTGCATGTGTGTTCTGTTTTACTGCCTTTGCAACCTCGCAATCTTTCTTTAATTCCTTAAATTAAATTGAGGGAGTGTGTCTGCATAGGAAGACAGGGTAACTTCTATGGTACTGTGGTACTACACAGAATAAATGTATTGCTGAATTAATGAAGTGCACATACACACAGTCAGAGGCCTGGCAGAAGTCAGAGAGACAAGCAACAGCAAGGAAAAGAAGAGAAAAATGCTGAGAAACAGCCTTAGGTGAAGGTTTGACAACTAACCCCTCTGTTGTTAGCCCTCTCTTCACCATGACAACACAAGAAGGCACCTGATCAAAACTGGATCTGTGTCACGCCTGCTTCTCCCAGTCTCCTGAATCGAGCCAGTTTTACATGATCTGTCATCAGCAAGATACAAAGAGGAATCAAAGGAATTCTCTAAGTCTAAGAGAGTGTTGTCTAAGTCTTGCTTACATGAGATCAGAGGAACTGCATAGAATTTCTGAATCTTTTTTTCCCAGTTGCTCTTTTGTGGTGTTAAGTCATGCAGACACTGCAGACTAGGTCTAATTTCTTGGAGGAGACAACAGAAAAACAACACAACCAAGCGGGCAAAAAAAAGGTGGAGGGGGGGATCAATTAGCTCAGACTATGCTTAATCAACCCCATGCTTTGATAATAGACAGGAATATGGATTCAGCCATGTCTGTCGCCGGTGGTAATGAAACACACCATTGATCTGTACCATTACAGTAAGCCATTGTCCCTACACTGTGCCACTCAGGGCCAACTTGGCACACTGGGTTTGGAGTGCTGTGTGGGGCTGCTTCTGCCCTCCCACTCAACAGACAAAATGTCCTTTGACGAGAGATTGTGCGGGATATCACTAAAAGCTTTTATTTTCCTCATCATAGGCCCTGTATTTAGTTTTTTTTTTGTTTTGCTCTTTTTATTTCATGATCAGAGGGGAGACTTAAAAATGAGAATGTGAAACAGCCATCACGACTCTCATTAAGAAGTTGCCTTCAGGGGTAAACTTTTGATGTGGCTGTGAAATTTGTAGCTTACCTGAACTGAAGCTTTCTACTGGTCATGGACATCAGTACATTCCCCCAAACACCAGTCCCTAAAAAAACACACACATTGAATCGCATGCACACACACACGGCAATACATGTGGATTTGTTTACAAGCTAAAGTATAGTGACCTGCAATGCTAAGTTTCAAAGAGTTTATGTTGACTGACAAGGTATAAACACAATTTGATAAGGCTTATTTTGAACTTCCAAACACTGTAAATTGCAGGAATAATGGTGAGCTTTCATTTGCCGCATAATGAGTCATTTAACCGTCAAAGTGACTATGAAGCTGGTAACTTCAGATTCTTGCATAGCGTACCTGTAAGGTGCTCTCTCTGTCACACTTGTAATCCCCCTCTTTTTGATGTGGTGCTGTCTGATTCCTGGATTGAGAGCCAAGGTTAGCATGCTGCTGTTGTAGATGGTATAGATGGTAAAGGTCTATATGACTGATGAGGACTTTCAATGCCAACAGAACTCACTGGTTGCTTTGGCAACGGCCACATACTCACAGAAATCCACTGAGATGAAGTGGACACAAAAAGGATAGCTGATATAAACTGTTTTAGTAGCATTTTTTGTTTTAATTTACACCAGGGCTTTCAAGTTTTCAACTCAGCTCGCAGTGACATTGGTTCCTGCAGGGAGGGCTACTTTGTTTTTTTTGTCATTTAAGCAATAATATAGCCTGCTTGCAGCATGTGTGTGTGAATGTGTGTGTGTGTGTGTGCATGTGCATACATTTCTGTATGTGACTTAGAGACAGACAAGACAAAGCAGCATGCTCAGGGAGAGGAAATTTGGAAAAAATAATCTCTAAAATAATGACCTCAGGTGAATTTTGTGGAAAGTAATGGACAAATGGAACGGCATCGCAGTAAAACATATGGCAGACGGCTGGTGACTAGAGACTGCACAAGAAGATTTAAGATTTTGCATCTCAGAAGTGAATTATTGAATATTGGACTATATGTTATTCATAATTGCTTCATTAACTGAACTATTTGAAGAACGTGCTTAATTCTTATTTGTTACCTACTGTGTTTGTACATGTACAAATACCATGTAGCACATGGCAGAGATGTTTTGTGAATGCCTTGACCAACTTTAAAATAATTGCTATGAAAGGCAAACACATTATTTTGGGGTCTAATATTCACCCAAAGTTGGAGAGACAATGCAGTCATCTGCTGTGATTTGAAAACAGGGTTATTCAAGAATAGCTTACCATGTGAATAAACACATTCTGTCATTCAGTTGTTCTCACCGTTTATCACAGAGACTAGTGGCTAGCACCGCTAGAAAGCTTAAGAGGTGAAGTTGGACATAACATGCATTAATCCATCAGTCAGAAAGCTGAATACGCTGTCAATTGTCTTGTGTGCATTTGTGCGCTCGGGAGGGGGAGTGGCACAGAGGAGTGTGGTGTCTAAACTGGTTATGTGTGTGAGAAGAAGTGAAGGCCTACAAAATGTATCATAACGCATTATTGTGACTACATAGGTGAAAGTTAGCGTGAGGAAAGGCATGTGTGTGTGTCACGCTCAGTGTCTGAGACTAAGCATGCACCTCAAATGAATGAGACTAAGCATGCACCCCAAATGAATGTGCTGTGAACCCCGTTATTCATAAAGCATTATAAATGTATTCATAAATGATGGCTATATACTGTGGAGACATAGCTTTTCACTTATTATATGTAATGTTTCCTTATTGATTTTCATGTGTAATTTTGTGTTCTTCTCACTTTACTTAGAGTATGCATTGAGTGCTTGTTACTCTTCATTATTTGGCAAATTGGACAGATGCTTTTATCCAAAGCGACTTACATTTGTCAACTATTAATTACATCAGGGCCAATCTCTCTTAGAGTAACTTAGGGCAAAGTGCCTTGCTCAAGGGCACAACAGTGGCAGCCAGGATTTAAACCCACAATTTTCCAGGCTATTTGCACGCTAGCCAGGTTCCTTAACCACTACGCCGCGATCTAGCTAAGCTATCTAAAGCTTTATAATGCTTTATGATGCTTTAAGTTGTACAGGCTTATATGATAATGTTATAATACCTCATAACTACAGTCATTCAAATGTATAAACAGTTATGAACACTAATAAGTTATAAGGCTTTATGAATGTTTTTATAATGCTTCATGAATACTGGGTTCATAGAAAGTGTTACCAGTATGTTTCAATAAGTACAGTACATTATTTTCACTTCCTGTAAAGCCCACTCAGGACTTTGCTGTTGTTGTTTGCTCAGACAATTACCCAAGACTCCTGTAGGCCTACGACTGTCCCCTCAGAGAATAAGAACAGTTTGTTGGCAGACGTAGTGATTGTTCTTGAGATAATGAAACTCAGTGAAGGTGGATGTTGTTAAGTCCAACATAGCATAGCATTTGCCTCAAAGCACCCACCGCTAGCAGGACTGCATGCAGTGGAGAGGACGCCCAGATGAGTTCATGGCCAGAGGTTGACCGCCACATTTTTCATTTTCTTTGACGCACTACTGATTGGGTTGGGTAGCCCTCTGGGAGCAAAGTGGACTATCCAAAAAAAAAAAAAAAAGGCAGAGAAAAAGTAGATGGTGTGGGGGGGAGGGGTGGAGGAGAGAATGATAAAGGTGTTAGACAAGTCTCCTCTAATCTCAACATGCCCCCGGCTGACAGGCTGTCCGTCATAGCCCTGCATGCTTTGGGGCACCATCAGCACTGCTCAGCAGAGGTGACAGCACAGGGGGAGGAGGCATGTATTTCTGTGTGTGTGTGTGTGTGTTTGTGTCTGTGTGTGTGAGCCATATGGGATGGTGCTAGCACAGTGCTTCTTTAGGGGTATACGCTCTGAGAAGAGTTATGCAAGAAGTCATAATCCGCCTGCTGCTGTGACTCACTGTCTGTGTGTGTGTGTGTGTGTGTGTGGTGTGTGTGTGTGCGTGTGTGTGTGTGTGCTTCCACCAATGGACCGCCAGGTGCTTATGACAGCAGGCACCTGAGTGCTGCCCTGTGTTTGTGTGCCCAGTCTTTTATTGTGCTGTCAGTGTGAATAGTGAAGCTGATGTGATTGATGCTGTTGCCAGGCTGGCCATGCCGTATGCCATCTTGCATCAGGAGCACAGCAGTGGCATGTGGCCACATCTGCCCCTTCTCCTCCTTCATTCACTTGTTCTTCGCTCTACTTCTCTCCTATCACAGTCCTGTTTTCCCTCTCTTCTCTCCCCTTTCACTGTCTCTGTCTGGACTTGTTTTGCTTCAGTTAGAGCCTCTCACTGGCTCTATCATCACTCCAAACACTTCGCCTGTCCTACTCTACCCCTCTACTCCCGTAGCACCCATCAAACCACTCCGCTCCTCTTCCCCGTCTCGCCGCGTCTCATCTTCTCCCGTCTCCTCGCCTCTGATCTCCTCTCTATGTGTCCCTCACTGTCTCTCCACATCTCTGCTCTGATGACTTATCGATTAGCCTTTGTGGTTTTTCTGAGGTCTTTTAGAGTCCCTTGGCCGGGCCTGTCAGACTGGGCGGGAGAGAGATGGGGAGAGGTGGGTGCAGGTGGGGGTGGGGGTCGGCGGGGGGGCTCTTGGCTGTAATTGAAGGTGAGGCAAGAGAGATAGTTGGGCCCCAGAGAGACGCCTCCATCTCTCACTCGTACACACACACACCACACACACACACACACACACACACACAGAAATGCAAAGCCTCTCATACACATATACACACATGCATAATGACGCACATGCACCCTGTAGAAGGGAGTTAGGCCAGATAATGGCACACCACTCTCATGTTGCTCAAGTGCTTATTGATAGAGTCATAAAAGACACACTCTTTCTGTGTCACTCAAACACACACAAACTAGACGCTTACCAGACCTTTGATTTGAGAAGTGAGTAAAAAGCTGCCAGAAAGTGGTTTGTTAAATGCTGTCCTAAGAGCCATTCATTTGGTGACAGAGCACCGCCAGTGAGCAAGCAGGCAAGCGAGGGAGCAAGGAAGCATTGCAGCTCACCTCCCACCACCACAGCAAGCTGTACAAAGCCAGTCAGCCAGCAAACTCCTACTTCAGTTCTCAGCTTCTCTTGGTTTCACACCTCCCCCACATGGCTTCTGACACCTAGCCTTCCTCCTCTATGAGGAGCGAGGAGCATTACTGCTTCAGAGACCTGTGCCAGCCCCCTCACCTCTCTCATTAGAACACATCCCATTGGCACACCAACATTTAAAATGACTCCTGATAGCTCAGCTTGCTGGAGGAGTCTTACTGTCAGTGTCAATCTCTCACTCGATCTCTCTGGGTCAGAGATGTGATGTCTTCAGCAGAGGTGGGAGTGCGGTTGGGGCTGGGGTGGAGATAAGAAGCACTTAGAGCATCATGGAATTAAGCTCAGAGAATAGGATGGTTAAACACAAAAGCTGGTTTTGCTCAGAATTGTCTGCTATTTTAACACACACACACACAAACACACAGACAAACAGAATACTGTAGAAGTTTCCACCGATGTATTTCTGACAGATTCATTGACATGGGTAGACTGTCTTGTATACTAGCACGCAGTGGGAGTGTAGTCATGCTCCATTACTTTTCCCAATGTGGCTTGACACCACAGTAGACCCTCATGATCTCCATTTCCAGGGTTATAGACCCCTTTATTATGACCACAGTGGGCATATAGGTGTTGCTCGAGTTGCCTTTCTTCTCTTTTTTTGTGATTTTTGGTCGTCCGTCCCCAGAACACTGAAAAACCAGACACTGTGAAACTCACTTGGCATGTAGAGCCACTTGAGTTTTGATACATAGTAGCGTTTGGTCTGACACAGCTTTTTGTGGAATAATTTGAGAACCATAGAACCTGCGTCAGTTAAATTTGAGTGGTATGTAGGACTCATGTAACCGCATCAAATGACCCATCACCCACCCATGTGTGGAGTAGCGCCACCTATTGACAGACTATTGAAACTTGGTGGGCATGTAGCCCTACTAGACCCATAGGGTGTAGTAAAGTTTTGTCCCCAGAGACTGCTCCCCCCTGTTCTAGCCAAAGTTTGGTCTGTCACAGTTTTTGTGGAATAACTTGAGAACTGTAACAAAATTTGAGTGGTATGTAGGTCTCAAGGAGCTGCATTGACAAGTCCTAGTGCTACCTCTTGACAGATAAAAAATAGCAAAATCAGTCATCCTGAAACCGTTGTGCCAAAGCTGACAAAATTTTAGTTGTACATGGGTCTTAATAAGCTACGTATGACACACCGTTAACCTCCTATGTGTGGTCTATTTATATATATTTATGACCACCGGAAACAAAGCACTGCTGGCAGGCATATAGGTGTTGCCTGAGTTCTCTTTCTTCCCCTTTTGTTTAGTGTTATTATGAGGGCTGCTAGTAAAGCTAGCATAGCGGGCATAGCGGGTGTTACTCCAGTTACCTTCCTTCACATTTCTTTTTCAGACATCTTGATCGCCCGTCCCCTGGACATCGAAACACTGGACCACATGCCTCTGTGTATGAAATGCACTATATAAAAAAACTATTTTGATGTTTAGCTAAAACCATGGACAACTTGTAGTCTATCATGGTTACTACTGATTGCACTTTTTCTGCATGACTCCTGGCAGTTGGGTTAGCCCCTTGAGTCGTGGATCTGCCCAAAGTTTCCTCTTGGACTAACTAACACATGGGAGTTTTTCCCTGCCCCTGTTGCTCTTGGGTGCTCCTTCTGTGAAGTGCCATGAGACAATATTATTGTACAAGGCGCTGTATAAATATAATATGATATAATTGAATTTAATTGAAGTTTAGAATTAATGTGTCTCTGTTACAAACAGTAAGAGCAACTGAAATCAAAAAGCTGGTTTCTTCTGACTGATTGATTAGATTAAACTGGATCTTACTGTAAGTAACCCAGGGAACAATTCTTTTTCATTCTTTTTCAGGTGGAGAAAGTAAAAATTTCATTGCACCAAACTTGTCATCAAGGTCATAGAACTCTCTCATACACTCATACAGACATAAACATAGACACAGACACACACACACACACACACACACGTGTGTGCATGCTAAAGGGCCACACATAGACTCAGTTAAAGTCAAACACACACAACATGACAAGTAGGCTATGTGAAGACTGTGAACACGTATGTATGTACATAAATATATAACATGTTAGAAACGGATGAAGATTCCTGGCACATGCTGTGTGGTGACCATATCAGTTTTTCATATGTTAAGGTTAGATTACTTACAGTAGTACCACTCAAATAAAGTTAAGATGAGATTTTTTTTCAGAATATTTAACCCCTTTCTGTAGTTTGTTGGTTGGTATAGATGCTCTTTTTTCACAAACTGACAGTCAACCGCTGTTCCCACCACTGTCTGTGCGCTTTTGCATCAGACCTGAGGGCTCACTGATGGTGGTGCCATCAGCAAATTACAACCCTCCACACATCATGTCACTACACAGCCCTCTGCTGTGATCGCTGGCGTGGCAGTCGCTGCTCTGATCAGCAGTTCAAATGCCACCACTCTGAAGCCGAGCCTCCACAGAGCCAAAATGGCAGCGCCAGCGTGTGATGCCACTCCAAGAGATGCACATACGCCAGCTGATATGAGTGGATGCAAGTGATACCACCCAGGGAATGCTAATGGCCAGCCTCTTGCAGCTAATAATACTTCTCACACACTTTTTAGAGCGACTGCTGTCCTCACACTTCACAGCCCGGGCCATTTAGTGCAAGGTCAAACCACAAAATTAATCTAACACCCCCCCCACCCCCCGGTCCACACACACACACACACACATACACACACACACACGCTAACACACGCACACACATGCAGTCTGAGGCCTTGTAGTACTGGTCCACTACCTACAGAGGAGGCCTCGTAGTATTGGCTCCACACACATTCAGGGACGTTTATTTAGCATTGGGCTGACATCAGGGACCTTGTAGTGTTGCTCCCCTCTGCTCCCCACCCCTCCCCAACACACACTCACATGTAGACACACACAGGCCTTCAGCAGAGGCCTTGTAGTGTTGGCCTCAGACCATGGAGCTTTCAGAAATGGAGAAGTTGTCATTAGAGCTGTTGGCATGGAAACATGATGGAGTTGTGTGCTCTCTTCTGCTCGGGCTTTAGGTGGTGATGGGGAGCATTAAAGGGATTGTCACTGTGCAGTCATCTGGTTGGAGGGCAGCTGCCGTACTCAGCACAGTTCAACTATTAAAGTTGTGGGCAAAAAAATCTATGTTCAGCAAGTCTTGTGGAAGTATGTATGTGTAAAG
Organism: Tenualosa ilisha; assembly: GCA_015244755.2. NCBI lineage: Eukaryota > Metazoa > Chordata > Actinopteri > Clupeiformes > Clupeidae > Tenualosa > Tenualosa ilisha. The sequence goes on along the minus strand of PYXC01000495.1, from coordinate 890,772 downwards.
AAAAAGACTGCATTTATTCAGAAGAGTCAGTGCAATAGAAAGGGTTGATTTTTGAAGTGGAGACATCTCAGCTCACTCCCTTAAGCTCCTGTCCGGCCTTTAACATTAGTCTGTGCTGACTTTAGGGAAATAGATGTGTAAGTGTGGAAACAGCAGAGAATGTGACTGTGATTGTGTGTGTGTGTGTGTGTGTGTGTGTGCCTGTGAGTGTGTCTGTTTATGCGTGTGTGTGTGTAAAAAAGGTATGTTTTTACTATTAAGTATGGTTGTGTATGTGTGCATGAGTGTGTGCTGAACCGACCCACACACAAAGTGCTTCGGCATCACAAACTCTCTCATTCCTTAAGCCTGATGCTTTATCAATTGTAACATGCCCATCATGAAGGGGACTGATGTGAGACACAAGGGCTTATAGACACCCCCCACCCCACACACATACACAGCATACACTTATATATAACATTAAAAAGTCTCTCTCTTTCTCACTCTCTCTATGACACACACACACACACACACACACACTCATAAATATAGGGCAGACAAAACTGTACAGTGCATATGTGTTTGCTTATGTGTTTATAAACACCTGTGTGTTTATCACTCTTACACAGCTTGATGTGACTTTGGCACGACAAATGGTGATACTGTTGAGAAAACTCATCAAAGTCAACTTGAAACAAATGTTAACAAGGCTACTCAAATGTTAACAAGGCTATTCTGCAATTTTCAGTTGTTCCACATTTATTTCTTATGTTCCTGTGCTTTGATCTAAAGGCTTTCAATCAGCATCAGATATTCCTCAGCACACCTCCATCACTGTAAACGAACTTTAATTGTATGTCTGTGTGCTGAATACTACTCTGGTGAATGTTATGTTACCGCTGTGCTTGGGCTTGTATGTGTCAAGGCTGCTGTTATGGGTAATTTTATGTGACCACTTTGAACTTTGAGGCCAAGCTTTTACTGTAATTTCATAGCTGTACAATGACAATACATTCTGATAATGATTCTGGTAATGTAACATAATCAATGCCATCCCTACATTTTACTCTGGCTGTCTTGAAGCACAAATTATTGAAATATTACTGAATGAGTGTGGGCCAGGGTGTTTTTAAACATGGTTGTGAAGTATATGCGTATGTGTGCGTGTGTGTGTGTGTGTGAGAGAGAGAGAGAGAGATCTGCAGGTGTTGCTAGAGGTGAGAAATCTGGTGCAGAGGTAATCCTAACGGAGGTCTGTCTGACATGTCTACCACCCTACACACACTAATTTCCTCAGCAATTTCTCTCTCCTCAGGCAAAGGATCCAGCTCTCACATATATCAGTGACACACACATACACACACACACACACACACACACACACACACACCAGGCATCTCAAGCTGACCCCACATTCTGTTTCAAAAGCTGACTGCAAACACATTCTGTGAAATACATTATACTACATTCTGTATAACACACACAAATACAAACACTGGAACACACATCCATACCAATGAGTGACACCATGTCATGTGCATGGATACATCAGAATGCATTAGCATTTTCACTATAAAAGATATGTGGTCACATGAATCAGAGTCAGATCAGCGTATCGTAGTGATTGTTTATACATGTTTTAGAACTGTCCACTTGAGATTAAATCGTCCAAGACCCATTTCAGGAACCAATGAGAATGTAGTGGCCGTATCAGTCAGCTAAAGGAGAAATCCAGTGTGAAGCAATCCATAGCCCTGTTGTTTGAGATAATAAGTGCTGTCAGCAGGAAAAAGAACAAGAAAATTTGACACAGCATAGACCAAAAAACTTATCGGCATCTAACACTAACCGAATGGGGCATAGAAACACACTGTCAGTTTCATTTTCCTATGCCCCATTTAATTCATGTTAGCTGCCAGTTCACTATTTGTTCTATGTTTTATTGAGCTTGTTATTCACATCAGCTTGTTAACCTCTTCAGTTAGTTAAATTAGTTAATTATTCTCATCAGCTAGTTACTCTCTTGAGCTGATTGTGCCAGTGGGTCCCATCTCCTCTCCCTGTTCGTCCTGTGCCAGAGCTCTGTGAATAAGTCATGGCCTGGTCCATGAATAAATGACTACCACTGTCAGGCGCTGATCGGCCGGCCTTCAGCGAGCCACCCTCACCCCTGCACCACCACTCGTCCTCTGCTCATCAGCAGTGCCGCAGTCAAATCATCTGATTATTTATTTCATTTGATCTCGTTCCCTGGTGTGTCGTCTCTCGTGTTGAACAGCAGGCGAGGGCAGCGGGGAGTCACTTCCTGCCCTCTCTCCCGTGCACAGAGGCATTGTGGGTAGCCGCCCTTCGCTCACCCGCTCCAGGGAACATGAAAAATGCATCAGGAAGGGGAAGACAAGAAAGGAGGGAGAAAGACGAAAGGAGGGGCTGGGGTGGGAGTGGGGGTTAAAAAATAAGAGATGGAAGACGACAAGCAAGGAGTAAGTTGTTGATGGGTTTAGTTTGACCTCTAGGTTGACCTGAGGTGTAAAGACAGTGGATAAAACTGAAAGTTTGACACAACACTTTTACTCCTGTTATTGACTTCTCACACCAGGTGTGTGGTCCACATCCAGTGTGAGCTTTCAGTTTTTGATAGCTAAGAAAATAGAGGACCAGTTACAAATGGGCCTTCACAAAGCATAGACTCACTGGTTAGATAGATTAGTAACCTTGGGTGTCTGTGTGGGGGTAGCATGTGCATATGCGTGTGCTATGATTTTGCAGAAATCTGTGATTGTGTTTACATAGTTTTTGTATGTGAATGTGTGTTTGTGTTTGAATCAAGCCTGTGATTACATAAGCATGCATGTATGAATGTGTGTGTGTGTGTGTGTGTGTGTGTGTGTGTGACCCACAGAGATGTGAGGCGTTAGGTATCAGCCAAGAGGAGTCACATCAGAGATGCAGATCCCAAAAGCCCCAGGATGCACCAGAGAGATGTGCAATCTGGCTGGCCTTAACCAGACTCAAAATGCATATTGATCACGTACCATATGATGTGACAGGCACACATACGTATGTATGCCACGGAATCCACCCCTTTTTCTTTCTGTGTTTCACTCACATGCACATACACACACACACGTACACACACACAGACATACACAGACATACACACACACACACACACACACACACACACATTCACATACTCACACACACACACACACACACACAAACAAACACAAACACACACACACTAGCACCACCACAAACTCTGCTAACGCCATGTGGAGTCGAGCTGCGTGCTCTTGACACTTTGTGAATAATTCAACAGAACTCAATAAAGTTTTTGCTCTTTCTTCCCTCCCAATGATTTGGGATAAATTATTGAAGGGGCCAGGGGGGCTGTGTTGAGTAATTGGCAAACAGTCGGTTCCGCTCCTCTCCCAGAGGAAGCCTCCCAGGACAGGCTGGCCAGTGGCCTCCACACAGACCAGGGGTCACATAAGGCCAACACCAGGGGCATGGAGCCATGTCGGAGGGCACCAGGGGTAAGGGGGAGGAATTTACTGACATTTCCTCTACTTAACACCCTCCTGAAGTCCAGAATTTTCTTCAGGAATCACACAGACGCTGTACTGTTCGTCCCATTTTTTTTTTCATAAAGCTAACAGTAGTTGATTAATAATTGATAATTAACTATGAACTGAGCACATATAACAGTGGAGCAGATGATAGGCTATGCTGTCATACCTGAACATTCTGCCCAATCTATCTGTTTTGTTTTTTCCATGAAAGACTGGGCAAATAAGCAATACAAATACAGCATCATCAATAAGTCCTTTGTGACCATGTGACATAACTTAATGCTTGTGACATTTGTTGAATGGCAGAGTTTTTTGGTATTATATTGCTGCCATTTGAGTATATTTCTATGAAAAGCCATCACTCAAAACTCCATCGCCAACCTTTCTCTTTGTTTAATGTCAAAGTGGCTTCTGAAGGGTGACTTTTTCAACAACCCACATAGTGTTGCTTTTAGCTGTGGGCACATCGGCTTAACACAGTGGTAAGCATGGGAGGGTTACATGCACACATAAAAGCCTGTGGGACAGAAAATGGTAGAGTGCCAACCAGTCAGTAGAACTGGCAGCCTGCCTATGTCCTCCATCATCAGTGCCAAACACATAAGAAACACATCGCCATGGCAACTAATATGTGAGCTCTCCTGAGCCACATGCTGTCTACTTTTAGAGAGCTTCCATTTATGTGCTTCCTGTACTCAGCAAAAGCTTTTTCTGTTTAACTTACAGAACAGTCGATCAGCCAACTATGTGCATTTTCAGTAAATAAATGTAACTTCTCTCTTAAAAGTTATTTTTCACCATTTAACTTTTTAACAATTCTCCAAAGAAACTGATCTGGTTGTCATAACAAGAGTCTGAGACACTGTTTTAAGACTGTTTCTCTTCCCCAAAGTGTCATTATGCTAAGATCAGATACAAATAAATAAACAAATAAGTGCTTTTGGGAAACACAATCCTGGTGTTTGATGTCAAAATAAAAATAAGAGTGGACACAACTCCTACATAGTAAATGACTATCAAATGTGAGAAAGTGAGGCAGAAATAACATTTCTTTCCAGCAGTTTAAATCAGAACCAGTTCTCAAGATGGTAGAAGCCTAGAGACACTATAGCTGTGGGCCATCTGAGGGCCAACACTACCTCACAGCCTCAGTCACTTGTAAACATATTCCTATCAATTCACTGCCATAGATGCTGTCTTTCTGTCTCTCTCTCTCCCTCTCTCTCTCTGTGCCTCTGGACCCCCCTCTGCTGCAGCAGCTGTCACATTTCACCTCCCGACACTAAATGCTTTCAGTAGGGGATGACCTCTCGTATCGATCCCGCGGCAAACAGCTTTACACCAAAGGGCCATTAGGACCAAGCAGCCGGGGCCTCTCCTGTTGTCTCTTACTTACCACTTGTCCGCTAGTAAAATATGGGCCCGCCGCGCCTGCCAGAGCACCTCTGTTTGGACTGCTACTGTCAGTCAGCATGTCTCACCCCATCCACTGCCCCTGTGGACACCAGCAGCACAGCGGTTATGTTACCAAGGACAAACAGAGAGAGAGACGCATGAGAAGGGAGAGAGGAGAGGAGAGAGAAGAGAAGTGCATGGAGAGTGGGAGAGATGTGAGAGACATGGGAGAGGTAGAGGGAGATGAGGTATGGAGAAAGAGACATAAGAAAAAATGAACAAATGTGAGGGAGTCAATATTGTAGGAAAAAGAGAAGAATGGATGAGAAGATGGGAGAAAGCTGGCAGTCTGCTACACATATCAAGAGAAAAGAGAGAGAGCAAGAAAGGCTGGAGTTGGCAGAAAAAGTGAGGCAGAGAAAGAAGTGCCTGTTAGATATAAGACAGTGATGGAGGAGGTGATTGCCAGGAAGCTTGCTTTGAAACATCCACAGCATCTGTTTGGATTTGTCTCACCTGTTCAGTCGTATCCTCACTGCAGGCTACTTCTTGTACGTCCTTTCAGCACCACGGACAGCTACCCAAAGTCCACGCAGACCTGTTAATTTAACTATTCAGCAGTTGTGGCTTTCTGCTACTCTACTGCTCCTTGAGTAAAGATTACAATTAAAGCCAAGCACAAAGAGGACAATTTCACCTTCACTTTCACATTCATCTAGTGAATACTCTGTAAAACTGTAAATGTAAGTGGAATCAGTACAAAACAGCTCTCTTCTCTCTCTCTCTCTCTCTCTCTCTTTCTCTCTCTCTTTCTCTCTCTCTCACACACACTCACACTCACACACACACTCACACACACACACACACACCAACACCAACACCACCACCACCAATTCAGGGGTTTATAATGGAAGTTTGTGTGTCTTACTAACTGGTCTCAGTACACCTCCTCATCAAACCTGCTGAGTGACTGCTGTCATGATGATCATGGAGCTTTGTCACCTGTGCATTCATTACTGCTTCTGTAAGGGACTTAATGAGGTGTGCCTTTAAACCCACCATGCAATGCCGTGAGTGAATCGACACCCAAAACTGAAGCTAACTCATGGACGTCTTTATTTCCCTTATCAGTCAACATGGCTCTTTGAAAATGATCAGTGGTTCTTATCTTTTGCTTGTAAACAAATCACATGTGACACCAATATGTTTTACTCCATAGTTTACTCCCTTGGACTGTATAGTTCTGCTTTACAGTAATGTCATGTATGATTTCAACCTAACATGTTTGTAGAGAATAGATATGCATTCTGTACCACCATACTGGCCACCTTCATAGAAATTCTGTGCGGGCATCTGAAACTATACTCTAGTCTTTCCCTAAGAAGCTCAAACAGGCTCAAGATCAGCCTCCCTGTGTTTCTCTGTGCCTGCCTAGATTGAAGAGCATAAGAGAATAAACGCCATCGGCACCCTCACTGTCTCTCTGTGTGAGACAGATACGGCCAGTTGGGTTCAAAGGTGGAATTTTCCATATCAGAGAAAGAGAGACACACAAAGGAGCACACCGAGGCCTTCATCTACAATGGGAAAAATAGGTCAAGTAGTGTAAGAAAAGTCAAAAGTAAAGCCTACCTGTGTGGTGTCGAAATGAAAAAGTGTTTGGGTTCATTCTTAATTACCTGTCACTGAACAGGACAAGAATCTCTCTTTAGCTGTCAGTGTGAGGGTGGAATTTCCATGAGCTTATTTAGGCACTGATCTCAGCAGAGGGCATGGTGACATCAGACAGTCGGCTTTTCATTCTCTCTCACTCTTTTGCGCGTGAGTGCGCTCTCACCTGACTTCATTCCTGGAATATGACAAGACTGAATGCTTTCAGTAGCATCATTGTAGCGTTAAAAAGACTGCCACTTGCAAGGCTGAGTTTGTCAGACCACTCTCATCAGAGGGGAAACACACACACAGACACACACACACACACACACACACACACACAGACTCCATCTCTGACTTTCATCCTTTGTTCCCTCCCTCCATCCCTCCTTCTTTCCTTCCTTGCTTCTTTTACCATTTCTTCCCCTTGTCTACAGTCTGCACCTCATTCTGTCTTAGGTATTGCACTTGCTTCTTTTGCTCTGCTGCTGTTTCTCCTCTAATGTGTCTCTCTGTACCCCTCACTCCTCTCCTCTGATGGGACACTTCTCTCTCTACAGTCATCTTGATTTCATGACTTCACTACCTCTTTCTCATTTGGACCACTATTCTCTTGTCTACTCCCCCCCCCCCACACACACACACACCACCACCACTACCACCACCACCACACACACACACCACTACCACCACCACACACACACACACACACACACACACACACACACCACCGCCACACACACACACACCGCCACCACCACCATTTTTTCTGTAACTATCCACAAACCATCATTCTTTCATTGTCCCCTACACACTCTCTCTATCTCACAGTGTTTTATCTGTCCTTTTTCCATTCCAGTTGTCCACTCTCACACTCTGCTTGTCCTCTTGTTCTTCTGTTTATCTTGTTTTCACTGCCTTCACTTATTGTTCTGTCTTCCCATCTTGCCTCCTATCCTTCCACTAACATCCTACTGTCTCTTTCTCTCTCCATCTCTCTCTCTCTCTCTTCCTCTCTCTCTCCTCACTTCGCCTCTTCTCCTCTTCTGTCTCTTCTTTATTCCTTCCTCCTCTCTTTCTTTGCTCTTCTCCTGTCTTCCTCTTGCGTTGTCAGACTGCATTGCTGCATTTTAAATGGCCCACTTGGCCTTGTCCTGCGCCAGGTCAATGCTGACACACCTAACAGGAGTTACGGCAAGAGAGAGAGAGAGATGATGTGACCAGGAAGGAAGCTTTACAAGAGAAAAAATATAAGAGAGAAGAAAGTTACAGGAGAGGAAAGAGGGATGGGGGGGGGAAAGGGGAGAAAGAGGTGGGAGGCTGAGGGTGTGTGTGCGTGTGTGTGTGGTGTGTGTGTGTGTGTGTGTGTGCGTGTGCGTGTGCGTGTGTGTGTGCGTGTGCGTGTGCGTGTGCGTGTGTGTGTGTGTGTGTGTGTGTGTGTGTGTGTGTGTGTGTGTGGGGGGGATTGGGCTGAGGGAGCTAGAGTTTATCAGCTTATCGATTCCATAATTCAATTTCATAGAGTTATGGAGCTGTGGTGGGGCAAGAAGGGGAAACCATAACGTGTGCATCTTTATTTTCCTTTTCTAGAAGAGAGACGATGACACTGCAGAGTTGTGAGCTGATCACACACTCAGAGGACGCTGAGTGGAGGAGGCTCCTGACTGATGATCACACACACACACACACACACACACACACACACACACACACACACACACACGTAGGTACGTACTCACCGATGCATATTGAAACCAAGCAGACACCCATGATTTTCTTACACAAGCATATATAAACACACATTTAGACACACACACGCAACTTAGACTTAGTCAATAGAGCTCCTATACCAAAAATCACACTGCAGTCCCTCTGCCTGTCAATATGTGTATGCATTTGTGTTACAATATCAGTTTATAATTGCTGTTGTCCTGTGTGTGTGTGTGTGTGTGTGTGTGGTGTGTGTGTGTGTGTGTGTGTGTGTTGTGTGTGTGTGTTGGTGGGCATGTGTTGGTATATGTGTATGTGTGTATTTGGGGAAGGGGAACTGTAATGACCACAGTGTGTGTTGCTCAAGCAATAAAATAATGACAAGGTAAACAAGACACACACACACACACACACACACACACACACACACACTGTTGCAAGCTTTATGAGCTATGTGAGGGTCATTTGAGCCTCATCAGTGGAGTTCAGGGGAGACAGCCGCTGTCGGGTGACCTGTGAAATTTACGACAAGCCTGTTTGCCTTTAATGGGAGAAAACAAAAGAAGCATAAAGTTTGGGACACACACACACACACACACACACACACCGCACACACACACACACACACACACATATTGAAGTCCAAATGTGTCCCAGAGTGACCTCTTTCACTTTCTCTTTCTCTCTTCATTCCCTCTCTCTCTCTCACTCTCTCTCTCCCATTCCCTATATCCCTCTCACTCCTCTCTCTCTTTCTCTCTCTAACTATCTTTCTCTTTCTCTATCGCTCAAAACAGAACCCCCCATTTTCTCAATTTCCTCTCATTTGCAATGATTGCCACAACTGATTACGTCTCCGGGCTCTCTGTTCATTACCAAGTCCAATGATGGTGAATAAGTAGCCATTTTGGCAATGCTACATGCTTAATGCACCAGATTAATGAGCATTAGTTTCTCTGCGGTGAGGATCTGAAAACAGTGTTTTTGTGGGGGAGTGTGTGGGAAGGAAATGCCTCTCTGAAGGCTGAGACTGAGGCCATTCACACACTTGGTTTGGGACCCACTTTACGTTCAGCATCTACATCAAAAGACAAGGAGGTACACTGACGGGTTTTTTAAGTGAGTAGGATGGTGTGTAACTCGATCAAAATGAAATGTGGGCAGCGCTGTGGGAGGTGCTGATTAGTACGTGGCCTTTAGCAAAATGGCTTTGTTCAGGTCAGGGGTTGCACACTACATAAACACATCACTGAGGCAAACTACTGTCGATTAAAAAAAATAACGTTCTTCTGAGAACTGGGTTCACTGACAGTTGAAGTTTTATGTATGTTTAGTGCTTAGTAGATGCATGCCATCCCAACTCACTTGCTGACACTAACTAAATAAACAACTAACTGACTAAGAAACAAACTAACTTTGCTAACAGTTGTGCTGTTGTAAGCAATTACAGCTTGTTGAAGGATATGTGGCCATCGAGACACAAAGGGAGCAGAGGGCTCTGCAGCAGTGTGTGTTCTTTTGTGTGAGTGTCTCAGCATCATCATTAAAGATTTATTGAACATGAACAGTGTGTGTGTGTGTGTGTGTGTGTGTGTGTGTGTGTGTGTGGGTGTGTGTGTGTGGGTGTGTGTGTGAGTGTGTGCGGGTGAGTGTGCTGGTAACATCTGTACCTGTCTCAGTCCGGGTTGCCCCAAACCAAATTATTCTTCACTGCTCCCAATTAAACACTGGGAGTCTCTGATACATCTGCTACAAACTAAATCAAGATTGAAGAATGAGGTAATTATCAAAACCAAACCTTGAATAATATTTCATGGTGAATAATTTTTCATGTAGAATTCTATGATCATTAGTTAAATGCACAAAAATCAACACCCACCAAATATATGTTATGATTGGTAGGAAAAGGCATGACATTCAATTCACAGCACTATTCTGCATAAAAATAAATTCTCAAAAATGTATGTCAGTATTTAGAAAGCACAGAATATCAGTATGCTCTTGGTGCATGTGTGTGTGCATATGTGTGAGAGGGTGCCTGAGGCCGTCTTTCAGACATAGTAGTGCATAGCGAGTATGTGGTGCTCACACACATGCCCACACGCACACACACGCACACACACACACACCACACACACACACACACACACACACACACACACACACACACACACACACAGCATGACGCTATGATTATCAAAGATTCAAAAGAGCCAAAGGAAAGTCCATAAAAGTCCAGCAATTCAAACCCCCTCCACTGGCCTGACCTCCCCATTCAGCTCCCAGCAGTGAAAGCCCACCGTTTACACGCCCTACAAGCACTAAGTGTGTCTAGTGACAGCTGGGTACTGCTCCAGTGCTGCTTCATTTGGACCTCTCTCTATCCCAGGGAAACTCCATTGAGTAGCGTGCTGATGGATGGGGGCCTGCACCTGATGCATCATGACGAGTGCAGAGTCCTTCCTGAGAGGTTGAGCATGAGTCATAGCCAGACTGACTGTTTGTTATTCTGACAGAGAGATGTCAATCCATAACTGGCCCATTCATTCATCATATGAGCCTGGATGAGGGGATCGTGAAAAGGCAGTTCGGAAAATCTCTCTCTCTCTCTCTCTCTCTCTCTCTGTGTGTGTGTGTGTGTGTGTGTGTGTGTGTGTGTGTGTGTGTGTGTGTGTGAAAACTTCTCACAAATAAAATTACTTCTGCAAAGTTTTAGATGGAAAAACTGTTACTGTAAGCCCACCCACCTTCAGAAATGTGAAACACTAAGCTGAGAGAGAGAGTTTGGAGAGAACATTCCAATTAACATTTGATTCATCTTGAGCTGAATGTGACTAACAAACAAAGACTTTGGTCACATTCTACATTCCCCTGTGTTATCAGGTAAACTTCTGTAATGATGTTGGAGAAATTTCAATTTCCTCAACTCTCACCACCATTACCACTACAACTACAAAATCACCAATGTTCTTTTGTCTAATTAAGTAGTTTAGTTGAGGTCTGGTTCATTTCTCCTTTGGAGAATAGTACTGTGGTGTGTCAAGCTAAGCCAAGCGAGGCCTGTCCATGCTGTGGCCCACCATGCTGTGCTGGGCTCTGTTCTCTACTGTTCACTGTTCTTTCAGGAGAGGCTGATTTTCTGGCTTAATTGGGCTCCCAGTGTGGAGCAGTTTGAGAGCAATTGATTAGTCATCTGCATCGTGTCTCTTCACTGCAGCCTTTCATGTCACCATGACGCTCCACGGTATGCTACACCTCACCACACTAGTCTCTCACCCCTCCTCTGGCCGCACACACGCACATACACACACACACACACACACACACACACACACACACACACACACAAAGACTCTATCACTCTGGCACTCTGCAGCGCTCACTGGTGAAGGAGGTAAGCTTTAATTGGGCTTAGTGTTCAGCAGTGATTAGAAACAATAGAGGACAAATCAGACAAAAAGTCTGATGAAAGTATGGCGGTCAGCCAGACAGTTGAGAGATGGAAGTCATAAAAAGATGAAAAGATAAGTAGCCCATAAGTGACATTAAGTGACAACTGAAGTAGAAAGTGGATTAAATTAAGATATTTAAACTTTTCTTTTGGGAAAAAATACATACAGGTCTAATATGCACTCTAGGCTGATCTCAGACCAGCATTGTGGGTGCTAAGATGATGATTGGTTAGCCAGGTTCAGGCCTTGAAGGCTCTTGTCTCTGACACACAGCCAGGGCCTCCTACTGAGTCCTGGCAGAGCAGGGAATCCTTTGAAATGGAATGCGGATGTAAGGACGAAGGATTACCCTGGGCATCCCTGGCGGGTTAATACACTTACCAGCAACCCCAGCTCAAGAAGAGGACATGGCCCTGTGCATGTGTATGTGTGTGTGTGTGTCTGTGCATGAGAGACAGAGACAGGCGGAGGTACCTGTAAGCAGGGATTTGGAAGTGTATGGGGAGTCTCTGAGATGAATGTGAAATGAAATCTGTCCCCTAAACTGCTTAGAGTGGAGAGCTGGAGAAGATGAAGGTTAAGGCCCATGGGTGTGCAAATATCAACTGGAGGAGGGAGGGGGGGGCAAAATAAGCCCTTTGACATGAACCCACAAATGAAACCCATCTCCTAAACTAGTGAGCAAGCGCATACAGAGATAGGAGAGATCAGTGCTATCAGTATGTGGGGGTGAATACCCAGACGGACAGAAGGGTACCTGGTTGAAATGGGCTTTGCTAACTGAGCCTTAACATGAGAATAATAACTCACAGGCTTAGATAGAGGTGGGACTGGAAGCAGCAATGAGATGTTTTGGGAAATGGGAGCAAAGAAAGTGAAGTGGCTTTGATTCTCCTCAGCTCGACTGAATGGCTCTGCATCTGGCCAATCGACCAGCAGCTCCCAGCAAGCCTCTTAGTGACCATTTAAATCCTCAGGGTATGTGTGTGTGTGTGTGAGTGTGTGTGTGTGTGTGTGTGTGTGTGTGTGCGTGTGTGCATGCACGTGTGTGTGCATATGTGTGTGCGTGTATGTGTGTATGTGTGTGTGTGTGTGTGTGTGCGTGTGTGTGCGTGCGTGTGTGTCCATGTGTGTGTGTGTGTGTGTGGTGTGTGTGTGTGCGTGTATGTGTGTGTGTGTCTGTGTGTGTGTGTGAAGGGGTTAAGGAAAAAACATCCAAATGGCCCCAGCAACAACAATGGCACAACAACAGCACCAATAACACCTGGGTTAGCTATGTCTGGCTTTGTCTCCATGATAAAAGCAACAATGAGACAAGATCAATTTTCATCGAGACACCAACCCCCCACCCCCCACCCACCAACCCCCCTTTCTACTGCTCAACTCCAACAACAAAAATCATCTGACCCGGCCACCACACTTTTCCGGCTTACGTGCCATCTGTGCTCAATTTGTAGCTGACCACAAAGGCCTGGTGGAGGCCCATCACTTTCTGTTGTGAGGGTCATTGCATGCTCTCATGTCAGCAGCTCACAAAGAGAGTGGAGAGAGAGGGCCATACTAGTGAAATTACTGGGCATTTTATAAGCACAGTAATACAGCATGGGCGAGGCTCCAGAGAAATGGCATCATTACCCTCACCAGGGGCTCTCCAGTGGAATCACAAAAAGCACAAACGTGACCAGGAGAGGAAAACAGCAGCAAACAAACAAACAAACCATAAGAACCTCTTCCAATCAGGAGGGAGACAGTGAAGGAGAGAAGGAGAGAAAGAGTGAGGTAGAACAATAGATAGAGGTGAGGGAGAAAAAGAGAAACAGATGGATGGAAAGAGTGTGTGAGGTAGAGAAATTGTCTATTTTCATTTTTTCACACCTTTTCATCATTGTGAATGCCATCACTCTCCTCCCACCTCCCCATGTCCCTGATGCTCTGCAGTGGGACGAGGCGAGTCGTGACTTTGGAGAAGCGCGTGTGTGTGCAACTCCTCAGAGCAAAGCAAAGCATGGAATCAGGGAGGAATTGGCAGGTCAGTGCCAAGCCATCAGCCCACTACACTCTCTCTCACACACACACGTGCGTGTGCATACTCACTCACGGATACACACACGTGCGCATGCATACTCACTCACAGGCACACAAACACACACACACACACTAGTGCGCATACTCACTCACACACAAACACACGCATACTCAGTACACAGTACCAGTGTCTTTGTGAGCTGATCACTCAACTGGCACGGTCACAAGGGACTCTGGGTCTGTGCCCAGTCTATCTTAAGCTAATTTGATTTGGGATATGTGTGCAAATATCATTTCCCTGACTATAAAGGTCCACACATTGTTTTCATTTCTCGCTTGCAGGTGTATGATTCACAGAGACAGGCGTGATTAATACTACCCTGCTCAAACCTCCTTTACATTTAGGCTCATTCTTTTCCCCATCTGCATGGACCTACTGAAATAAAGTTCTGCAAGAATTCATCATGATCTGAAGGAATAGAACAGCATCAGAGTCTCTGACACAGAACCTAATTATTTTAAATACTGGTATTACTGTAATTTTTCCTTCCCTTTTGATACTTGCTTGCTATAGTTGCTATAGTTCCCTCAAATTCTATTGTTCTCATGTAGACTTCATTTTTCTTCATTTGTTTTCTCCTCTCTTCTTCCGCCATCGCCCAGAAGGACCAGGGGGATTCATCATGGCATCTGAGGGATTAAGGGCCAGCAGGGCTTGCAGCACAGCGAAGCACAGCACAGCAGAGAGGAGAGGAGAGCACAGCAGAGAGCTCGTCTGACGAATGGCCCGTTAACTTGATCCACTCGGTAAAACTCCCAGCTTCCCAGCAGCAAGCGGACCGTCGCCTGACAGTCGCCGCGGCGGAGACAGAGGGATCGCGCTAACGACTCAGAGTGTTCCAGTAAATGTTATTGGTCGGACGCCGGAGCCATCGGTCTCATCCCAGTCAGGCTGCCACACACAGTCATTAATCACACACTTGCGTGTACACACACACACACACACACACACACAAACACACACACATTGTGCAGACTATGAAGCCCCATCCCCCCCAACAGATACACACACACACAAACCTGTGCACTTACTGGGCCATACGTACACATAAGCACCAACATACATAGACATTAATAGACACGAGACAAGAGTGTACACACACACATGACGCACACATACTCAGACACTGCTACACACCTACTCAAAAGACAGCCAATAGAGCAAGCAGTTGTGAAGCACCAGCACTTTTCTTGTTATTCATCACACATCCATGAATGCACACACACACACACACAAACAGACATGTACACATGTGCATACACACGCATACATACACACAATGTAGCTGTCCTTTTTTTCTCTATTTTTTCAACCAGCATGCTCAATGTTTTCTTCTGTGCACAGTGGGCTCTGCTCCTCCTCCACACTAAAATAGGAGAGGCCCATTAGACTCTCTATTCATGTCAACATACACTAAGTGTAACAGCAACCACTCAAGTCCCATAACACACTAATTAAACACATAGTGTATCTGCGCTTTCATCAGAGTCGCCACACACTCTGTGAAACCCAGGCCAGAGAAGAAGACTCATTTAGCTTGATAAACTACTACTTGAACTTCATTTCAAGTTTTTTTCCTTCTGCTGCTTGCCTTAGAAGTGGTAATCATGATTATTTGTGTTTTCTGTTGCTCTCTCCCTTCAGTGGTTTGTTTGTTTGTTTGTGTGTGTGTATTTGGGGAGTTGCTGTAAAGTTTGTGTATGTGGACATTTTTGTCTCCAAATATACTCATACATTTCAGTCACTGTGTTGTAAATAATTTTCTAACAGTGATGAATGCCCACCTTAAAATACTGTTGCTGGATATCAAATAGTCATGGTCATAGTCAAAAAAGCATGAAATAAACAAACAGTTGGTCGCTTGTATTTTTATTTCCAGAAAGTAATGAAGTAATGAAAATGAGAGACACTACTGGCAAAGACCCTGTGTTTGTCAATATTACTGTGCCATAATATGTAATCAATTCACATTAGGGCAAAGATAATGTTCAAACTACACATACACATCTTTATTTTATTTCACTGTGTCTGTTTATCTTTAGATTTCAATTACAAACCACACATTCCGTTTTCCGAAATCCAGGTTACATTTTATATTATTTAAACTAGCCACCTTTGGCAGCTTTGCGCAGTCTTGGTATTCTCTCAAAAACCTTCATGTGCTAATAGACACCAGGAAAGCTTTACCAAGTCGTGAAGGAGCTCCTGGAGGTACTTGTTGGCTGATTTGCCATCACTCTCTGGTCCAACTCATCCTAAACAATCTCAGTTGAGTTTAGTTCATGGTGATTGTGGAGACCAGGTCATTGTCCTGGTTAAAAAACAAATGATGGTCCCACTAAACGCAAACCAGATGAAATGGCATGTACAGGCAGAATGCTGTGGTAGCCATGTTGTTTGCCTTGAATGTTGAATAAATCACAGAATAAATCACAGTGTCACCAGGAAGGCACCCCCATATTATCACACCTCCTCCACGATTCATCACACACAGAAACTGCATGTGTGTGTGCATGTGCGTGCACATATATTTCTCTGCTGTCATTGTAAGTGGGATATTCTGATCAGTGCTCACTGTGTGTAGTGGGAAGCACACAGATTCTTTGAGTCATCAAGGTTTTACCGTAATGTAAAAGAATGTGATAATGTGTTGCTACTAATTCTACATGCCATATGACATTCAAAAGGGATGCTGGCCTAATATAGGGGTTGTTGATATTTTTAAGCATTCTGTGCTCACAGGTGTGACAAGACACCAATCTCCACCATAAAGTCAAAGCCCCCAATATCCTATCAGTTAATGAAAACATTTAAAGGTATACCAGGCAACATTTTTTAAGTTGATTTACCAGCTTTATAGTCACTTTGATAATTAATTGACTCATTGTGGGGTGAATGAAGGCTCTCTTGGTCACCTCTAATGTAGATTTTGCAGTTTTTAATCTGCAAGTTGGTGAAAACGAAACTGAAACTGAAATTGTGTTTATTACCAGCTGCACTTTGTCAGTCAACGTAACACTACGAAAATCATTGCAACTTCTTTGGTTTGCATACAAATTCACATTGATTATAGAGATTGTAAAATGCTGGACAGTTTTTGTCAGGGGACATCCCAGCTCCTCAAAAAAGTGCTGTTTTGATTGTCCCCCTGACAGACTGGTCATAAGGCTTCTATAGCTGTTACTTCATCATCCCCAAGAAGGATGGGGGCATGAGACTGATTTTAGACCTGAGATGCCTGATTGGCCATCTCAAGCGCATTCCGTTTTGCATGCTCACCCTGAAGCAGCACAACTGGATTGCCACCGTAGATTTGAAAAACGCGTTCTTTCACATTCCGGTGACAGCCAGACACATTCTTTTTCTGAGCTTTGCCCTCGAGTTTAGCGTAGTATTGTTTGGGCTAGCTCTTTCCCCATTTTGACAAACCCCTCTTCAGTATGTCACATGTGACCCACGTCCTCACGCATATGAGCTTGCTTGGCCTCAAGGTGAACTGAGCCAAGAGTGTGCTAACCTGCAGACAACGAACAGACTTTGTGGGGCTCTCACTGGACACTATCAGGAACATAGTCCGCCTCTCAGACAGACGACTGACGGCGATGCAGACATGCTTAGTGCACTTCCGCCTGGGGGTGCGCGTAAGCATCCATCGGTGCCAGAGGCTTCTTTACCTGCTTGCGGATTCCCCTGTGGTGAAGATGATTTAAGGTCAAGGTATACTTTAATGTCCCCGGGGGGCAATTTGTTAGAGATTCAGAGAGCCCTGTCTACCATGTCTATATTTCGTTAAAATGGCGTGTGTTCGCCACAACCACGGCCCTATGCTCTATCATTAGCCCTATCAAGGTCATTCTGTCTTTCCCTCAACATATGTTCGAGCAGGGCCATGCCTTCTTGACACTCAAAAGCACCTACGTCTTTCCCCTGTCCCCCCACCTGCCTTTGTCAGTGCCTCTGTGGAACTGTTGTCGGACAGCAGGGTCATCCTACGCCTCAACCCCTTCTATGTGCCCAAAATCTTGACCACCTCGTTCACATCGCAGGTCATCGATCTGCCGACTTTAGACTCTTCTGCCCGACGGGTGTTTTGCCCTGTCATGGCACTGTGTGCGTATACAGAGCACACCTTCCCCTTTTCAGAGATCAGAGCAGCTCTTTATGTTTTGGTACATAAGCCCATGGGAGGTATTTGTTGAAACAAGGTCTGGCATGCTGGCTTGTCTTGGCATATGAAGCGGCCAGAGTGCATCCGCCCAAGGGGCTGAAAGCCCATTACAAGAACATCTCTGCTTCATTGTCCATGTGGAAAGGAGTCTGTGTGCAGGATATTTGTAAGTCTGCCAGATGGGCCAGTGGTAGCACTTTTGCCTGCTAGAGCTTGGATATCATGAGCATGCCTGATGCCTGCTCTATCCTGTACGCTGCTGCGAGATCTGATCCCAAGCTATGGGACACTATGCCCGCCTCTGTGATGTGGA
The DNA here is from genome assembly GCA_015244755.2 of Tenualosa ilisha. Lineage (NCBI taxonomy): Eukaryota > Metazoa > Chordata > Actinopteri > Clupeiformes > Clupeidae > Tenualosa > Tenualosa ilisha. The sequence continues at coordinate 872,438 of PYXC01000495.1, read as the reverse complement.
TGCTACGTGCACACCTGTGTTATTTGCTATACTCATTATTTTACATTTACATTTACATTTATGCATTTAGCAGACGCTTTTATTGTTCAGGGCCAGTCTCCCCTAGAGCAACTTAGGGTTAAGTGCCTTGCTCAAGGGCACAACGGTGGCAGCCGGGATTCGAGCCCACAACTTTTCAGGCTACTTCCACGCTAGCCAGGTTCCTTAACCACTACGCTACCACCACCCCATTATTATGTGTCTGATGTATCGTAGTCACTTGGCCCACATGATTGGACGTTTTGCACGTATGCCTGTGGCTCGCTGCGTCTTCACCCACTATGTCTGGGCTAATGTGGTGAGGCCAGTGTGGTTACTTAGCCTCCACTGTGACTGGGCGTCATGTGCATTAGTGGCCGTTCCGCTCGTTATGTGTCTGTAGTACTGTGGTGATGCCAGTGTGGACATTTGACCTCCTCTGTGGTTGGGTGTGACGTGCATGCCCTGTCCTGCTATCTAGATATCTCCAATGTTGAGGGGGCCTCCCACATGGCTGGTGACTGTGTAGTGACATTCTTCACTGCCTCACCTCTGCACACTTTGTAGGTGCGCACAGGGGAGGGTGAATGCATTCTGTCTCATTGAGGAAGGCGGGGTGATCTCAGCATGTGCACAAGCTTTGACTGACAGCCGACCTAACTCTCCCCCTGCATGTGATTTGAGGACTTGTCGGTGCACCCAAAAGAGACAGAATTTGTTCCCTAAATTAGTTTGTTAAATTTCATGTACTACTATCAGAATATTGGTCTAGGTCCAGCAAATATGACTAAAACCATGTTACTAACATAAGCTTTAATACATGTAGATAAGTATATTCATTTATTTTCTCTTCCATTCAACAGTTCCAAATTTAACTTGCATAAACTTAGAAGGGATGTGCTGTACCTCCATTTACTATGGAGAACAACAAATAAAATATCAAGAAATACCACATTTCATGTTGTTCACTAACAATAGTCATCACTATTCTGGTTTTCATCAATGTAAGGAAAGCGAATTATAACAGTAATGTCTGTCTCCATCTCCATCAATCATCAATGATGTCTGTCTGCAGCATCTACATTTTCATTTTCCTTGTTTTGTACTGCTTGCTAGAACAGTGAACTGGAAGAAATGTAGTAGTAAGGTCTGTGTTTATTTTAAAAGGCTTTGGGAATGAATGGCACAGCTCCATTCACTGCAGTGTTACATCCTGTGAGCTTTATGTGGAGGTCTGAACCTCACACTGATTATTAATTTAGCCTTTATTAAGAGTCACATTGAAAAATTATCTCCCTCACTTTAGTTGATTAGCTGCATTCATTATTCACATGCTTTGCCTTTGGGTCTAAGCCATACACTGGGCCCAAGATCATTAACATTTAAAAGAATGACTGCAGAATGCTCAGCGCACATTGCTCCTAAACACTATATAAATCACTGTCAAAGTGGTTGGTGAGGAAGCTAAAATCCATGGCTGTGATTAGTTATGACATCCCAGTTTCATTTGTTCTCATTTGAAGTGGTGACAATGTAAACCTGCCTAATGCATGCCTTATGTCTCAGTACTTTTGGAGATAAACCGTTTTAAATGTTGCTTTGTGTTTAGAAGGATCTTTTATTTGCATCCTTTTTTTACAGTTTAGTCTTGTCACTGTAACACTTATTGTTTGATGGCTAGGTCAAAGGTAGCTAAAACCATATCTCATTATTGGTTTTCACATCTTCTATTGCAGTACTGAGCCAATATTGAGGATCATATTATACATGAATAAAATGGGGATTTAAATAAGGCCTTCCCAGAAGTTCAAGCTATTTTGAAGTGATGACCAGGCAGACTGTTTGTACCATGATGAGAGAGACATCAGACATTATAATCTCCATCAGACATCAAATAAACAGGAGATGATGCCAGTGAAAAAGATTATGTACTGAATGCAGTTAAAATCCATTCCAAATATAGAAAAGCTGGTGTTGCCTACTTATAGTAAAGCCAGTAGAGCCCGATCTTATATTATACTTAGATGAGATTGTACGGAAATGAAAAGTGTGTGTGTGTTTGTGTGTGTGTGTGTGTGTGTGTGTGTGTGTGTGTGTCATTACAACAGAAAATGCAGATTTTAAAAAAATAAATACAGTGGGGATGTTCCACATTTGTCTCTGAAAATGACAATGGTAAACCATTGGACAATTTATTGCTCTCGCTTCCTATCATTAAGGCAAAATGTGTGTGTGTGTGTGTGTGTGTGTGTGTGTGTGTGTGTGTGTGTATGTGTGTGTTTTCCTTACATGTAATTGAATGCCTGAAGTCATATTTTCACACGTACTTTCTCACATACAGACAGAGATACCCTGCACACCATTTCCCATCAATCCAGTAAGCCCTCTCTCACCTCTTGGCTCCATCCACCAGCACTTTGACTCCCAATGCCTTGCTCCGCCATTACTAAGCATGATACAGAGCCTGTCACCCTGCTCAGGCATTGCTTGAGGACAGCTGCTTCCTCTTCTCCATCCAATCTCACACAGTCACAGATTCTGCAGGGGATCTTTATTGGATACAGGCCTCAGACAGGCTCCATATGCACAGGCGATAAGCATTCAAAACAGACTTGTTTGCTTGAAGGAGACAAGATAGCCCATATTTCCACTTTCCCTGAGGCAAGTAGTTGTACTGCGCCTTGTTTGCACTGAGAACATGTTTGCCAGAGGCAGACCTGGTGACATTCTCTATTTGCACGCATGAGAAAAAGAGAGAGAGAGAGAGAGAGAGAGAGAGTTGTTGATGCGGTGCTTTTTGGCTTAATGATAGCAAGCAAGAGCAATATATTGCCCTATGGTTTACCAGTGCCATTTCCAGAGACAAATGTGGAACATCCCCGGTGTATTTATTATAAAAAATCAGCATTTTCTGTTGTAATGAGACCTGTCAACTTTAAATATATACACAGTGTATTTGTATTGACAAAGCCATTGACGACTCAATCAGTGAGCTGCAGCTCGTTTGAGAATAGGCATTAGCATTAGCGCTGCTTGTTTCGACACCATCAAACAGTATTGATTAGGCCATTATTAAGAGAGTGCACATGCCTTCATTGATCGGGTGTACAACACAGATCAGCAAGCAAGGAGGGGGGTAGGGATGGGAGTGGGGCTGGGGCCACAATGAACGATCAGGATATTACCCTCACATGGCCTTCCAGGAAAATGCAGTGGGGGTTGTGGGGATGGGAGTGGGTGCTGGGTGGTTGTTGCTTTAATGGGCTGTAGCATATCCATAAACAAAGACTGCCAGTCCTACCATATCAATTCCCACCAGTGTTACTCCATGCATTGGATTGAAACTTGTCAGCACACAGTATATTTAATTAATTAAATGTATTAAACTAATAAACTCTTCCTTACTCAGACACAACTACGCCCATCCCTTCCCCCACCCCCAACACACATACACACACACACACACACACACACACACACACACACACACACAACACACAGGGAACAAGTTAATTTCATGCTGCTCTGTTTTGGCCAGAAGTCAAGACTGTGTGTGGTGAGTCCCCATCATCACTAAGGCAACGCTCTTTCACATACACTGCCTGTTCTTTGTGTTGTCTTCATAATGCATGGAGCCCACAGAGATACACAGAATGGTGTGGTCTTTTATTTTGGCCATGAGAAGTCATTGGCAATGACACATACATGCATGCGTACACACACACACACACACACACACGTTCCTGGAAGCCCATTATCTGTTTGCCACATGGACATATATGAGCGTATTCCTCCATCTCTTTCTGGTTTCTTTCAACTCTCTCTCTTTCTCTGTCTGTCTCTCACTCCTACTCAGGCACTCAGGCATGCTGTCTCTGCTAGTGTTGCTCTAATGAGCCAGGCTCTTCACTCAGCTATTTATCTGCCTGATGAGGGCTTCTCTGGTGGAGGCGTGCTCCAACACATCTCTAATCATCTTCCCCATCTCTCAAAGCCCAAACAGCCTCCTCACTTCTTTCTTGCTCATATAGACACACACACACACACACATGCACGCATGCACGCACGCACGCATGCACACACACACCTAGACACACATATAGACACACAGACACAAACACACACACGGAGGTTCACACACACACATTCTGATGCATGAACACACACACACCCAGACATCCACACACATACACCTGTGTCTCAATCAAACCCAAACTATTCCTTTTGCCATAATCTACAAAGTTATGTGTCAGTGCAAATTACTGTTATCAGCCAGATTAATGCCACATATAAATTGAGAGCACTACCATAACTCTGATGGAGACACTTAGCGATGGCCCAATTTATGCCACTCACAGAGTGCTTGGCAACATCATGAATCATCTTTCTGCAGCAGATCTCTGAAATGTCTGGAAAGGGGAGCACCTTCTTCTCAGTTTCTTTCTGCACTTAAACTGGATCCTATTTAAGGTAAATAAACAGCAAAGCAATGGTCTCTCTACCATCAACAGTAACACCACATATCAAAGTGGAAATGTACCCTTGGTTATTTTTTACTACAGTACACAATTATCATGGCAACCTGCTCCATCAAGAGCAAATGAAAGTGAGTTGAAGTTTGATAAAAAAGTATAAGTCTATCACACAGAAATCTCTGCTGGTGTGGGCTGTGCAGACTGCCATGCACATAGATTCTCCCCTTTGCACAGAAGGCCCAGCATCAAAGAGACAGACTCTTCTGAACCATCCAGAGCCACATGAAGCCACAGCACTGGGTCAGGCCACACCCGTGGTTTTCTCACCGCCAAAGCCAATGTTGTTGATGGCATCTTCTGAAATGTGACTTGCGGGCAGAATGGCTGAGTAGCACTTAGACGAGCGCGGACAGATGCCCTGGGCCTGCGGTGGCCTCCAAGATCCAGAGCCCTGCTGGGTCGATGGTATCTGGGGCACACATCTGACCGTCTGGTGGTAGACGGGGGCTGACCTGCAAGCTGCTGTGGTCGGCCAGTGGCCACTTTGATGTCAACTCTTCCTCTGAGGGTTTCCCACAGCCCGACTCAGTGGCGACAGTGGCAGGGGCAGTGGTTTGGCTGGAAGAGCTCTGGCCTGTTGGGTCAGAGGTGAATCTGAAACCCATATAAAGGACATCCACTGTCATGCATGAACTCTCACACTAAGGCTGCTTGCACACTGCTCGAACAAGCGCAAACAAACACAAACAGTTTGGTCAGTGCGAACAGACAGTGTGTGTTTGTTTGTCACAGTCCGGCAGTCCGAAGAGTTTGGCATGTCGAGTCTGGTCCGGTAAAGTTTTAGAATGTCCGCGCAGTGTGGACAATTTTCCAATGAACAATCTGACCCGCTGTCTGGACAACTAGGTTCAGTATCACTTACTCCTTAAATCACTCATCGTCTCTGACTCGCAAAAAACAGCAACTTCTGGTTAGATAGACTATTATGTCCTAAACAAATCCTAATCAAATCTTGTGCATATTGTCAAATTTATGATGACTGAAGTCCTGGAGCTTCGTCTCATGTGACCTAGCGATGATGCATTGCAGCAGGTGTTGTATGTGCACTGCATTTGCACACAAAAGCAAGTATACATTTGTGTAGGGATATTAAACTAGATATTCATCAGTGTACATACAAAAATATTTTAAGCTAAATACACAACCGCAATGTCGTTAGACCAAGACTATTTCGAGTTCAACAAATTGGCTAAACGTTTATAATGAAGTATCTCGCACCGTGGCTGACTTTGGGCATAATCCAAAGCAAACATACAGAGATGGGCCGAACTGTTAAAATGTCAGCAGCATTACATTTTTAAAATGATACTGTAAAGGTTGTTATAGCACCTGCATGAATATTGCACTAAAAGAAGGCATAAAACTATGATTTTCTCACTCCACTTTGCGGAATACTAAACCAATGCAATGCTATAATTGGTCAGCGTTTAAAACCACACACTGTATCTTTTATGTATGGTAGCATCACCTTTCTGACAGTCTAGGCTAGCCTATGGTTTTGGATAATCCACTGACCATGGCTAATGCATTGAAATTAATAAACTATGTTATGTAGACATCTCCGCAGAACTCTAGCCTACTGTTCCATCACTTGGAAAACATTAAAAGCTTTCCCGTTGCATGAAGTGACTTTTTATTTTGCAAGGTGATGATGAGAGATAGGCTACACTCGTTGCAAAATCACTTGTCCAGAGCTGATAATATTTATAAAAATGCAGCAGTATTTAAATGCGTTAAGTAAGTAGTAGTTTAGGTATCAGCGAGATCACCTTTGCCTTTGTCAGTTATCAGTTTGTCAGTTATTGTCTAGGCAGTGTAGAATGCACACCTGACAATACGACTTTTGACAACAACTGCAGACTTGGAATGTTCCTGTTTGTTGGTGCTTGTTTAGGCAATGTGCAAGCTGTTTTAGATGTGCTGTTTTCAGACACACACACACACACACACACACACACACAGTACAAGCAGGTTGCCCTATCTCTAAGTCCAGACAAATCTGAAGTGACTTACACTTCATGAGGTCCCCAGCTTCATCATGGCATCTATACAATTTGTACAGGAATCTAGTAACATTGTCCTAATGTTTGGTGATGTTTTAACAGATATTTCTAAAATTACTCATTTATACTTGTGTTTAAGTGTTCAAATGAACTGTTTTAAAACTTTAAAACAGTAAGGAGGTTTGATGACAACACAACTCTTTCTTACATGTTTCCTGTCAGTCTATGTTATTTGATGCTTCTCATCAGGAGGCCATCAGGGTCTTTATCTTAATGAGGGATGGTACACCCCAACAAGTACTCTCTCCGTCCTCTTTCAATATTTAATCATTTATGTCTGGCAACCCTCCCACTTATATTGACCATGTCCTGAGACCTCCGTCTTCTGGACCATGTGAAAATGTCTTCTGACACTTAGGCTGAATTGACACCAAAACTATTGATGTTAAAGGCAACATCGAATGGAAAGCCATTTTTCCTTTGGTTTTGTTGAATTAGGTTGTGCACAGACACAGAACTGTCCTGAATGTGAAACATGGTTGTGCCCTCCTTCGTGTGTAAATATTGAACTTAGAACCTCATGAAGTATAACTTTTGCAGACTTTTTTAAAAATGTTAACTTTCAATTTTTTTTTACATTTCTTGGCTCTTACATCAGCACGGCTTTGTAATGGGAAGTTAACAGCACTAATATCATCAAAAAGCACAACAAAAACTGTACTTCTTAAGGCAACTGAAGAAGTTTCATGTGAATAGACATCTGTTAGTCCACATGCCCATTTGCGGGGTAAACTGAGTGGATTAATGCTGCATTCCAGAAAAGTGGGATGTTGGACATATCCTATTTGAATCTTACGAGGTCCATCCTCAAAGCAAACAAAGTTGAACGTAAACAAAACCATGGCTGATGACCACCATTAGCTATTATTTGCTTGGTTTGTGAAGAGACTATAAGATGTATGCGCATAACAAATGTAATCTTTTTATCAGCCTCCTTCATTGTTCTCCATTTTAGCGTACTGAAGAGCTTCATGCAGAGATTATGTAGCAATATCTTCTTGCTAATTTCCTTGTGTGAAATGAAAATATCTAATATAACAACTAAATTTATAACAAGCGATTGGTCATGACATTGTTTCATCCCTCCCACCGAAGACATAGCCCTCTGTTTGCTGATTGATGCATAGGGTGCTTTGACGGAGGAAACCTAAGCCTTTGAATAGGTACCTGACAGAGTGCTATAGCGAAATGTGATATTGAGCGGAAACACTAGATAGCGCTAGACTGCCTACATATTCTAAGCATCAATCAGTTATGTAATAAAATAAGGAGATCAGTGTAATTGCTATTCCTCATTTGTACTGTAATTAATGATGATTCTACTTTCCTTACCCAGGAAAGGGAGAGTTAACAACATCCTAATGGCATAGTTCCCAGATGTTTGAGAGGAGTGATAAGGAGTCAGTATTCAATTATCTTTGGTTCACCTGTGGTTGATATAAGGTTGTAACTGACAATGTAAAAAGTCATATGTCATATGTAGAATGTTGAGGTTTAAGTGTTTGAAAGCAATCAGGTCAATACGAAAAATAAGAGATATGTCACATGTGAAATATAGAGCAGCAATTATAGAGCCCGTTACGATACCTGCTGCCACAATCAGGGCGAGTGTAAGTCATGCGTTTACAATCTGTTAAATCTGCCACTGTTGGATGGCTGAGGCAGGGGAGCTTGGCTTCTTAACTTACTCTGAGTGTTAGGTGCTTCAGAGCCGCTTCAGTGTATCCACAAGTACATTTATAGCTATTGATAAACCAATAAAGGGTGCAATCAATAATGGTCTGACGTGTCCTACAAAGAGAGTTCTTTAGAGGGAGAAAGAAAGAGAGTGAGAAAAGACGAGAAAAAGTGTGAGGGAGCCAGGGAAGGAGTGGGAAACAGAGGCAGACAGAGAGGAGAGAAAGGGAAGAAGGAGAGAAAGAAAGTGACAGAAATGGAGAGCTACTGTAAGAAAAAACACAGGACAGAAAAAGAGGAAAGGTGATTAGATGCACAGATGGATGGATGGTGCTAAAAGGGAGCGAAAGGCTGGTGCTGGCTTTATTTTTGGCATAGTCTTTTGGGTTCCCATTGTTCTGCAGTCAACAGTCACCATTGCTTGTGTGAAACCACCTCTCTCAACAAAGGCTGGGCTGGAGACGGGGAGGGGGAGAGGGTGCAGGGAGAGGGGGAGAGGTGGAGTGCCCCAGGGGGATGGCTGGAGATTCGACTACTGCTGTCACGCGCCGGCTGCCTGTCAAGCCCAAGTTTTATAAGGTGGAGGATTTGTCTGTGTTTGACTGTGTGTGTGTGTGTGTGTGTGTGTGTGTGTGTGTGTGTGTGTGTGTATGTGTGTGTGTGTGTGTGTGTAAGTGTGTGCATACATTTGTGTACATGCTTTTGTTTTGTGTGTTTGTGTGTGTGTGTGTGTGTGTGTGTGTGTGTGTCTTGTGTTTGTTAAGAAAACGTCCCAGATTTTTGCCCCCCATCCAAGGCAACCTGCGGTGAATCTATGCAGCCAGTGGCCATGTCTACCTGGGAATCCTACACATGCTGCTTTTAGAATTTCAGTTAAAAGCAGCACTTGAATAAAATGAGGTGTGCCTTGGGGTGGCCTTGAGAGGGGTGGCTGGTGAAACCACCATATAACACTAGAATAGGAAGGCAAATGTGTATGCTGTGTGCTTTTAACAAACAAAAAGTTGACCTTGGCCGATGAACACAAAGTCATACTAGTAAACAGAAAAATTGGGTGAAAGTTTTTCCAGTTTTATATTTCATCTGTTTCAATTCAATTCAATTCAATTCAGTTTTATTTATACAGCGCCTTTTACAACAGTATTGTCTCATGGCGCTTCACAGAAGGAGCACCCAAGAGCAACAGGGGCAAGGAAAAACTCCCTTATGTTCAGTTAATCTAGGAAGAAACCTTGGGCAGATCCACGACTCAAGGGGCTAACCCAACTGCCAGGGGTCATGGAGAAAAATTACAATCAGTAGTAACCATGACAGACTATAAGTTGCCTATGGTTTTAGCTAAGGTTCATAATAGTTCATAATAGAGTATTATCCCACTTTTACATTACATTGTAGTCAGTCTATAGGTGGTTATCAGGAATTATGGCTGGACAATGTAGCAGCGGCCAGGCATAGTGACAAACTCGAAGGAGTGAGATGGTTCATGGGGGTAACAGCAAGGGTCCATTTGACAGCGCCATTGTGAGGGGGGGTCAATCACAAAGCCTCAGGAAGGGGAGTCGGGCCCAGCATCGGCGTCCAGGAAGGTCCTCTGTGATGGGGAGTCGGTCCTGACATGGGCCTCCCGTAGTGTTGGTTGTAGTCCACTCAGGAGGGGAGGGTGAGAGGAGTCCGCCGGAATGAGGCAGGGATGACACTCAGCAAAGATAATTGTGGACAGAGGAAAATAGTGAATTAAGCCAGGCTCACACATCAGAAAGCAAATGTGTAATTTGGGCATACATATATGTGTATATATATATATTTATATGTATATATAAATATTGAGAGAGAGCTGAAAGAGAGAGAGAGAGAGTTGTACGGCATGACACATGAAGGTTGTGTGGCGGCACTAGGCTATAGCAGCAAACTAAGGTATGATGCATGGTAACCCAGCACCACTGCAGGGATGGTCAGTGGCTGCCATGCCTCGCAACTGGGGGCAACAGCAGAGGCAGTCCCTTCCAAAAGACCTGTTTCTGTGTGGAAATAACTGAAGCACTATGACTTTAAGAACCAGGACTGTTTAGGATTCTTCTTCAGGGCAAAGTGTCTTCTGCCTCTGGCCACGGAGCTGAGAAAGTCACAGTTGTCATATCAGCCATGACAGGTAAGCTCCAGTTGACCAGGCCCACAAATGGCTTAACACCCCCCTGCATCATCTTTCAGCTTGAGGGCAAAGCCAATCTGTAATTCATTCAGGCAAAGTATATCTATGACTCAAACCCTTTCCTCACCTCCACTCACACATAGAGAGAGAGAGAGAAAGAGAGACAGAGACCAGTCTTCACTAAGTGGGCTCCATTACTTTGGCTGATTTAAGCTGGCACTTCAGAGGCACGTCGCTTAGCAGCTGCAGGGGACAACTAAATCACTGTGAAGACACAGTGTCTTACACAGGTTTCATTATGGGATGGATGTGAGGAGAAGAGAACGCAGTAGGGAGTGTAGAATGCTGCTTCCTTCCCTGTAGGTAGTTGGGTAGTTTTCTTTGCTGAGAGGGGCAATGACAAGAGAATAGCCTGTGGGACAGATGCTTCTGGTAATGAACCACTTGAGACACAGGAGATCATTGGCTGCATATGGTGTTTGTGCGCGTGCACACAAACACACACAAAAACACACACACACACACACACACACACACACACAAACACACACTGAATACACAATACAAATACAAAACACACTTTGGACACACAAAATAACTAACAGGGCAAAAATGTGAACATCTAAGCATTGTAAGGGTATTGCTTAGAACTGTTAGAAAATCTATGACATTAATTTTGAGTCATGAAACACACAGGATATTCAGCCAGTTTTATGGTAAAAGCAGCAAGTTGTGGATTACTATACGTAAAGGGGTGAGTTATTTCTGTTTCAGTGGACTGTTGCAATATATTAACATTATTTTGACTTGTGTATAGGGTTATGCTACAGTAGTAGGTGCAGAGTTTCTGTGGGTATGCATGACGAGTTTGCATATATGTGACTTGTTGAGGTCAGTAATGCCAGCCATCATGGTAGATAGAGAACTTTTTTAACAGTAGGGGGTAGATCATCGCCAGAAATTCAATCAGAGGAAGGTTGTGAACTAGCCTGTCCTCTATGTTGATACAGCACATGTGCATTAAAAAAAAATAGCATTTTCCTTTCCATGAAAAAATTCTAGGGCACTGTGTGTCAGAAGACATATAGAAACCACAGATGACTCAAATGAAAAAGTTACACAAACAGAAGATGAACAGCAAAACAATGTTACACAAACTATATGTTGCCTCACATGTCATTATAACCCAACTGCACTGAATCTATTCACATCATGAATTCAGGCACAGTTCTAGAAGACATGGATGTTCATGGTCATGGACAGTACATCAGCACGGAGGCATCAGTCCATAACATTTTAGATAACATTTCTGCAAATGTTTCAAAAAAACATTTCAACCATTTCATAATCATTACTTCTATCGATTGCTACTTTTCTCAACTATTTCTGGGGGGTTTGCGCTGCTTTGTCCTCAGCCAGCTAATCTCACTGAGGAGTTTGTATTCAGTGAGGCACAGGGACACAAATCATACATGCACCCTCTGTGAGACATACAGTACCTTTGTGATGGGGTGGAATGAGTTATTGATTGGAGGAGAAAATTAAAAGCGCTTTGGCAAAAAATCATTGCACTCCATAAAGGGCAAACATGCGCACACATGCAGGAAATTGTTCAGCACCGTTTACTGACTATAAAGCCAACAGATGTAGAGATTTTTTCATATCTGCATTTACTGTAAGGGAGCAGGGATCAAGCGAGTGGAAATGCAAGTGGCCAGGAGTAACTCATCTAGACTAGGGTGTAACATGCGGCCTCACCGATGTATACCGATATTTCGTCTTACTGTGAATGAATGGGGCCACGAACCAGGGATTTTCAGTCTCCTCCTGTGAGCTACAGAAAGGTAGTGGCTTGCATGTAGAGTGAAAAAGGTCTCTCTCTGCACATGGCTGTGTCTTAGCCTCCTGCGTCCAGGGCCAGTTTAAGTAGAGATATTCATGAAGAGAGTCATTAAGGTCATGAGATTTGGAAGTTAATACTGTTCCTCCCACCCAGACACAAAGATACACACACAAACACACACACACACACACACACACAATCACACACTTACACAGAGAGAGACAGAGAGAGAGAGAGACATTGCTAGATTTGAACAGACTCACATACATGGACCTTACTGCCTCACAATCTCAGATTGCATGTTGCAATCTGAATCTCAGGTAGAGGGCAACCACTTGCAATTCAGTGGTTCCAAACCCCTCTTCCTGCAAGCAATATCGGTTTTCACTCATTCCTACTTTCACTGTTAAGTGCTCTCTCTCTCTCTCTCTCCCTCTCTCCCATACTCATGCTGCTGGAGCTCTCACAGAAGTCCCAGTACAACAGTTACAGCAGAGTCACAGTGGCACGGTCTGCCACCTCCATTTACCTAAAACAGTCTCTCTCTCCTCCTCATCCCCTCTTTCCCACACACACTGTCTCTCCTTCTCTTCTTCTCTACTCTTCACCTTTACTCAACATCTGTCACTCATTGTCATTCCTCCAATTTCCACCCTCTCTACACCCTTCTTGTCCTCATGAAGTCTTCAATGTATCTCTCTCCTACACCCTCCTCCATCCATCTCTCCCCACCTTCCTTACACCCTTCCTCCATCTATCTCTCTCTCTACCTCCCTCTCCCCATCTCTACTCCCCTCATGGTCCTCCCTCCCAATCTCTAGAAAAGATGTCCCTGCTTGGCGAGAGGGACATATTAATTCAGAGGGTTGTGCGCTATCATGTCTAGCATCTGTAAAACGCTTTGCTCTCCCCAGGCCCCCGCCTTCAGATGCCAGGTTATCAGACACTCAACACCAGGGTCCTGTGCCTGCAGGTAGCCTACGTGAACCGATACACTTGTTTAAGATTGCAGATAATGAAAATATGGTAATACATATATATTGCACTCTTCAATATTTAATGAGAGGAAAGTCAGGGAATACAAAAAAAAAACTGCAGACCTTGAAGCCAGAAAGGCTGAAATAGGACTCTAGATAAATAATTAAAGTCTTTCGTACTGTACTTTATTGATTCATATTTAGACTTTTTTTTCTCTCTGAGGAACCCATGAAAGAGAATTTACTAGAAGCAGCATCCATGCTGTTCCACTGCACGAAAAAAAAGCTTGAACTTTGCTACTTAGGTCACCGCAAATCCAAAATCCGGGGCCATGATTAAATTGTTTGTCTTTTTTCCTTTGTTTCATTTTCCCCCTCTATCCTTTTCAGATCTGCTGTCACAAAACACTAATCCCTAGCTAGCATGGCATCAACTGTAATTAACTGACAAGGAATAAACATCAGTGCTTTTCCAAGGGCTTTCCTTGTTCCCTTGTTTATTTGTTCAGAGCAGACATGGGTGCCACCATTTTGAAAGCTGATGTCATGCAAACCATCCAACATCACCACATCAACTCCCAAATTACCACCTAACAAAAAGTGATGGTTGACAGTAATCATACTTTCAGAGAGAATCAGAACGGAGAACCACCCTGCAGCTCCTTGGCGCCAGCTCACAATTTCAATGGAGGGAAAGTGTGTGAGGAGAGAACCGGGGCCCGCTTGTCTTCAGGGCCTCCGGGAGACTTGAAGGGCAGCTTTGTCATTTAATCATGCCTGTTTGAGCATGCAGTCATTGGTGAGAAACCCCTTTCCCTTGGCTCATACACTGGGGTAATGATACCAGGCAGAGAGAAGAGGAGGGGAAAGTGAAGTGGAGTGGAGAGGAGAGGAGAAAGGGAGTGGTGAGAGAGAGAAAAGGAATGCAGAGAAAAGATAAGAGGAGGAGTAGGAGGAGGAGAGGAGAGAAGGAGTGGTGAAAAGGAGAGAAGCGGAGAACTGAGAGGTATGAGGACAACAGACACCTGCGTGGGGGTGGCCTTGCTGTCAGTTGTATCAAAATAACCTTTACATCATATGGATGGGCTGCATGACTTAAAGGCAGAGGAGGGTGACAAATGAAGGAGAGAGAGAGGAGAAGAATAGATTGAGTGTGAAAGAGAAAGGGAGAAAAAAGAGAAGGAGTCATAGGACAGAGACAAAAGGGAAGAAAAGAATGAAATGTGTAAATATCTAAAAATAGTCACATCATATTCATTATTTCAAAACATGAGTCCGCTTGTCCTTGTATCTCTCTAAGTTCACTCTCAAATGGCTTTGGACTCATCCACCTAGAATGATAATGGGGAAAAAATCATAATTATACAACTTAGTAAAAAAATCTTTAAAAAGGGGGCATGCTATTTGCATTCACTCTGTACATGACAGACATTCTGGCTGGGCATTTGCTCATTGTTATGGGGTTAAAAGAGAGATTGTCCTGAACCAAATGAGATTGATTTTAAAAGTAGACTGGACATTTAATATCGGTCAAAGCAATAAAGCTCGCATCAGCGTGGCATGCTGCTGTGTGTGTCATTTTCTGTGCCCACAGAGGCACTCCATTGTCTGTGATTGGACATGGGTCTGTGGATGATGAGAGAATAGATTACATTCAGACAGGACATTGGAAAGGAAAAAAATGAGAAAAAGAGAGAAGAGAAAGGGAGAGAAAAGGAGAAATGAGAAAAGGGAGCAGTAAGGCAATGAAGAGAAATAGGGAGGGAAGGAGAAACATGGATATGAAGAAATCAATGTAGGAAAGAGGGAAACATTATGAGGGAAAGAGAGAAGACAGGCATAAAAGGAAGACAAAGAAATAAAGGAGTATGCGAAAAAGCAAAGAGTGTGGAGAGATGGCGTTTGCATTTTGAAGGGTATGTCTCATTTCTCCTGATCTTATTATCCCGGTCCCTGGGGCAGAGAGAACGCTTCTCCAAGCCACGGCCTCACTGAGCTCCTCCTGAGCCTCTCCCAGCTCCTTTGAGCTCAAATCCTCAAAGACAGTCACAGTAGGCCGAGGTCAGGCTGGAGCATGCCACTGTTTGACTAAGGGCCTTTCACATGCTGGCTCTGGAGCTCCGACTGCTACTGCTACTGCTACTGCTACTGCTACTGCCTATGCTGCTGTTGTTATTCTTTGGTTAGTTTTCTCTGTGGTGACGGGAATTGCATTTGATTCTGATCTGGGGGGAAGGGAGGTTCTGTACTTACAACCCAGAATTAATTTTAGCAGTGAAGGGTCAGACAGATTTTTTTTTTTTTTTAACGAAGGAATCAATCGGACTTCTTAACAATCCATACATTGATACAAGCGACCTCTCACAAGCCCTCAAGCGATTTCTCTCTTTGAAGTCACCTTGGCTAGATCCTCTCAAGCCTGTGTGTGTATGTGTGTGTGTGTGTGTGAGAGTGTGTGTGGTAGACAAGAAAACACAAGAGGCTTCGCTCTCCCCACCCAAAAAGAAAATATTCATCAGTTGTCCTACTTTGTTTTCTCTCTCTCGCTCTCTCTCTCTCTCTCTCTCTCTCTCTCTTTAGCTTTATCCTGCTAAAAGCACACAAGTATCGGCTCCCACTGCACTTCAAGAAATTCCAGTTGCTAAAACTACACCTCTCCAACCTCCAACTAATCCAAAGCTTTCTTGCCATTTGAAATTGGTTATTAGCTTATTTACTCAACCCATTTGCTTCTCAAAGTCAAGAGAGCTGGAGTCTCCGTGGTGACATCTTAAACACAGCTCTTTGAAGTGACATGGCTTTGATCTTGGTTCACCAGCTTTCCTCTTTGAATTGTTGCATACTTTTATTTTGATCAGATGCCAATTTCTATCACTGTATGTCTGCAGTCTGAAAGGTTTCTTTTTTTCTCAGTTTGTTTGTATTGGTCTGTGTCTCAAAGGGACCTTCAACACGTGCCGTGACCCACCTGAAATTACTTTAAACCCCAACCAGCCTTTGTTCTTGCAGGCTCTGTCCAGTCCGATTCTCGGGGACCTTACCAGAACCACCACACATATCTTTGAAGGTACTTGGCAGTCTCTGAGGCTTTAAGACAGCCTGCCAGTGTTGGTTTAAACAGCTTGTTGTTCAAGAGACACAATATATGTGAGAACTTCAAAGCTGTTGTTCTTGTTCTTGTTAGCATTGCTGGATAGGGAGTACTGGGCTATCCAGACATGACTATAAAAAAAAAAAACATTTATGGTCTCATTTGTAATGCAGCTTACTCAATGTTTTTCTGTGCTCTGCCTGGCATAGATAGAGGAGTGTTTACCAGTGGAGTCAGTATTATTTTGACCCACAACACTGGAAGTTTACAAATGACAACAGGTCAAACAAAACCTAAGAGCAATGCCTCCTTCCCTTTCTGACTGTCAGTGGCAAAGAACACCTCACTTCTGCCAGGGATGTATGAGTCACTTTGAACAGATACAATGCAACTGCACTTTTCAGGGCAGCGATGCTTGCCATCCAGATACCCAAAGTACACAAGCAGTAGCTCTTCCTCTGAAGACCTGTTTCTGACTGCCAAAGGCAAAGTCCTGTCCTACTTTTATGCCTGTTAAAGTGCCACAGTACTATCACTATTTAAAAACTTGACAGACATGAAAATCTATAAGATGCTAAAGATAAAGAATAAAGGGGAGAAGGCAAAGTGAGGTGTGTTCTATTCCAGTGTGTGAGTGTGAGCTGTGTGTCCCAGAATGAAGGAATGTGTTGGCAGTCTGCGTCTGACTCACAGTTTGGGGTTTTAAGACTGAGTTCGTTCTCACTGACTCAGCTCAGTGAGCGATGCAGTGGGACAACCCAACTTTAGTAAGTGTGTGTGTGTGTGTGTGTGTGTGTGCACGTGTATGTGTGTGTGTGTGTGTTGGAGGAGTGAGTGTGTGGGTGCACGCCCATGGATACCTACATACCCACACAGGTCTGCCTGTGTGTGTGTGTGTGGTGTGTGTGTGTGTGTGTGTGTGTGTGTGTGTGTGTTTGTGTGTGTGTCTATGTGTGTGTGTCTATGTGTGTGTGCTCACAAATGTGTGTGTGTAGCTACTTAAGTGGGCATGTGAGGTGAAAATGAGTGTGTGTGTGGATGCAGTAAGATCAAAGTGATCCTGCAGGGGGCCTGCACAGATTGAGTTGTGTCAGCGCTCTTTTGGCTGTAATGAGATGAAGATGTTGAGGGCTTTAAAGCCCAGGAGTCACATGTGCCATGGCACAGAACAGTCCTCACTCCCTCAGAGACTTTGCTGTAAGGATCTGCCAAAAACATTTTTTTTTTCAATGAAATGTAAAGACTTTGAAATATGTTCACAAACTATTCTATATTTAGTTACTTAGATTTAAATATATACATACATGTACAGTGTATTCTGAAAGCTTCCAATAACACGAAATATCCTTACTCTCAAAACCAAGTAGCTGTCCGTGGTGCTGAAAACGAAACTGCGCTAAGGTCCCTAAAATTTAGAAAACAAATAGACACCACTGTGAACAAAAAGATGAAAAATATATATTAATCAAACCCGTAGTCAAGAACACTTCATACCATTTCATGCCAATTTTAACAAAATATTAAAACATTTGCTGACCTGTATTATGCTTGTCTAGAAATAACGGTAGAAAGAAAGATGGCCAGATGATAGTGATAGAGGGAAAGAGTGACTGTGTGTGTGTGTGTGTGTGTGTGAGAGAGAGAGAGAGAGAGAGAGAGAGAGAGACAGAGAGGTCTCTTCCAGACTCAGGCGTGGATCTCTCACTTCAGACCTCCTTCCCATTCCGTGTGAATCACACAAGACATCGGGCGCAAAGGATAACTGAGGAGACAGATACGACAAATAGGATTGCGAAGACGGACTTTTCGTGAAGGCATGGACGCCACCAGTTTTGTGATAAACATGGGGTCCAGAAAAGCTGGCTGGCTGTCCGGTCTGACCCTTCTCCTGGCATTTACCTCTGTCCTCGGGGCAAGCAATTGTGAGTTACTCCGATAACCTCTGTTAAAGTGTTTGTGGCTCTGTTTGCAAGTATGCTAGAGTGTGATTCAAGTCAGGAGAGTGATTGTGTTCATTATAGATTGTATGCCAATTAAATGTGCGGTTGGTGATACGCTGTCGAAACACATTTTATGCACCGTCTACTTTCATTCTTCACCGTCCACAGCCTATTCTTATGATGTTGCCGCGGGAAAGATGTGAAAGCGGTGTGAGCGACGGGGATTTGCTGTAGCCTAAAACTGAGGGGAGCATTTAAAATGCATACTGTACCTTAGTTTATATTAGTGAGAAGGCAGGGGACTTTACAGATTGGAAAATGTTCCACAAGTTTCTTTTTTCTGCGTCTTCAGCAGATTAGCTATAAGAGAGCAGCGTAGATTAGCATCTGAAAACATTCGTTCTCCACACAGCGTTGATCTACAATCAAGAAACTCTTATCTGCGCCCTAAACAGCAACAAATGGGACGTTGTTTCAGGCGTTTGAGTCATAATAGTAGTCTACGTAGGCTACCACCAAAATGCTGACACTGATATTTTGGATGCCTTATAAGGATTAATTTCCGTGCCAAATAATAAGACGGGAAAACATACATTAATTCTGCATGACAGATTTATGTGGCCAATAAATGTGTTGATAATTCATACGATAGGCTACAGTATCAGTGATGACAAAGTGCAGAAGCATATCGATAGACCTCGGTGCAACAGACTTCCAAAATATCCTATCTACTGTCTCATCACAGGCCTATTTACTGATACAGTTCCACAGTTTAAGTATTTACTGTTTTCTTAATTTTAGAAACTGTGAATTTAGTGTTTTTAATCACCTTAAAGCAGCACCAGACCTATTAAGGAGCACTGCTAGTCCTTGATATGAATTTTGAGGGTTTGGGGATATGTTCTGTATAAGGGTATATGTATCTGTTTCTATCACTCCGCACGTTTTCGCACCTCCGTAAAGTCAGTCGGTCATACTCTCATTGAATTGACCCCAGCATGTATTTTTTTTCCTTTTAAACATGTGCCCTAAACTCAATACCAGGCGTACACTACTGTGGTGGGATAAAAAAAACGGGTGGAACACCTGCGCTACCTTAATCTAAACCGTGCCCTGTCTTTCCTTCCGAAAAATAATGGGATTGAAAAAGTGAACATTCAAGGTTATGGTTGAACGCCTCACTCAGGCGATGTCAGGAAGTTGAAAGGATGGAAAATAGGTCACTGTTTCATGTTGAGGGAGACATATTTTCTTTTACTTGTGACAAATTCTAACAGGACACTAGCCTACATATACCTGATATGGCGAGTCCCTGTCAAGGTCTACCCCGTTAAAGACCAAGTGTAGCACAGTGGCAGAGTACAGAGAAAAACAGCTTGTGTGTGGGCATGTGTGTGCCACGCATCTGCATTTCTGTGTTTACCCAAATTGCTGCCAAAGTTGGTAAACATGCTTGCAGCTGTTTTAGCAGATAAATACTGATGCACCCACCTGTGAATTAGCAGTGCCCACACTCACTTTGTTTACACTGAATTTGATTATCAGTTTTTTTTGTTGGCATATGGCATAATGCCATCTCTTGTAGCTACAATGGATTGTGGATTGTGAGTGTTTTTTTTCCCATCAGACAGAAATGAGAGGGACTGTTTGACATCTGGAATCTGCCAGCTTATTAGGAGTGATGTTCAAACCCACCATCCTGTCTTTCTAGTATTGGCAGCCAAACTATGTGAGAGAGAAGACAGATTGAAAAGGTTATATGTGAGTAAGATCTGAATTTACAGTAGCTCAAGGGAGCTTGGGGAAATTAAATGTTTTCAAACACCCACTGTAGTAACATCTATTTCATTAAAGCGCTGTGATGAACTCATCATGTCTCTGTCCACAGCAATCTCCAAGGCTAGATTTGACCCTTGTTTTATAAAATGATTAAATGATGAAATAAAGAGATTTAATTGGAATTGGAGAATATCTTGAAATTAGTTAAAAAGGAAAACCCTGAAATATTTTTTAAAAAGATAATAATTAATTAAACAAAATAATTTCTCTGCTGTGCCAATCCTGCATAGACAAATGGCCACATTGCAAACAAATATGCAGGTAGGTAGCCTAACAGTTGTACCTAGTAGAAGTGTGGGCATGCAAGTCCTCTGTTTAGGGGGTCATCACTGCACCTCAGAGACAAAGACAGACAATTGGCAAAATCCAGGGTTTAATTTCTGTTGTCCAATGAAAGGAGATCCATCTACTTTCAACAAATCTCCTGAGATCCAGTGACAGGCTTCACACATAATTATAGCCTTTCACCAGACAAGCTTCGGCAAAAGGGGAGAGACCTTGAGCCCTGAGACAATGAGCTTTTATGAAAATGAAACAGGTGCAGGTGAAGACAAAGAAAAAGCTGGTCTGCTCTTTCCCGCCATCAACTGGGTATTCATCAGCTGAAATAGTAACTGAAAATGCAGACATCAGTGTTTGTCATCCATGGAAACTAGCATAACTATGTTCCCAAATATCTGTGGTCAATATTATGGGTTTTATATCCAACCACTGCTGGAGATAAGATTTTGGCAAGCTAACTTTTGTAGACTTTTGTAAATTGTATGACCCATAATTTTATCACAACACTGTAATGAGCTGGTCAGCCATCCATTACCAGGTACACTACCAGATTTGTATTACTTCATTATCTCCTTTAGTAGAAGAGCTGCAGAACTGTTTTTGCCCAAGCAGACTAGTATGGACTAGTAGTCCTTTACCTGTATGAGTCAGGAATGGCTTAATGTAGAGTACACCTAGTACAGTGAGTGTCCACGTTGCACATCACTAAAGCATGTCATCTTGATATTTGCCTTTGAGTGTGTTAGCACCTCCATCAGCGCCCATAACGGCTGTCTTGTTCGGCCTGCGTTTCCACTGCAGAGCAGGAGAGCTGAGCATGTCTATCATCTCTGCATGGTGCACCCACCATCCCAGCAGGTTGATCTATCTCTCCAGAGCCATTTGAGAGTCAGCGAGTGAGTGTGCAGTCGACCAACCCAGCTGACGCCACATGTCCCCTGTCACAGGGCATTGTGTGAGCAGACGGCTCTCCCAACGCAGAGGGCCAGTCACAAATGCAATGTCACACTGTCACATCCATGGCTCACTCATTTGGACTCCAATCAGGCAGCTCCATTCAGAGGTTTGGGAACGCCATACTGGTATATTGTGTGGTGTCACATTTTCCAAAGGGTGGGAGTTAGCTAGTGTGGGAGTGTGCTGGTAGCTGTTCATCTCTGATAGGAGTGCAGTGTGTAGATAAGAAGGCACAGTCATGATAATCATGTTAAATTATTGAATCATGCTTGATGGATATTTCTGTCTAAATGAATCACATCATGGAAAAGTACCATGTTAGGGGATGTGAGGCAAAAGAACGTACAGATGTTGATTTGAGAATTTGAATGACTTGTCGGCACATTTTTAGTGAAAAATGTGTGCTGGGCTTTTCTGCTAAGCTTCAAATGATAATAAAAAACATGGATGTGCATTTCTTCAGATAGAACAGGTGGAACAGTACAGCACAGGGTTATTAACTTATTAGAAACCATTATTAGGAACAGTTCAGTTTTAAGTCAAGTAAAAAAACACAGATTCTCCCAGACCATTTGTATCTTATTCTTTTACACTGAAGTGGATTTCAGTTCCTCACACACACCACAGTATGTGCACACAATTTTCAACTTGCATGTGAAGCTAAGAAAACACTCTAAGCTTGCTATCAGTTCCTCCTCATAACTGATCTGTTGACAGTTTAAAGATAAAAACATAGAGGAAATTAAGGATATGGGCAGGACTGAGAGCAGTTGAATGAAAGTGTTTGGTCATGTGGAAAATGGCCCCTTGAAGGTTGAAGGCTTTTCCATTACCGAGTTCATTTCTGATCTTTTATTTATTTATTTGCTCATTCACTTATTACCCCCACCACCACTCCCCCGTGCTGCTGACTCAGGGAAGTGAGGATGTGATTACAGTTTATTTCACCTGCTCTGAACTGGCCAACTTCCAGCAGGTGTCAGATCCCCTCCAGCAGTTAGCCTGTGGTCAGGGCAGAAATCACATTTTATCTTATGACACTAATGACCTTATGAAGTGCTCTATACACTGAAGTAAGTAGCCATGGTGTCTGCTGTATATGTGTTTAAGGGATGCAAATGGGTCGCAGTCTGCTGGACTGCCCTGAAGATCTACTGCCCAATTATTACCCATAACAGGCCTGTTGAAGAGAGAGAGAGAGAGAGAGAGAGAGTGATCCTAGCAGGTGAAGGAAGAAAGGTAAGTTAGGACACACTCTATCTGGATCTCTGCTACCAATCCAGACAGACAGTTGTTAAAATAGAACCCACAGCGGAAATGAAAATCTTGTGAGACACAGCAATAGCCTAACAAGACTGTCCTGGTCAGAACAAGACAGAGGAGCAGTTTATGACCTGAGCCTTCAACGGGGAAAAGGAGTTCAAGTCAGGTCAAGGAAAAAGTAAGTTGACTTGTAATTTCTTTTGGAAATTGGACCAAAGCAAGTGTGCCACAGGAATAGGAGAACATAATTTAACAGAGATGTTTTCTCTTTACCATCAGGACTCTCTGTTGAAGCAACTTCTAAAAATCCTAGCTGACCACATGTTATTGCACTTGCCTGTAAGTGAATACAAAGCTACTGAATTTGCCTGTGACTGAAAAGAAATTACACTTTAAAAATGCAAACAGCTCTCAGGAAACAGAGCATTATGATGACATCTCCTCATGATCACTCGCTCTTAACCACAAGCTGGACAAAATGTAAATGGTTTGTGCTGTGTCATAGTTTTTACTCCAGGAGAAAGAAAATGATTTGCATTTCCTTGTACATTAGGAGGTTTTGCAACAACCACTTATTTTTCCTGCTAAAGAAATGGTATCATCACTGTGAACTGACTGTACAGCTGTCAATGAACAGATGCACTTTCCATAAACACTGCAATTTACTGATATTTAAAGGCATACCAGGCAAGGTCATTTTGCAAAATGTCTTCAGCTGTGATGTTTATACATAGGGGAGGGCTACACATACACATTTATTTTCCTCAATCATGATCTGATACTGATTCATTATAAGTAATGAACTGCTACATGGATGCAGTTTACACATTAGTGAGGTTTGCATAAAACACTGTCCTTCAGTTTAGACATGGTGTGGCTTATAGTTTGGAAATGTTACTTACTTTGTAAATAAGCTTCTCTGACCCATACAGTTCTCTAGCTCATACCAAGCCACATGGACACCATGTGGGTCTTCAACATTTTACAGGTCAAGGTTAAGCATTTGAAGTTTTGGTGCTGATAACTTATCGACTGCTCAGGATGAATGTGATGTGGTGGTGGTCCTGGACTAATACTTACTAATAGCCCAGGATGAATGTTACTTGCAGGTGGTCCTGGATTATCATTTAACAGTAGCCCAGGACAGACATGCTGAGGTGCCGATCTGGCATTTAAAATCAGTGATTCACAAAATCACCATTAGATGCAGTCCCCCCAAACATTAATCATACTACTAGAATGTTCTCTGGTGTCTCCTGTCAGTGCCAGACCCTTAGAATCATCCTAACACATGTTGGCATCAGCCTTAATGTTGGGAAAACCATATTGCCATATTGCCATAAATTGAAAAATATTGGTAACTTACCTGAAATGCATTAAGACAAAAGTAACTAGCCTGTTTTGAAAATGTGAGTAGAAAGCACAGATTTTAGCTGTCAGAAAAATAAATACTCAAGTTATGTACAGTTACCTGAAAATGCTAATTAAATACAGTACTTAAGTATTTGTACTTAGTTACTTCCCATCTCTGCCTATACATAACCTGTGATATTCGCACTGTTTGAGGACGCGACAGCTGTCTCAACACCGAGTGCGAGCAAGCTCCAATTCATGCATATTAACTTACAAATATAACAAATGTATAAAGATTGCACATCGTTAACTCATCAAAAATAGCCTATTTTGGCAATTCGTGGTTCACCTGATTTACCCACTTTATGCTTTTATGCTTTATGCTTTCTAATTTTTGTTTGTAATTTCAGTATAAGCGGTAAAATGTAGTTTCAACGTACATAGCCTAACTGATTTAAGCGTTCAGAAATGTTATAATATGTCTGACCCGCTTAAAGCTGCTTTGAAATGTGTGGATTTCCTTCGGAAAATAATTCTGTTTACATGATGCTCAAAAACAGCCGGGAAGCCTGTCTAAAACATGCCACAATGCTAAAAATTTTCAGAATTATCCTTGATGCATCAAGTGATAATCGTGAGCATGACCCAATTCAGAATACCTGTTGAATGCATTTCCATTTTGTTGAGTAGAAAACAAATAGATTTGTTGTAACAGATTTGTCTTAATTTATAGAAATTAAGAGTAGTTGCTTTACACATGCTTTACACCTCTAACCTCTAACCTTCCAGGCATGGCCATTTCAGTTTGGCTTGATGAGCATTAGCTAAATTCATGGGAATTAAACAGTTCTAATCAATGAGGGCTGCTCAGGTGGATAAACTCTGTGACATCCAATTGCTGTGTCAAATTCATTTTTCAAAAAACTGATGCGTGTATGTCATGACATGACGGCAACACTGCAGGAAAAGCTTGAGGCATTACGTGGAAGCCAGCCTGGATGCTAGGCTTATTTGAGGATGGCACTTTAGATTCACCCCTTAAAAAATGTAATTACAACAAGACAATAATGAATCAAATCTCACTAATGAATGATTTATGATGCTGTTGCAACTCCTTGCAATTAGGGACTCAGGTCATTCTTCTACTGTGATGATTCTTTGATATCATGAGCTAGGATAAGTGGCTTGCAATTGAAATTGCAATGGCTTTGAAATAACAACATCCTGAATACCCTGACAACTCAAAACAGTTATGTTTGCCTTACAGTTGATGGTGCTAGAAGACATTATTTGGGAAGGCACACTTATATACCATCAACCTAGTCTCTGCTATACAACTGCATTGGATTTTAAATATAGGGGGAAAACAACATGCATTCACATAATCTCTAGACTGTGTTCAAATGCTCAGTCACCACCATACTGTAGCAGTGTACCATTGTCACTTATTGTCATTCTTCCATCATAACTAGCATAATAAATGTGACCTTGGTGGTCAAGTGGCTGTCATTTTACAACCAGGTTTCAGTGGCATCACATGCACTAAGTGGCAGCCTAGAGGAGGAGTGGGCAGTGTGTGCTTGGTTGCGATGGGGGTCAGGTAGCGCTGCAGAGGCAAGAGTGAGATGATGGAAAGGAAGGAGGGAGTGGGTTACCAAAGCACAGGGCTCTTTCTGAGAACTGCCACAGATGGAGATCAAGGGCAGCGGGTGGAAATTTTTTCAAACATTAAAATTAGGCAACGGACAAACAACACCAAAACGTGTTTTAATGAGGCAATGAAAGGCCACCAAGTGGTGCACCAGATAAATGCAGAAAAAAAAACACAGTTCATTCCAGTTGCCTCCAACAACCATATGGCACTTCAGTTCCACAACTAAAATCACTGTATTCAGGCTGCCTCTCCAGGGGATTAAGAAGCTACACCACAGGCCCCACATTTGGGGGAGCATTAGCCAGATGAGCATGCTAAAGGTTGAGCAGGAGGCTGTGGAAACCCCCGGAAGCATACGGCCAATGGCCGCTCCTGGAGACAAATGGATGTGTTTTTCAATGGTCAACTTCTCTTTGATCGCAGCTCTCTCTTTGATCAGATGGGTTAGCAGCGGGATTAGCAAATAAAGAAGACGTGCGTTAGCAGTATTTAAAGAGTTTGGGAAAGCCAATGTAGCCTTGGTGGAATCTTAAAGAGGTTTGCTTTCATCCTGTAAATGCGCTCCTACTGGAGGCAGGATTGACCAAAGCTTCACACAGCGGGGAGAGAGAAACAGAGACAAGGTCCCTCTGTCTGCTTGGGCCATTTAATTCAAAACAAGTGAGAGGCAAAAGTGTGTGTGTGTTGACTTAACCACTCGAGCACAGTTTAAAAACCAATCCTCTCCTTGCACACCTGATCCCTCACCACGCGCGCCCAGAATAGAGAGCCCTCTCGCTGCAGACACACCAAACCATCAAACGCCAGCGGAGAAGGAGAAGTAGTCCAGTGCAGAGCGAAGAAGACGGGTGGGTGGTTTTGGGGGTGGAATCCTATTACTGTCGAGGCTTGTGTTTCTGTGCAATTCAGTCGATCTGTGAGGTGGTGATTAACACCCCACACTCACACGTACACACACACACAGCTCATGTACACACTCATCCACACAAAATTGCACACATGCGTAACGGAAATACACTGAAGCCTGATAATCTCCTTGTTAAGTCCCCCGTTAATCAGCCATATCGTGTGCACAGAGCGTCTGCATTATCGATCTCTACTGCTATACATAGAGGACACAGGCTACACACACACACACACACACACACATACAGACAAAGCAAACATGGTAGTAATCTCTTTCCATTACACAGGGTTTAGCTAGTTTAACAAGACTGTTTTGACTTCTCTGATTCATTTGGGAAGGAAGGCAGTGAGGATTTGTTTTCATGTTGAGTATTGCGTCAAGTGTACGTTTGCCAAAGCGTAGTTGAGCACAGGGCACTGTGACAAACTGAGACAGTTTCATAGAGTCTCACTTTAGATAGAGGTAGTAGTCACAGTAGTTGACACTTTCATATTTTTGAAGTTCTCGACAAATCATTAGTGACCTTTGACATGCTAGAGACTACACAGAACCTCTGTTCTTTATCCATCCTTGTTTTGTCTCCAAGTCATTCAGTCCAAGCTTCCTCTCTTCTGTCCTTCATCCTTCTCCTTCTGCCCCATTCTCTTTTGCTATCTCACTCCCTGTCCCTTACACACACCATTCCACAGAGATGCGCACACACACATACACACACACGCACGCACACACACACACACACACACACACATACAGCTGCAGGACAAAAGCTCTTGTATGGCACTCTCTTCCCCATGATAAGCTGCCTGTGCTTGTCTGCTGCTGCGGTGTTACAAAGGCTGCCCTTTAAAATAATGGCCTTCACTCCACTTGCTCAGCCAGGTCAGCAGTGAGGGCTCTTCAGCGGAGGTCGCACTTGACGAACCCCCATTGAGAGGCTGACTCACGCTCACCTTTAAAGTAGGCACAAATCTACATAATATCCCCTCCTGCCTTGTCTAATGAATGCCCCCATACTCCACTGAAGTTTTACCATGGGCAGCTGTATGCTGCTGACCAGCATGTGGATGGACTTTCTAAATCCTTGATTATGATTGGCTGAGTTGTGTTCAAAACATTTGCAAAAACATTCTACAACCTTTCATTTTGTACGCATTTCATTCTATTACTGCTACACTAAATTTATATAAATGTTAAAATTGTTGCATGCCTCCATTCATTGCTAGGAAACCATTCTATTATAATGGTTTGCAACAGCCCTTAGTGGTTCTGAAATTACCTTTAGGTTAGAACCTATAGGTTCTTGGGGCTTACTACTTATTGTACTGGGGTGTGTGTGTGTGTATGTGTGTGTGAGGGAGTGAGGGAATGTATACACTGTGTGTGTATTGTACATGTGTGCATGTGGCTTTGATGTGTGTGTGTGTGTGTATGTGTGTGTGTGTGTGTGTGAGTGTGTGTGTGTGTGTGTGCCATAAAGCTTGGCTGTTTTTATTGGAAAGGAAGGGCATGGTTGTGTGTGTGTGGGGATTTATGCACTGTATCAGTGTGTTTGTACATTTGTGAATGTGTTTGTGTGGCTTTGATGTGTGTGGAGAAGGAGAGACCGTGTGTATGTGTGTATGTGTGTGTGGTGTGTGTGTGTGTGCCAGAAAGCATGGTTGTTTTTTGTTGGAATTGAAGAGTTTGGTTGTGTATGTGTGTGTGTGTGTGTGTGTGTGTGTGTCTATGTATGTGTGTGTGTGTGTGTGTGTAGTAATTACACTGAATCAGGACAAGCAGGCTCTTGACTGGCAGGCCGTGGGGGTGCAGACTGGTAGGCTGCCGCAGGCAAAAAGGCCAATAGAATGCTCTCCAGGCCTTTTTAGATTTAAATGTGCTGTTAAAAGTAGCCATTGCGAACATTTCACAAATGACTGCCAGAGAGCCCATTAAATGAACATAGTGCCGTGCTCTCAGCTCACACTGCACTAACAAGCCACAGAGGTTGTGGTTTTACAGTAGAGTACGTAAGATTAGCATTTTATGTAATCAAATGTTTTTTTTTGTTATTGTTTTTATTATTATTACTATTTTTCAAGCTTTGGCTGTAAATCAAAAGTCATACAAGGCACTCTGCATTTAAAAAGAAACACAGTGCAAAAGAATTTACCACAAATCCTCTCCGACTTACAGAAAAATACTTTTTAGACGAGGCTTTCAAGCCTTTCACACGGGACTATCCACTAAAATTTGTCTGAATAAAAGAGCAAATGTTTGTGAAGGCCACACTGTGTAGCTCTTATAAGCGCCTGTGGCATTTCAAAAGCTTTGTTGTGATCACGTTTGAACGTCTAAAATGACTTGCTTTTGGCCACACCATGAAAAAAAGATCCAATCCTACGCACTATTAGCACTGAAAGAGGTTTCATTGCTCTCGGGCAACTCCCTGAACTTAAAAAGAGCAGCAGCCCCTTAGATGCTCTTTGCATTGACCTCAAAATGAAGGGCCTCCTCATGGAGTCTGTCATGCTCCGTTTCTCTGGCGCTTTCACGTTTCCTTATTGTCTCATCCACTTACTCTCTCTCTTCCTCCTCTCTGCCTTCGTCTCTCCTTCCTTCTCTCCCTCTTGCTTCCTCCTATTTCACCTCGTTCACTCTTTATCTCTTCCTCTCCCTTGGCCGTTTCTCTCCTACTCTGTCAGCCCCTTTTGGTGTCTTTCAGAGTGAGGTTGCCACGATATGTTGTCATCCATCGTCCATATCTGAGCCACTTATTTGTCATGGACAGACCTGCTGAGTTGAGAAAAGGCACTGATGGAATCTCTCTCATCACTGTCCTCAAGGCTGCCTGGACGTTCTAAACTGCTCTGCTTGGCAGGATGAGCAGGGAGCTCAGGGGATCCTCTGTGATTTTCAAAACATCCCCAGACTGTTTGTTTATCAGGCAACTCAGCAAGAATTCCACTAGCCACAAAGGGCCTTGCGTAGGAGTCTCACCAAGTTTACACCCGACTGAGTCTGCTTCTGTAGACAACAAATTGTGTTGGACATATTACAGCTCCGAGGTGAATCTGAATTAGCTTGGCTCAACTAGCCTCACCAGCCTATTTGTGCTGGGTTTATGCAAAGTGGGGAGTTAGTATCAGTTTAAACTATAGGCACTTTCCATATAATAACTGATGCACACACATATTTTTGAATCACCATTGTAATGTGTACTGCCACAGCATTTGTATGATCGGCTCTGGAAAGCTTTAAAAGGCCTTGTTCCTGTCTGGTGCATTGGGTATAAAAAAAGTATAACTAACGGTTGAGGGTCTACATGGCTTTCTGTGCAAAGTAGGTTTACGAGTCCCCCAGGCACTGCTGATGTTTCAGGCTCTTTTTAAAATAAATTTAATTCAGACCCAAATGAGTATTCGTCGGACGAAATGTTTCAGCATTTGCTCAAAACAGGGCAATATTTGTGCCTGACCCTGTAAAGTGCGCTCCAAAGTGCTTACACCACAGAAAGATCAAGTAGGCTTAAAGTGCTCCCTGGACAGGCCTAATGGATCTTGATTTTGCAGCTGTTGTTGTTTTGTTCCCTGGTTAAATGTGCAAATTGCTGAGAGAACATTTTGTTTGACACACAGGAAGAGATGATCATGTAAACCGTGGCACTGGGCCCATCAGTGCGTTGGCAGAATGGGTTGTGCCGTGCACACTGGCAATGTTGTGGTGGGGAGGATTCTCCGTTAAGACCTTTCACACTTCCTCATCACCGCCTGCATTTAACAGATTTATTTTCTCTTCTTATTATTTTTTCTCTTTTTTTTCTTTTTTTGCTGGAGTCTATATTAGCTCAGCATTCCTCTTGAATGACATATGGCATGTAGAATTAGCAGCAGCACATTAGCACATTCCTGTTAAAAAGATACCCAAATGATGATTTGAAGAATCTGTGTGCTTCAGCACATAGTAAGCACAGATCAGAATATCTCACCATGTAACAAAGCCTGCAAAGGAATATACATGTGTACACCCTCACACGCATTCACATCCTGCACTCACTCACACACACACACACACACACACACACACACTCAGGGAGACAGAGAGAGAGAGCAAGAGAGAGAGAGAGACTGAAAGCTTAGTCAGACATTCTCACCTCACCTCCTTGGTGCTGCATCTACTCCTCTCTTTTATTCTTCTCGTTCAGTTGGTCTCTTTTTGCTTTCTTTGTTTCCTATTTTATTTTGTTTTTGTTTCCCGCTCTCCATGGTTTTGTCTCCTCATTGTAACAGTGGTGTGCAGAAATAATTGTTCCAGGTTTTGCAGAAAAAAGAACTCTTCAGAGGTCAAACAGAAGACCCTTTCTCTGAGGTTCCTATGAAGGGGTCTGTTGTAAGGGTAATTGGCTACTACACCCTCATTCTGATTCTTCTGACCCAGAACAAAGACTAGAAAGGGGATGCTAGTAGATTCCATTCTCCCCCACTCAATCAAGCGAGGCTTAGTCGATGTTAGAGGACAGATCCCTGGCCAGATGAAATCTTCAGAATGTCAGTGACTCAACCACAGCTCAATGTCTCCAGTGCCCCCAACGACTCAGAAAATGATCCCTTAGGATTTTCCTGGGATTTTGATTTCATTTTTTTCTGGCCTTCAAGTCAAATAGAAAATCAACTGTATGAGATGAAACAGCAGGCGCTCATGTAATCCTTTGTGTATTCAGAAATTTATTCTTGGAATTTGTCGGATCCTTAAAAACCTTGTGACAGTTGGCATAGACAGTTGGTGCTTTCTTCAGATTTTCACCCAAAGGAGGATAGTCATTTGCTTCTTCAGTAGTTAACTGGATTGTTATGTGTACCTGTAGCCATTTGGAAGCGCCTTGTTCAGTTATTAAAGAAAGCACTGAGACAGAGATGATTGTAAGACATGTGACAAGTGATATTCTCATGGTAACAGAACTGAAAGAGTTGTCCTCTTCTCCCTGTACACATGAGTCCAACTCTGAGATATGCCACATGCTGAAGTTTTCAGATGATACTGCAAAAGTAGGGTGTATTAGGGAGGGACAGGAGGCAAGGCAAGGCAGTTTATTTGTATAGCCCATTTCATACACAAGATGTGTATGTGTACTCAATGTGTTTAACATAAAAAGATACATAAAAAAAAAATAAAAACAGACTGGGAAGCAATGCAGTTAAAACAAATTCTGGTGCAGTAGATAAAACCCAAAATCAATGAATAGTTAACAAAGGTATTGTTTAAATTAAAAAATCATTAAAAAGCAAAAACTTTGCTTTGCTTTGTGTGTTTCATGATTATATTCGCACAGCATCTCTTTATGGATTTGATAGTCAATGCTGAGTTTGGATTTGCAACATTTTTCCTCTGTCCTCCTGCATTCTCTTTTATGCAGCTTAACTAATGGATCTTGTATCTGGGGTGCCTTTTGTTTTCCAGTGACTTTTTATTTTTATGGGGATGATATCATCCCATAATTTAGGTCATTTTTGAACTGAAATTATTCAGCAGGTCATCAACAGAGTGTGATCTGTGACTTGAGGCCTGTGATATTGTGTGTTAAAAACAAATATCAGTATTGTTGTTTATGACTCTCCTACTGACAGTTACAGTTCTCATAAAAAGTATTCAGGAGGGTAAATAGAGCAGCCTGGTGGAGGACTTTGTGAGATGAAGCAGAACAAACAACCTGCAGCTGAACACCATTAAGACCAAACAGATGATGGTGGATTTCAGGCAGTCTATCCCCCCTTTGCTACCAGTCTCTATTTATGGAGCAAATGTGGAGATGGTCAAGTCATACAAGTGCCTTGGGCTGCATCTGGACAATAGTCTGAACTGGTCAGCAAACACTGATGCACTGTACAGGAAAGGGCTAAGCAGGCTCTATTTCCTAAAGAGGTTAGGATCCTTTAACATCTGCAACAAACTCCTCCTGATGTTCTTCCAGTCTGTCATGACCAGTGTCCTTTTCCATGCTGTGGTCTGCTGGGGAAGCAGTGCTTAGAAGAGACATGAACAGAGTGGTGAGGAGGGCCAGTTCCTCACCACTGTGGTTGGTGTAGAACTGGAGGCCTTAACATCGGAGGTGGATAAAAGGACCCTTAGTAAGCTGATGTCAGTCTTGGACAATGACTGCCACCTACTCCACAGCACACTCACTACATGGAAGAGCATGTTCAATGGCAGACTCTTGTAGCTGGCTTGCTCAGCAGAGAGATTGAGGAGGTTCTTTGTTCCCTGGGCCATCGAGTTTTTTAATGCAACACAAAAAGAGAGGGTGCCATTGACTTGTGGGCATTAGTCTGCCTCCGTCACCTTCCGCCCCACCTTCAGCTTCACTGTTACCTACCTAGACTGTGTCTGAACATTCCCTTTCTTTTTGCTTACTTATACTGGATTTTTACTTTTTATTTTAGTGACTACTTTAGCCCTGTATGCATAACTTTTTATCTTACATTTTTACTAAGCGTTTTCCTTATATGTATCAAACCATGTGTGTTGTTTTATTATAGTATGTTTAGGAACTTCTTGGGACTGCACATTTAATATATGTGCCTGTATGTATAGTATACTGGTCTGTATATATTACATGTACTTTTGACATGGCTTTATGTGCTCTACCTCCATTACACACACTGTATTTTTAGTCATCTTACAGTTGTCAGTGAATGTTTCCTAAGTCTGTGTGCCTGTATGTTGTGTCTGTGTTTAAGCTACTGGACACCTTAATTTGCTTCTGGGTTAATGAAGTATCTGTCTGTCTATCTATCTATCTGTAAATGTTAAATAAAAGAGTATAAGAGGAACCATTCAATTGACTACAGTTATGCATCTAGGTTTTGTTAATAATTAATTTGGGAGTGACATGAAGTTCATCAAATCCTCAAAGTCCTCTGAGTCCAATTCCAGGAATTGTGCCACATCCTCATATGAGAAGGACACGGTCTGCACACGGTTTTAACTTATTTTATTTATTCTTAAAAACAGGCAACGGATGAAGATCTCAAGTGATGGAAATATTTCCTGTTTTTAGAACAAATAAAACACAATGGCAGGATTGTGAATCACAGCTGGGTCACCTGATTGTCTGCCAGAGACATCATCATTCCTCCACCATCAACATCACACACACACATACTAATACAGAAATAGTGTAGGCGTAAGTAAAACGAGCCAGTAAGCTGTCCACAAAAAACAATGCAATGGTCTAACCTCTGCCTTCTTTTTACTTCTTTGCATTCTTAAGAGCATCTATGAGCATTGATGTGTGTGAGTGCAGAGGCAAGTGTTGGTAATGGCCTGGAGGTCATAAACAAGGAGAGAGATCAGAGAGCAGGTACGGGGTTGGCTGGGAGAAAAAACTTGGAGCCACCTCCATCTGTTACAGGGGTCAACAAGGGGAGGGACACAGTCAGGTGTGGAGAGCAAGGTACAGAAGGTCACCAGGTCATGAGTTGCCTAGAGAGCAAAACACTTGGGGGCCTCTTAGTTTGTCAAGTGAAGCAAAATCCATCACAGGTCGAGAGGAGACCTGAGGGAGAATGGGAGTGACTAACAAATGGCTAAAGAATACAGACTATGAAACAATGAACTGAATTAGTGCACTGAACTGATTAGCGCAAGACTGTCTGACGGTATGAAGTGGTTGAGCTCTCCCAGTATTGCCATAGCATACAACTATTAGAGGCAGAGGGATTTTAGTACGTACGTACAGTACTGTGCATGCTCTCTCACATGGTCTTTACGCTGCCCAGAATTTTAATAGGGGCTCAGTTTCAGACAAGACACCAACTGTCTATTTTGTCTAATCTGTTCTACATGTATGATGGTCAGTAGAGTTTGTACCTGAATGATCTGTAGCTTTCCTGAATGGTTTGATTTCATATCATTTTTTTCCAGTTTTAGAAAGCTTGATCTACAATAAAGTATAATTTACTGGTATTTAGCAGACGCTTTTATCCTAAGTGACACTGACCAAGGTGGCAAACCCAGGTGGCCATCAATTTATCTGATCAGGTCAAGCAATGGAATGGAATAGATAAATACAGATTACCTGAAAGGGGACAAATGGCTTCAAAAATGGTTAACTGTCACTTTCCCGGCTTTGCAGTCTGCCACTGTGATGATGGAGAAATATGAGAGAAAATTAAAAGGGGTGGGGTGTAGTTGATGTGGCTGCATTCTCTAAACATACAGCTTCCTATGAGGCCAAGAATCGATGAATGAATTCTATATATGGAAATTGCGAAGTTACAAACCAAAGCATAAAAATGCAGACAGATATTGTGAAGGAAGTATTTAAACTATGAGTACAAATGCAACTTATGTGTAAATGCAATATAGTATCTTCATATAAATGGTCAACATGTCCACATTGCACTATGCCAATTTTCTTCCAGGTGCTTATAATTGATATTAAGGGCTCTTCATCTGTTTTATACATGAAAGGCTCATGTTGCCTGTTGTCTTCCCTTGGGACTTATGTGTCTTGTTCCTTCTCTTTTCCAGACTACTGCGAAGACCCTTTACTGGCCACTTTGTCACCAAGCTCTTTTGACAGTTCCTCAAGATTGTCCAGCAATCACTTGGCACAGTTTGCAAAGCTAAAAAATAGAGACGGTGAGTTCATTCACACTGTACTACTTCTAAAAGGGCTCCCTTGCAAAAAAGATTTAGCATATAGCTGGGTTTTCATCCAACCTATTTGCATTTCATATTGCATTAACAAAAATTCAGCTCAAGAATATGCACATCTGCCAGTGTTTCCTTCAACAAAAAATGAATACTGGGCTCAACAAGTGACGTGTTCCAATCAGCTTTTGGATCAAAACGTAATGCCACCAGGACAACATCTATAGAAAGAAGCGTGGTAAATGTGAATATACGCAAATTAAACTGTTTTAATCAATCTTAATCACATTATGCCTTATTTGCATCAAGAGTCAATCCACCTCCCTCAAGCGAATTGAATTTATATTCGCATTAGTGGACTGATGTGAATTTTCAGGCATTTCCTACAGAGGATTTGTTATTCGATTTGTTATTGATGTATTAAGTTGGATGGAAATCCAGCTACTGAGACTCCACCTGGAAAAATAAAGGAGAAGTAAAATAAAAAATAAATGAAATAAAAGTCTTAAGTGGGCTTCCTATATACTCATCCTTACACTGGGTTCACAACTTCCCACCCTACCAGTAACAAATAGGCCTGTAACAAATCACCACGTCACAATCCAGTTCATATCTTGATTTTTTATCAACATATTTTGTAGGCGAAAAGACTGAGCTATTTGCACATGAGTTTTTTTGTCTGATAATTGATAACACCACTACATTCCACAACATTAATGTCCACAGACCTGCTGTGAATAAAGGCTATGGACTAATTTATTAACTTGCATGCCAGTGCTCTTGATGGATTTCAAGACAATCAATCACAGTAATGTGATAACAGGAGGTTTGATCGTTCTAATCCTGTATAGATTCTTTTCACAGATTACTTACTAAGAACAAAGTTTAACCAAACCTGGATTCATGCTTTCTTACCATGGTCAAAATTCAGTTGGTCCCAATGTCAGACAATAACCAAAAGATTCTTTTTGATGTGTCCTGAGGGCCAAATAACCATGACCACTAGCTGTCAAGTTCCACTGCACATAAAAACCCATCCTAAGGGACGACCAGTTCCTCCTGCCAAGAGACTGATGTGTCCCTGAAGGGGGTGTGCAGGGGGATTGTTTTACCCTTCAGGTAAAGATGTGGTATTTTAAGCTTTAATGTTCACCAACTAGTAGCACAGGGCATCAAATGCCAGATATAAAGAATCTCATTGTGTCTAAACAAGTATTTCCCCATTTTGTCCTGGGGATTTGTTAGTAACTGGGTATTTGTTGTCTGTTCATATCAAATCAAACCTATATATCTATTCTATTTTATTTATGTGGAGAGTCCAGAGCTTTAACCCTGAAAGCATGCAGTAAGGTGCAGAGGGCAAGGAAACGCCCCTTTTTCAGAGGAAGGAACCTTGAGCACAACAGCTCATGAATAAAAATGTGGATATCCAACCTAGTAGAGGAGGGTATAATAAGGTGTGCTGATAAGAATTAAGTTGACGATAGTATATTAAAATAAATATACAAAAGAATTGTGTGTTTTGTTATCACTTAGGCCTAGGCATTTTATTTTCTTTAAAAAAAAGAAAAAAGAAAGCATTTGGTGAATGACCATGAATATCCTTATTTCCTTCACTAATTTTACTGATCTCTCTCCCTGTTAATACAGTTCTAATGAAAGACTGTGAGGGTATAGTCAGCATTTTAGTTTTGAGAATCTGGACTCCAAGTAATGCATGTGTAATGTGACCATCAAGCTGCTCTCAGACTCTCAGCAAATGAGTAGAGGGAATGTATGCTGAAGAGCACAGCAACCTTGCTATATTGTCATGGGACAGGCAACCCCACAGTCACTTTGTGATGTCTCAGCACAATCAGGACTACACTGAAACCATAGTAATAAGCCATACAGATTTGGATGGAAATCTTTTTGGTGCGATCAGAAGTAGTGGAAGACTGGAGCCCCAGGCTAACATACGATACAGAGCTGAAACTGCTGTCCACTGGGCTAACCACTCACACAGCAGGCAGCCCAGAGTACCGAGTCTATCCAGAGGCGACTCCAGCTTCTACGACTTCCCATATCCCTTTCCCTCCCACAGGTTTGTAGTAAGATAAACTGTTTAAAATAGAAAACACTGATTTCCAACTATTTGAACCAGAGTGGGTTGTGTCATTAAACATGACATGGAGAGACAGAAAAGGAGCTGTTTTCCAACTGCTGTTTATGTCTGTTATACACAGTGCAGTGTAGCCATTCATAACTGAGCTACAGCATTTCCCCTCACAATTGATTTGCCAAATAAATTTAAGATGGAAGGAAGTATGAATGGAACTTGTTTAAGAACTAGTTACACCAGCAGTGTCCCTGTGACCTGACTGTGGCCTTTCTGTGGCTAACTCCTGGTTGGTATACTACAAAGTTAGAGACAATAGATGTTCTTTTGGAGATAAGTGGTAACTCCCAAAGTTACCCAGGTTAACCAGTAACCTTGTTTCAAAGTATAGGCCCCTGATTGAACTCCTGACACTGTTCCAACACAAACACCATGTCCTTCAAACAAAATGACAACAATACATTTGAAAAAATCCATTCCCTCTTACTTATTTCCTCTTGCCACTGCCAGTTTAAATCAGCCTTCCATTCACTCTATTCCCCCCTCTTGCCTTCGCAATCTAAACTCAATGCACCAGAAACATGGCGAGCAGCTATTCTCCACAGCCATGGCTGGCCCTCACCCCCTTGCCAAAGTGCTTGACGAATGTGGCTATTTATATTTTCCAGGCTTTATTCCAAGCAAACAAACGAGCCAGAAGGAGACAGGTCTGCAGCAGCAGTCACTGAAGGGAGTTTCAGAGGATTTTTTACCCTCGTTCTCTCCCTCTCTCTCTCTGTCTGTGTGTGTCTCTCTCTCTTTGAGGGTAAGGAAAAGGGGAGAGTAAGCAGCATCCTCAGGGGAGTTTGGGTTGTGTCTTGTGTTTGTGAGTGGGAGAGTTATAGTGGTGGAATGTGCCAGGGCAGCAGTGGCACGGGGGCATTAAAGCAGCAGATGCATGGCACACATTCCAATCTTACCCGTGAGTAGAACAGGGAAAGGCTTCAGAGGTGGGGACAGTCCTGGCACATGGTGACTGAACTGGAAAAAAACAAACTCTGCTTCAGTGATCAGTGGAAACAAGAGATAAAGTCCTTTTCCTTCACGTCAGAGAGGACTGTAAAAATTGTATAAAATAACATATGAATACATAAAGCAACACAACAAAATACTAAAGTAAAGAAGGCCTACAAGAAAATAGTAATATAAGCCAAATTGCATAGGTGGATCAGAGGTTTTCTATTAGCTATCCAAAACCAAAAAGATGATTTAGGAGCTTTGATGTTTGCCTAGAAGTCAACATAGTTTCAAAGATATGTTAATTTATTATTCTCCAAATCATGTGGACAGTGGCTTGTCCATTGTGCCTGCTGATGCTTTGCTCATTATATTAGTCCTGTTAAATGTCCTCAGGGACTGCTGAAGTCCTGACCTGAAGTCTCTCTCTACTACTGTTTTCACACCCTGCTGTTGTCTTTGTCTCTCATTCCGTAATGCTACCCTTTCCATTATGGTCCCGGTCCTATCCCCTTCTTCCTCTTCTCATATCCCCACTCCATAGCTTCCTGTTGTCTCTTCCTTGTCCTCCACCACGCACATGGACCTCCCAGGTCTCCTGTCCTTGCCGCTGATTTTTCTCAGATTTGGTGGCTCCACTTTCTCTCAACCCCCATAGCCTTTCCTCCCCTCATTCAATACCCTCATCTCGCTTTCATCCTTATCTTCTTAGGCCATCTTGATCTCCTCCTCTCATTCCACTTTATCTCTTGCTCCATCTCTCCTTCCCCCCTGGCTCTCTCATTCCCATACCCTCATCTCTATCTCCCATCATTCTGCTCTCTCACTCTCCATTTTCTCTCTTTAGTGTTGGTTCTTCCTCTCTCTCTTATTTGCCCTCTCTCTTTCTCTCTCTCAATCTCACCTGCTATCTGTCACCCACCCACCCAACCTCTCTCTCTCTCTCTCTTTCTCTGGGGTGGATATGTGGAAGTGGATATGAATGATGAATGCACACCTCTGATTACCACCTAATGTTATCTTCATGATTGATCACTCCCTGACTTTACAGTAACATTATGTCTGGCTGCTACTTTGCTGTCCAGTCAGATCTTTAGACAATCACCTATGCCTTAACTAACCTATGTTGTGAGAAAATATTTTGGAATTATTATGAGGCTCATTTAAAAATGCTGGTGAAAACATTTTTAAAGTTAGCACATTTTTTCATCACCATAAATTTATCAAGGTAGTTAATGTGGATAAATTTGTCACATTTAAATTGAATGAATACTAGTCTACCATATGAATGTTAGTTTTCCATGAAAGTGCAAACAATACACTGTAAGCTACCTTCCAGGCAGACAAACACATGCATTACCCATTAGGGTCTGTATAGAGGCTACAGCCTTGCGTGTTAAGGGAGGGAGTTCTTCTCTCATTTCCACTGCATAGTAACTGATTTTCAACCTTTCTTTGCAATAGTAACAGGTGTTGGCATGTCGATAAACACTGACATCTCTATGGGTGAGTTTTCCTTAGTTTGATCATAGACTACTGCTGAAAAGACAGACTCTCCTCAATGTCTGTGCAGGCGCTGGGCGAGACTCAGTCACTCAGTGACAGTCTATTGCGCTGCATCAGAATCTCCGGTATCCCGAATATGATTGGATATGAAGTGCCAGCTTTGTGCGCATTTAAACACTCTATCACAAATATTATCAACACCAGGTCTAGGGATACTGAAGAGCATGTAAAGCCAGTTATTCTTTTACATCACTCGAGGCTAATTTATAATTTGTTCAAAACAATCTCTTTCCTCTCCATCGTGTGTGGCAATGAGACGCTGCCAGTTCATTTACAGTAACACAAAAAAGTTTTTGGTGCCCTCTATATTTTTTCACTATTTTTGTCTAGTCCACGAATATAAGACTTTTCATAAGTAATTACAAGGAAAAAACTGTCTTATATTCGGGCTAATACAATATGTATCGTAGTACTTATGGTAACCACTGACTACTACTACTGAACTTTTCGTGCATGACCCCTGACAGTTGGGTTGCCCCTTGAGCTGTGGATCTGCCCAAGGTTTCTGCCTTGAATAACTACCACAAGGGACTTTTTCCTTGCCCTTGTTGCTCCTTGTACTGCACAAGATTGGCCATTCCTTCACTGTTTTCTCGGTTTGTGCCAGGTTTGTGCTCGCATTTTTCTCTACAGAGCTCCCCCTACTGCTTTGGACTAGATATTTCACAACACTGCTGTTTCCTCTTTCTCTATAGTTGTGATGTTGTATGTTGTAGCAGGCCAGTGCCTATCTGGGAGCGTATAAATAAAATAAAAAGGTAAATTAAGCTAAAATAGGTGCATGCTCTTTAATGTCTGTAAAATGCCACAAGACGATTCTACTGTATAACACTGTATAAATGTAATTGAATTGAATTGAACTGAATTGAATACTGTCTCCTTCTCTGCTCCTGCCCTAGGTGGGGGAGGCTGGTCACCTGCAGCAGAGGACAAGCACCCATGGCTGCAGGTGGACCTGCGGGAGCGTGTGGAGGTGAGCGCTCTGGCCACACAGGGATGCTGGAGCAGCCAGGACTGGGTCGGCCAGTACCAGCTGCTCTACAGCGACTCCGGACGGGCCTGGAGGCAGTACCGCCACAGTGACGTCCTCTGGGTGAGGCACAGCTGACCTGTAGTTCCCTTTCCCAGGGGGCTGTGTGAAACAGAAAAGCGTGTGTGTGTGTGTGTGTGTGTGTGTGTGTGGTGTAGGATATGTACCAATGCTATACTTGTGCATGGCCTGTGTTTGAAATGTATATCTGCATTTACAGCTGAAGGTTCTGTATGATTCCAATTGTATGAAGGTATATGTTTTTTGCTATACATATGAATGTGTGTCTCCTGTACCAAACTGTGTGTGTGTGTGTGTGTGTGTGTGTGTGTGTGTGTGTGTGTGTGTGTGTGTGTGTGTGTGTGTTTGTGGTATATCAGATACTAAAATTCAGCTCTAATCTGGCATTCACCTTAATGGTCCTCATACCTCACACCTAACATCAATGAGGAAGAGCAAATTATGCCTGTTTAACTTTCATGTAGGTCTATACTTGAGATGTATAACTTTGTGCTTTTAAAGCAGTATCAAGCAAGCCTGTGATTTTTCACGGAGCTCCCCCGACAGGTACCGTTTTTTTTTTTTTTTTTTTTTTTTTTACATTCTCACCAATCCGTGCGGATTTGTTTGCAGACCAAAGAATAAGAACCAGCGATGATCATTTTTGTAGCATTATGTTAACTGACAAGGTCATAAACATGATTTTCGTTTCATTCAGTTTCAGTTTCCTTTAACACTGCCTCACCGTTTAAGATCCTGCAAGTGGAATAACTGCAGAATCTACACTAGAGGC
The DNA here is from genome assembly GCA_015244755.2 of Tenualosa ilisha. Taxonomy (NCBI): domain Eukaryota; kingdom Metazoa; phylum Chordata; class Actinopteri; order Clupeiformes; family Clupeidae; genus Tenualosa; species Tenualosa ilisha. Next base: position 830,779 of record PYXC01000495.1, on the reverse strand, counting down.
ATCCGATTGGGCCTTTATTCACCCCGTAATGAACCATTTGATCATTGAAGTGACTACGAAGTTGGTAAATTAACCTAAAAACTTTGCCTTATGTGCCTTTAATCCTAACCAAGCCTTTGACCATAGTATTTAGGGAGTCACATCACTCATAGCAACCAAAACTTGAAACAATAGCCTTAACTTAGCTACGATATTCATACACAATCAGAATGTGGGAGCTACAGAAATAGAATGGAAGGTAAAAATCTGTCAAATACATTAAAATGTCTTCTCAAGAATGTCCTTGAACAAAATAACATGTAATATTTACAGCATCCTCATAAATAAGTCAGCACATGCCCAGTTATTTCTGCTCAGTGCCTGTAAACAGGGAAAAGTCAAAACTTTCTCTCAGCACATCAGCATTAATGTCACAGTGTGAGGTGGTCTTTGGGAACAGCTACAGTACATGGTTAATTTGCTGCAATGTCACTATAGTCTGAATATATCACACTTTAGCTGTCACTGTGGAATTTCGAGAACACATTACTCGTTAATTAAGTTTTGCTCAAAAAAATGAGTAATTAGCAACTGTGAGCAATTGTCCTTCAACAGGGTTGTTTACTTGGAATAGTTAATCATGTAAGGTATTTAGCCTTGATGAGGATTCTGGAGATCACTGGAGACTGTTGAAGGGCTTGCCATTTATGAGCTTGTTTTCCACAAATTTCACTTTTCTTCTGAGCAAGTCATGAGTGGATCATTTTCTGTATTAAATGTTCATGTTTGTGGTCTGACAGCTAATTCACGTGGAAACTTTGGAACTCACTAACTCCACAGAGACTTGTGTCTGCAGGACAAAATGCAGTAATTATGTAGATCTGCAAATTTGTGTCAGGGAGTCTGTCTAAGTGAAGTGTGTGTAGCTTGATGAATATCTCACAGCAAAAATTCTGTCCTTGCATGTACACATATACAGTTCATTTGGGAAAACATGTTTTAAACACTACATGATCAGCACATACTGTCTCCAGATCCCTATGCTTCAAGACTGAGTGAAGTCATTTTCAGAGGCGTGAGCCATGCTTGTAAGTATGGTTTGGTGAATTGGCACAGCTTCACTAAGAGAATCTAGCACCATCTGTTTCCTAGGTCACCAGGATGTGGAAAATGCCCAACAAAACCATTTAATTAAGAGGTAACACAATTGAAAAAAGTTTAATTACAAAGAGACATACCTATCTGTGAAAGCAGCTTATGTTAGTCCAGGTCATATTTTTGGTTTTGTACTACAGATGGCAAATGGCATAGTTGTTTAGTCTTCATACTTCTCAGCAATGGTTTACTTTGTCTAAGCAAACTTGTAAATGCCCCTAAATCAAGATTAGTCATAGCTCTGTGTCACCCTTGATTGTTGACACATCCCAGTGAACAAACAACAGTCCCACAATCAGAGATTAGACTTCTGTCTCCATTCTCACCCTTCTTCTCCTCCTCCTCCTCCTCCTATCTCTCTCTCTCTCCTACCCTTCCCTCCCTCCCTCCTTCCCTCCCCTAGGCCTTGGAAAAATGTAATACAACCAAATAAAAGACTGTGGGCAGTCTCCATAAGAGACTGAAGCCAAGTCATGCACTGCTCTCTCCTTGGCAGGCCTAACTTGCCCCCTCTCCAAGCACACACACTGAGGAAGACATTCTGAAGGGGATACGGCTCCCTAAAATCATCTTTCTGGGGGGAGCTTTTTTTTGGTCATGTGCACTTGTTAAGGAACTATTTCTACAGGGCTGTGCATGTACACACACACACACGTACGCTTGCGGACGGCCAATTAAAGCCTAGTCAGTCATTTCTCACTTCCCTCTCTCTCCCTCCCACTCTCCGGCTGTTTCACCTGCGCGGTGGCACATTACAGACGCTCCACTGAGTACATGAGGCGCTCTGTGCAAGCATGAGTCTGTGCTTGTGTGTATGTGTGTGAGAGAGAGAGGGAGATAGAAAGTGACGATGAGAGAGAGAGAGAGAGAATGTAGAGAAAGACCAAAGTAAAACAATAATGAATATTTTAGATATAGTTCAAACAAAGTCAACCATGTACATGAGATAAGTGTGTGTGTGTGTGTGTGTGTGTGTGTGTGTGTGTGTGTGTGTGTGTGTGTGTGTGTGTGTGTGCTCAAGTGTATTTGTCCTCCTCTGTTGAGAAAGCTGGTTCCTGGGTGCCCTTGGTGTGGCTGCTGTATTGTGTGGGTAATGAGGCGTGTGTGAGGGCGGCATGACTTTAAAGAGGGACACTCTGCTCCGGTACCATCCCTCTCTGTGCCTTCCTCTTCCTTTGTGTCACTGAAAAACATACAGACAACCCACTGGGCCCACTACTGGCACCCCTGAAAAGCTCAGAGAGGGACAGAAAGAGAGTGTGGGTGTGTGTGTGTGGCTTCTGTTCCATGAATCATTTATTATCAAGAATGCTCTGATCTAGAACAGTGAAGGTGTTTCAGGCTGTTAGAAAACAAAAGATGAATGGCTTATCTAAAACTGGGGGTTTTACAGGTTCTTAGATCTTATATTTATACCAATTAATTCAATGTCTTAATCCTACCTCTCCCCCCCCCCCCCCGACACTGGAATTCAGCAATGTCATCTAGTCTACTCTGATTTTTAGAAGTTTTAGGCTGATGGCTGGTTTTAGCTGATCTTAGCTGTTTTTCTATCAACTCGTGCTGGTTTTTGCTAGTCTTACTGGTTGGGCCACCACTTGGGCTTGCTGGTGTGACCATCTTAGGAAGCTGGTCATGTAGTTGGTCTGACAAGCTAGTCTATTTAAGTGTGCTAGCGTATGTCGGCCATGCTGGTGGCCAGCCTATGAAGCTTACATTGACAGTTATGCTGGTTTGACCAGCCATAAAGCTGGACATTGCTCGATTGACAAATCAATCTCCAGCTAAAAGGACCAGTCTAAAATTGTTGGTTTCACCAACAAAACCATCATAATTACCATTACCATCTACCATTATATGCTGGGTCAACCAACTAAACCATAGACCATGATAGATAGATTGCTAATTGGGAAATACTACAATGGTGAAATAGCAGCAAGCCGCTGGAGAGCCGACGAGCAAAAACATTGTTTTGCTATCTTTTGTTATCTTTTGGATTAAATTATTCTGATTAAAAATTCTGGTTTACACTTTTCCAATCCAATTAGAAATGGTATAATGCCTCAATCGGAGTAGAAATTACCCATACAAGCACTTTTATCGGAATAGAATTTCTGATCTGATTAAAATTGTATTCAGACTAGCCCTGTTTATATGGATAGTTTTTTTTTTCTTTTGTATTGTTCTGGATTGTCTGTCAACATGCAGCAATGTTGGTTCTCATATTTTTTTTGTTCTGGAATAATTTATCACAATTGACTGGTAGCTGAAGGTCATTACAGGTGTTTGTAATCGAATTACAAGGTTCCTTTCTATCGCACTGCTGTGCTCACATTTGCATACATTTTCCTCCAGTTTCCTGTCTCCATCCCTCTTCTCCTTCATAAATGTCTTTATGCTGTGGACATTACAAACTGCATCAAGTGGGCTATATTGCTCTGTTCCCCGCAAGCATGTATCAACGTCAGCATGTATCAATCTGTCACCACATGTTCCCATCACAACTACACCTATACTTTGCTGTCCCTATACAAAAGTGAGTGCATACATTTCTGTCCGTCACTGAACAAGAACTCAAAATGAAGTCTGGAGACATATGAGTTTGTTACTATGCCCTACTGGTGACAGCACAAGAGGTCTGAGCATTCACTAAAGCTTTTAACACAGGAATGGCCATTTACTGTAACAGTACCCATGTAGGCACCCTGTAATCTTGCACTGAGTTGAGAAGGTACCAAGTGACTTTGGGACAGGCAAGCCACATACAGTATATGGAGGGCTGTAATTCTGTTTGATAAGAAGAGGCATAAGATAAAACATATGGAGACCCAACACAGCAGGTTCCTTTTTTCAGCTGGTCACCTGTTGCACTTTTATCAACAGAAAAAAACATGAGATGAAAGAGTCAGAATGGAATATAGTAAAAGAGAGAGGGCAGGAACGTTAAAGCGAGGGCTGTGATAAAAAGATCTTTGAAACTGCACATTGTTTTAGATGGTAAATTGTTTTAGACAGTAAAGCTATGGTCTGTGAAGGCACCTGTGAAACTACAGGATGACCAGCTGCTGTGGATAGCCCTTTCCCAGGAAAGATGAAAGCCTGTTATCTGCCAATCGCAAACATGATGTAATACAGACTGAGAAATAGTAAAAGAGAGGAAGCGAGAGCGACAGAGATGAAAAGAGAGATAGAGAGAAGGGAGGAATGAAAAGTAATGAAGTGTGGGTGTTGTAATTTGGCTCTGTGAAGTGGACTCATTTAGGACGTTGTTTTTAAAAGCGGGGAGAAAGACAAAGAGGCTGGCGCTTATCTGGTCTACTGAAAGTTCCTCGTTACCGCTACACCACCGCCACTCTGCCACTACCACCACCACTGCTTCCCACCAACGCACTGGCGGCAGCAGCCTCTGCTTCATTTCACTGAGGCATTGTGTACTATTAAACAGCTATCACAGTGGCCCACACTTAAAAACTAAGGAAAAGAAATGTCTAAAATTCTCATATTCAAAGGTGCTCTTAAGGTTGACTTTCTTGACTAAAATTCCATGCAAATCCTTTAGGAAAAAAATTAACAAAACAAAAATCTACAACATTTTTTCCCTCCAAATAATTAAGCATAGGTAATCGGGTCTAACAATAACAGCGGGGCTCAAATGTTGTCTTTAATGTAGCTGTGTTAAAGGTTTTGTTTGTTTAATTCAGTTTCTTGAGTTCCATGTTGGAGAAAAGTGCAAATTCTATCACTACACCACAACACAACACCATACACCACACAAACAAGCATGAAAACGACCAAGAGTCAGACTCAGATCTATGTCATAGGTCTATGGCACACAGGTCATGTGATCTGGTTCTAGTTATCACTTACATACACTGCCATATCCTACATATACATTACAAAAGTGAAACTGCAAGCAAAAAATAACAAACCTGATTGTGTCATTCTGGTGACAATACACAACACACAATTTGAATAACAAAGCAGCAGTAGCATCAGGAAATCAATAAGAATGGGACATAGACCAATAAAAACCAAGCCTGGCCATGCCTTCCTAGCACTTATCATCTTCCTACAGTGCTTGTCTGGATTTGATCCCACTGTGCTTGTTGTCTTGTTGCATTTTAACTTGTCCAATCAGCGAACAGAGGGAGGCGTTGTGAATGCAGAGCTAGAATGCTATCAGTCAAGGCAAGCTATCAGTCAGGGGCTGTTCCAATCTTTTTAAACTTAAATACCTAAAGCAACCATTGAGATTTTTGTCTAAGCATTTGTTATAGTGTGTTAGCAATGAGTGAAAATTTTAAGTTTGGCATTTTGAAAAGCAGTGCTTTGAAGTGTCAGAAGTGACATTCTGTTTTATTCCTGGGTGAAAAGTGTGTTTAGTGTTTTGGAAAAAAAATATCTTTGTGTAGTTTTTAGCAAAGTGTGTGAGGTTAAGAATGTGGTCATAGTTATCTCTGGGTCAAGGATATCTATCTCTGGCTCTATGGGATTTCATGATTTATGGATTAGTTGAAATACTTCCATATGATTTATGATAAAACATTAGCAAGTATATTTGTACAATTTTTCATGTTTCCTCTACATCTTTACATTCTATATTGTTTACGTCATAAACAAATATGTGACTTTTTATTGGCAGATTAGATGTAACAAAAAAGTCTACCTTCAATGGAACTGTCTATATAATAATGAATGCAATGCATAACTACTACAACTGAGTGCACTGAATAACTACTGAATTTGATAATAACTGCTGAATGCATTGAATAACTACTGAGTACTGAGTATCCTACCTATAAAAGCCAGAGGGAGGCAAGTTTTTCTAATGAGGACCTAGACTTTATGGACTTGTTGATGGGCTGCTGGCTTTTCTCTGTGGGGAAATCTCCTGATCTACCAGTGCCCCTCTGCCCGCTGTGTTTGGATTGCTGTGACACTCTCTATTGACTTAAAGAGCCTGCCGTTTGCTTTGGACTTACTGTGACAGCTTTAGGGATCGATTAAACTTGGCACGGTAGCACAGACAGTTTTCCCTGAGTTCTCCCCAATACTTCATGTGTATCCCACCTGCACAACTATTCAACAAACACATACACATACACACACAGATTCAATCAATACATTTCATTTTGCTTTCCTGTCTATAATACTGCACATGTTGAAGAAAGCTCTTGGGGTAGGAACAGATTAACCTGCAGAAAAGCATTAAAACACCCCAACAATGAAACAGAACAGTATACAGTATTTTCTTCCTTAAAAAATATCCCCATACAAGTTAGTGTTACTTGTCACATAACGGTTCTGGATTAATATGGTTTGGCAGCACTACTGACCTGATACTTCAGTCATGTGTAATGGTGTCAGTGCAAACCACACCACACTTATAATTTCATTATTATCTATTAGTATTTAGTTGTTGGTTTTTTCATTAAGATTGCTTACATTTTGTCCCATGTTTAACAGTTACTTAGGTATAATATTTACAGCAATAATAATAATTACAGCATATGTATGTGTAGGGAAATTGTTCTCTATAGATGGTATGTAACTTTAGTTGGGCTGAAAATAGTCCAAGGAGACCAGGGCCCTATGCAACCTATTCAAATAGCCCTAGAGTAAAGACATTATAGTAAAACATGTCAGCGTTGCAAGGCACATTGATTAAATATTTACATTAGTTCACTAATATCAGAATTGCAAGGTAAGAAGAATGAAATATTACATTTCAGAGGAAGTGGAAGAAGACATAGCCTATGATAGGAGACTGTAAACAGACACTTGGCAACAGTAAGCTTGTAATGTGAAGTGTATCGCAAGGTTACGGATGCAACCACAGGTTCAAAGTTGACAAGTCATTCTTTTCGAAATGCGCTGGACACAGAAATTATAATGGACTTCTCCAAAATTTTTCTGCATCTGTTTGTCCCTAACCTAAACTAAAAACAAGACATTGCGGTTCTGCCTGTTATCTTTATTTGACAAATATTGCCAAAATATTTGACAAAAACATATTTGACAAAAACAACAGGTAAAAACGGTTTTGTGTGGCAGGGCCACGTTACGGATTTCTTTATTCGCAATGTGGGGAAGTTCCCCTTTCTCCCCTTGGGTGGATTATAGAGCATCTTGGCAGGCAGTAACCTGTCTAATTGTCTAGCTCAGGGGTTCTCAAACTTTATTGGGCCCGAGACCCTTCATGGAGCAGAATTTCTTTCAAGGACCCCATAATCACAACAAAAATTTAACCATATGAGATAATAGCCATATTTTCTTTCAGATGCTATTGAACTCTTATTTTAAAATCTAATTTTGCTAATACCACAACAGTTTTCAATAGGCATGTTATTACATTTGGCAAAATTTGACAGTGCAGGGGCAAAGTATTGAGTATTTAAAAGTATTGATTTTTTTGTTAAAAAATATACTATTTGTTTCACATAACTAATAATAACTAATATTCATTTGCTTGCAGATAACATTAATGCTTGAGGAAAGTGTTTTGACAAACTGATGTATTGTTTCATGCAGGCTAATTGTCAGCAGTGTTATGCTGGTGGGAGTAATAAGCACAATGCGATTGGGCTCTAGACTGTTCTATTCAAAGTATTTTTATACTCATGTATAAAAGCAAACTTTTGTACATTGCATTGCATACATGCATTGTAGCAAACTTTTTCACAGACCCCCTGGCAATGTGCTGCGGACCCCAGGTTGAGAATCTATGGTCTAATTAAGTAACTGAGCCACTGTCATTGGCTCTGCAATTGGATAGCATCTGAGCACCTGTCTATGTAAGTTCTGTGAAGTTCAGGAGGCTCTGTTAGTTGCAAGTGATGTGTTTTCTGGTCGGGTACTGAAGAAAGTAGCCTGTATATTGTGGGGTATTGAATTAGTCAGTTGCTTGACTTAACAGCTTGTGTTATTTGTCTCTTTGTTCTTTTTAGTCCTCTGAGTTCACTTTTTGTATATAGTTGCACTTAAGATTTTTGTCAATTAATTAAAGCATATTTTTCAGCCCTATTCAATTGTCACCGTCTGTGCATTTGTTTTCCTGGATCACGAGGCTACCTTATCAAACTAAGTTTGCCCAGACTCATTCTCAATGCTCTAACTTTACCACAGCACATTCCATTCAGACTTTTCCTTAATATCCGGCTGCTCTTTGGCCAGATGAAGTTAGCAGGTCATGATTTCCAAAAAGGTCAATTGAAAGAAATGAACATTCAACACCATTTGCCCTGCAGGTCCTCAAGCTACTGTAATATGTTATTCCAACGCTCTGCTTGTGTGTGCACTCTGGTGGAACACACCCCACTTTTTGTGAAGCGGCATAATAGGATTTGGGTGTGCAAATCAGTGCACGTTGTAAAATCGATGCCATCGATTCAGCCAGTTTTTACCTTGAGACGCGATCAGGGATGGAGTGGCAGCAAACATTCATCATGACGCGACAGGGCCCATTATGTGCTGCTAAAAAGGTCAATCAAATCAAAAACATGTTTATGGATATTTCTCATGCCCTTTTCAGAGTAGTGGCTTTCGTATCTGTCTCGCTAAAAAGTCATTTCACAATCCATTACATATGATTAGCGCCTCTTCCCAGCCGAGATGGTCCGAAGAGCGCCCACGGCCTCCTGGGGATATCGATCAGCATGAGATAACGCTGTCCCCTTCCACGTAATCAGATAATCAGGCTGCTAAACCAGACTATCCTATACTCCCCTCCTCTAGGCCCTGAAAGCAGAATAGATTTTGACTTTCACAAGGTATATGATTAAAAAGACAAAGAGAGTCTATGTTATATTATGTGCTCAATTTCACTCCTTTACATCAGTCAATATGTATTGTGCTTGGATTCTGATTCATGATCAGAGAAGTGTAGTGGCTTTGTCTTTTGTGGGTTGCATATTCTGTAGTCTGAAAATTAGTTAGTTAAACAAAAAATTATCTATGCTCCATGGTTCCAAGGTTCCATGATGTAAGGGGGCATGGGGCATGGTTGTGAGGTGCATGTCAGTGCTGCAATGCATTTGACAGCTGTCATCATGTTCATAAACCAACAAAACAGCATGTAATAGAGACCAGTAGTGTGATTTGAGGACTTCTAGTGTTTATGATATAGATCTGTATGTGAAATAGATTACTGTTCACCAAGCCAAAACAGAAGATGTAGTCAAAGCATGTATTCAGAGAAACCCCGGTGAGTCTTGTCGATACATGTTGTTATCCTGGATTACCATGCCAAATCTTTATGCAAAAACCAGTCAGTCCAAATCTTAAAGCTTAGTCTCTCCTTCTGTAGAAATCCCTGGAAATGGTCAGACAAATTGACTGTTTTGTGTGGAGAGGTATATGACTATCGTGTGAAAATGGAGAAACACGGAATTATTAGTGCTCAAGCTGTGTTGAAGGATTAAACCTTCTACCTTTTCTGTTGTTAGCGGCACACTCTACCAGCCACAGAGGAAGGCATACCCTCACCCTGGCTCTGACCTTTGCTATAATCCTGAAAAGGCTGGTGCTTTCAGCTCCTGCTCACTGTTTGTGTGTGTGTGTGTGTTTGAGGATAATCCCACTGCAGCTTTTTGTTTCTCTCCTTCTCCCTTTCTTTTCATCCTTCTTTGCCTCTTTATTCTATCACACTTCCTAGGGTTTTTTGTTACTGTTCTGTCTTTGTTTTCCTCCCCTCCCTTCTTTCTTTCTATCCCTCAACACCTCACTTTCTTTCCCTCTCGCCCTTCATGCATTAAGACCGTTGAAACAACTTTAGAGCTTTTGTTCTGAGTGAAGATTAAGCTCTGAAGTCGGAAGCCTTGAATGGAGGAGGTGAAGTATTTGCAAATTAAGTTGCCGTGCCTCTCTCTTGGCAAAAGTGTAGGGGATTTGATGGAAGAATGCCACAACGCCCCTGCAGATGCATAAAAGCACTAAACTCCATTCAGCAGCTGCCTAAAAAGCACTTACAGCCATGTCCAACTCCCCACTCATCAGAGATCCAGCCGTCCTTTTCGTTATCTTAATTCAGGAAGAGATGAATTGTTTTATTCAGCCTCTATTCAGAGACAACTGAGGGTTAAATGACATTGCAGCTTGCTCTTTTGAATGTCTCCAGAAAAACAGACATGCTGACACTTTTAGAAGAAGCTATTTGTGGTTTACAACTTCACTAACAGTCCCTGACATTTTTAACAGCCAACTTGTCTTTGTGGTATAATAGTGCTCTTCATAGACACCATTTTACAGTACATGTAGTATGGGTGGTGGATGAGTAGTCTTGCTACGTTCAAGTGACACCTGTCTTTCAACATGTAATTTCAGTGACTTGTGAAGTCATACCATGATTTTGGTTGGAAATGCATTATAGCCTACTCATTATTTTGAGCAGCTGCCTTTCTCTGTTTTTTTCTTTCTGGCATTCTTTCTCAGACCTTCACTGTCTTTGACAGTAATGCACATTTCTGATTTGGCTTTCTCTTGGATAAAGTAATCAATTAGTGGGTAAGTTCTAACAAATGGATACATTACCTTTGATAATGACTTGATCTTGGTCTCTTCATCCTTTCCTGGAGACAATGGGCCTTATTCACCAATCATTTTTATGAAGAAATGTGTTCTTAAACCCCACTTATGCAGTTCTCAAGAAGATTTGTATTTACCATTTTTTTCATGTTATGCATTCATACAAATAATATTTACACAGACTCAAAAACACTTGAACCATTGAGTAGTGACTTGTGTGTGCAGAAAAAAAATATTCTTGCATTTTCATATTCAGCTGTTGTAAATACTAATAGAATATTAATATTAATTCAGCTCAGTTCAATTATAATTATACATCGCTTTTTACAATAGTATTGTCTCATGTTTTTTACAGCAAGGAGGACCCGAGAGCAATTAATATGAAATATAATATATTTAATTTAATTCAATTATATTTATACAGACATTAACAGGGAGCACCCAAGAGCAATAGGGGCAGGGAAAAACCCCCTTGTGATAGCTATTCAAGGAAGCTACCTTGGGCAGATTTAAGGGTCAACCCAACTGCCAAGTGTCATGCAGGATATATAAACATAACTAGTTTTAATAGAAGCTTAAGCATTTATTTAACAAAGTTCTTAGGAAGATAACGAGGCCCATTGTCTCCTTATGTGAGGTGAAAACAGTAAAAACAGCTGAGAAACTTACCTCACTGGCTTTTCTTGATGTAACTGGTTATGCTAGTCATTAATGGTGGACTCGGTAAGGAAAGCTAGCAATCTGGCCCATTAAACTGAACAAGAAGAATCCAACAAGAATCAAACATCACAGAAAATACAGAGATGCAAATAACTCTCCTTTTGGCAACTATTTTTGTCATGTCAGTCTCTTTTTTTAGTTGTGATGGTCGGGGTGAATGAAATAGAATGAGTGAAATCTCTCTGCGCTAAATCACATCACATTTTTATAGTCTTCTTAATAATAGGTGCCTCTAAAGATCAGGAAGTTAGGAATAACAGCCGCTGAGGTGTCCTAACATGGGGAAATAATGGGAGAAGCAGCAAAGAACTCCACAGCGTGCTTGTGAGTGGAGTTGCCTCCGCCAACTCCATTATTTCCCATTATTGGGACACCTCAGAAGGTGTTATCCTGCTTATCACCCAGTTGCAACTCATGTGTGTAGACAATAAGGAAACACTTAAAACATAAAGGAAACATGCAGTCCATTTTCAAAAGAAGCTAACCTGTTCAGTTGCTGTAGGCTACTATTTTCTTTGGTTACTGACCACATTAAGCTTGATAACAGCTGACTCCATTGTTGCTTGCTTGTTCAATGGTTGTTTATTATGGCTGTTATAGTCACCATTCAAAAGAGCATTGCTATGGAATGGTGATTAAACTTTTAACCAGATCTATTTCATAGGTGTCCTGTTATTGGGGAATACACACCCTGTCAGCCTATTAGAAAACAGTATTTCATTTCTCCAGATGATAAATGAAAGTTAAATTGCATGCTACCTTGTAATGACCTAACAAAAATCACTAAAGGCCTCTGAGCACTGAAGAAAGGAATGAAAAAATTGGCCTTGGTTGTAACATTGGTTGCAGGCACTGTTGACTGTAAACTTGCAACTCGCCCTCAACTTTGTTGTCCTCCAAAGCCCTCCACTCTCATTTATAAATAATCATTCTCCAGCTCTCCATCTCAGTCATTCATTGTTCTATTTGCCCTGCTCTGATTCAGTAGCAGGAAATTCATCATCCTTATTGACATACTGCATATCCATCCAGGAGGAGTACTCCTTTTGGTACATGAGAATGCAGTGAGAAAATGTTCTTGCCAGTGATATTTTAAAATGACGCAACTACATTCTGTATATGAATCACCTCTGATGCAAGTAGTTAGAAATCTCTGTTTGACCAATAGACAGTCTTTAGGCATGCTGGGTATCCACCACTCAATATACATGTGTTAATAACATGTAACAAATCAAAACCCAGTACAAAAGATTGACACAATCTATCACTCTGACGCACAGACACTCATGCACAGACACGCACATGCACACGCATACACATATAGGACACACGGAATAGTCCAATCAAGGAGCAAGTAGCTTTAGCCCTACAACATTCTAAAAGACATACACTAAAAGCATTGGCAATTGTGACAGTGGCTGTCATCCCTTTTTGATTTTGATTTTCTATTTAGGAAGGGGAATGTGTTTGGAGCGGGGGGTTAAGACTGGTGTTAGAACTGGCAGCCATATTCTCATTTGTCGGCTTAGTAGAATGATTTATGAGTCAGGACGTCTTAATAAAGCTGCCAAAACAAAGCAGCCCGGCAGAGACAAATTAGCTTGGGAGGGTGAGTGGAAAAGGAGAGAGACCATCACAGTCAGACATCATTCAGACTAATCATCGCCCAGAGAGGACCATTAGCTTCAGGCAGTCCATGAATATCTCACTCAGACTTCTTTCCCATTACACCAGGCTCCACAGTGTGTGGCTGAAGCCAGCGCACCAAAAAGCAAGCTAAATGAGAATGATGTCAATTTTCTTTGGTGCAGGGCTAATATTGAGACGATGCAATAATCTCAGCGGGACAAGTGATGCATCAATTCACAGTATCAGTATTGAATGTGTCCTGAGGCATATTGATTAATTTTACTTATCTTTGTGTGTGTGTGTGTGTGTGTGTGTGTGTGTATGTGATGTGATATTGGCAGACTTTTCCAGGAAACATGGACATGGACTCTGTGGTCCACCACAAGCTTCCCCACCCCATCCGAACCCGTTTCCTGAGGCTGGTGCCCCTGCAGGGAAACCCCAGAGGAGGCATGGGCCTGCGAGTAGAAGTGTATGGCTGCACTTACAGTGAGTATCCCCATCATCTATGAATTGCCACTGCGCAACCACTAGCCAAACCTAGAAAACTGATCCTTTCAAATACCATTATCTGTTATCTCTGTGTTTTGTTAAAACATTGTACCATGGCACATACAGGTTAAAACTTCAAAATCACTATGCAGGTGTTAAGTCAACATTGTTACACATTTATGTAAATAATTCTAATGCCATTATTTCTATTTTAACTGTGTGAATGACTGATGAAAGACAGAAGCTAAGCTCATCATTTTCTCTTGTCATTTTTACTTTAGAGTCAGATGTGGCAGACTTTGATGGGCGCAGTGCATTACTTTATCGGTTCAACCAGAAGTCGATGAGCACAGTGAAGGATGTGATCTCACTACGGTTCAGAAGCCAGCAGGCCGACGGAGTGCTGGTCCATGGCGAGGGCCAGAAGGGTGATTGTATCACCCTAGAGCTCCAGCAAGCCAGGCTCGTTCTGCAGCTAAATCTAGGTAAGAGTGTCACACTGCCTACAGCACCAAACACAAAGAAGAAATGCCAGATGTTCACATAACTCCAGCACTGAACAGATGATGTACAGACACTCCAGCAGAATGTACCCATATCCAACCAGTTGGCTATTCAAAGGGATCGATTTTGGTGAGACTTGTCTTCTGTTTATTTGTCTGTGCGGAAGAACTACTAGTAATATTTCCAGGGAAACTTGGTGGAAACACACACAGATCAGAGACATTACATTGTATTCACTCATCTTGCAGCGCATTAATGGAAGGTAGCCTATCTGGACTGTTTGGTTTGTAACTTAACCCATGTAATATGTGTGAGTTGACTTATTTCTCTAACACACACAACTCTGCCTACCATGCCATGATCTCATCTAGGCCATTTACTTACACCACCTAGGCAGTATTGGGCAAGTTACTTCCAAAATGTGATGCATTATACATTACTCACAACTGTTACTTATGCTATGTAAGTCATTTGTTACAATACAATATCGCTGTATTGTGCACAACTCTTGCGTTACTTGTCAAATAGATGTAGGCATGTTGTTTCATTTGCACTGTAAGAAGCTTTCATTAATGTTAATGACTGAATAGACTAATTACTGGCTGTCAGCAAAAGTCTTCCAAACACTAAGAGCACACCTGTTCTGGATGCTCTCCCTACATCTATCACATGTTCTGGCTCACCCATTAGCAAAATAAATGTGCAGGACTGTGCAACGTACTAGAGATTGTTATAATTCGCAGGGGTCTGGAAGTCGCTATCAAAATGCTCCTAGAAACTTAGGATGTCTGCTGACGAATTTCAAATAATGTCTGTGAATTCATCTTGCAAATGTAGCCCACTATCCTCTGCCATGTTCAACCGACTTCCAACAAATGAACATAGCTAACATATTTTTTTTTTCTTTTGTGGCCTTGCCACAATTAAAAATTGGTTAAAAATGTGTGGTAACTCGTGTTATTGAGTATTGAGTGAAAATGAAGTAATACCTTACATTTAGTAAAGT
The DNA here is from genome assembly GCA_015244755.2 of Tenualosa ilisha. Taxonomy (NCBI): domain Eukaryota; kingdom Metazoa; phylum Chordata; class Actinopteri; order Clupeiformes; family Clupeidae; genus Tenualosa; species Tenualosa ilisha. Next base: position 815,772 of record PYXC01000495.1, on the reverse strand, counting down.
AACCTGTTACATGTACCTGTTACATGCGGTTGTTAGATGAGTCACCAAGGTTATACTGTATGTCAGGGTTCTCTAATAAATGTAATAACTGCAGACATTATTCATCCACCTTCTGCAGATGAGTCTAAGCCCCAGAGAGGTAGCACCCGTTTGTCTGTGACCCTGGGCAGCTTGCTGGATGACCACCATTGGCACACCGTCCTGATTGAGCGCTTCAGCCGACAGGTGAACTTCACCGTAGACCACCACACTCAGCACTTCCAAACCCAGGGTGAGGAGGACTCCCTGGAGCTGAACTATGAGGTGAATACCTACCAAATGCTCAACATTATTTGCCCTTCTGTCATGTGTGTATTTGTATTTATCAAATAACCACAGGACGTTATCCACCAAACTTACAGATAGCCTTGTTGGTATTATCAAAACAATTAAATATTGTGTTCTTTAAGAGGTATTTACATGTTAGTTATTAAGCTGAAACACTGTATGACGTTACCATGTGAAGTTTGACATTGTCTAAAATGTTCTTTAGCTGTGCTAAATGCAGTCATTTACATTTGCATTCAGTCAGTTCCATTCATGCTCATCTTAGACTATGGTAGTATCAAAGGATCCTAAACCAAGTAGTAAGGCTACAACTCTTCCTTTGGTTTTTGTTCCATTCTTGAAGCAGGATTGTTCATTGTGGTAAGACACTTAAAGAGTTCTCCCAAACTCACACATCCTTTAGAGGTACTATTTCACATTTCACTGCCCTTTTGGGTTTTATGAGTTATTTATCAACTCGGTTGTGAGCAATTGGTGATTTATTATGCATTAAACCCCCCTTTGCCAAACAACTTAAATATTAACAGTTTCTTGTGGCTGGTTTCAACCTTGACAGAAAACGACTTTATGTATTATTAACCAGCAAATTGTCAGTTCGCAAAACGGGCATGTTCAAAGACAATGCCTCCGAGAATGATGAACAGCAAGGGCTCCATTTATTCATGAAAAAATAAACTCCAAAGCTGCCACTTTTAATGTAAAAGAGGTCAACTACATAGCAATGCATTTCTTGATGACAAAAAATGTATAGTGGACTGCCCTACACATAATCTTAGACTTTAACTGTTTTAACAAGGTTTAGAGGCATTTGGTATGCAAGCAGATTCTGAGCCTGAAACATGGTATAGATTCATAAAAATGAAAACAGCCACTGTGCCCGAGATGAAAATTCTGAGAACAGCCTACATCAGGAGAAAGAGCAATCATGTTGCATGTTGTAATTCTTGGCCTGAAAATATATCTCTGAGATGTGACTCTAGGTGTATTACAGGTGCAATTATGTGACTATTGTCATGTTCAAAACAGTAGGATTTGTCTCTCAATATTTCTTTGTATGTTTGTGTGTATTGGTTCTTGGCAGAGGCTTTAAACCAAAGCGACATACAATACAAAAAAAAAACACATTCCAAGCAAAAATTCTTGGCTAAAATTTTTATCTAATAAAAAAAATCTAAGTATGGATGAATGATTTTAAAGATGGCAAAATAATACTAATTCTGATATACAGTTAGGCAACGCATTTATTTATTTCTTTTTGTACTTAACTACCATGCTAATGGTAGACCCTTACTAGATCCATGTCAAAACTGGCACAGTTTACATTAACAGTGTTCCCATTAAAAGTAAATTGTGCTCACAATGTGAGTTATATAAATTTATATAAATTACAAAAAATATAAATTACTAATTCGTGCTCACAATTTTGAATGACGTTGCACTCACGGTTTTCAATAACATTCACATGTTTTTTTTACTTGTGGCCACGCTTTAGCAAATCGTGCACACAATGTTATATAACATGAGAAAAATTTTACTTGAGCTTTCCAGGGCTCCATATTGAACAATTTACAAAAGCTAGTAAAGCCAGAAACATAGTAATCTAATCCACTACACAATAAATGGCCAACATCATACATACAAAACTTTAGTTTACAGGACTGCTAATTTGGTGTCTCAGTCATACCCATACCCAATTCTGGTATTTATAGATATTCTAAATTGGTGGCTCAGCTATGCCCATGCACCATATTGCAGTCTCTAGGCATGCTAAAAAACAAAAATGCCTTAATGAGAAAACAAATTACAAATTGCAGGTGACATTCATGGCAGGTAGTTAATCAACTAAGAACAAAGTAAAGAGAGAGAGATGTTTTAATGTTTTTTAAAAATCTACATGGCAAGAAAGGGTTGATGTTTGAGTGTGTGTATATGTACCTGTGTATTTTTCTTTCCCACTTCACTCAAGCTCAGCTTTGGGGGAATCCCTCTACCTGGCAAGCCAGGAACGTTCCTGAAGGAGAACTTCCATGGCTGTATGGAGAACCTCTACTACAATGGAGTGAATATAATTGACCTGGCGAAGAGACGCAAGCCACAGATCTACAGCACGGTATGCACTCTGCAGCTCTGTGTGCTGGACTGTAGAGAGAAAGGAATGAGAGCAGGGGAGAGAGAGAGAGAGAGAGAGCATGCCCATAAGTGGTTCTGCTTAAAAGACTGAGGTCATTTCATATTTACCTGCTGTGTTCGTTGAAATGATCATGTATTTTAGCAAGGAAAAATACCAGAGTACTTCAGTACATTCTCCTACATAGGCTTATGTCTCCCTCTTCCAGTAGTTCCACCTATAGGACAAACCAAAGCTGTTAAAGAATGTTAAATGAAATATATCTAATTATATTACATATATAATAACACTACCACTTGCTAAAGTACTCAGTGATTCACTGGTAAACTGTAAAACATCAGACTGTGTTTGTGTGTGTATGTGTGTCTGTGCTGGAGTGAGCTGGAGCCTAGTGTGGTTTTTGATTGCTTATGTCAGATTTTAGTCCAATTAGCAGCTAAAGCAGGCAGTGAAGCATACTGGCCTCATCACATTTATTCAACACTCGTGTTGAGAATAGACAAAAATGGGCAAGAGAATTACACACACACACAAAGTCAGCATTGCCAACTAGATCAGCTTCCTCTCTCATCCCTGATAAACAGTTCTCTCTTCAGTTCAGTCTAACCCTGATGGACTTTCCCTGTCAATCAGAGTGTTTGGCACAACTGAAGTGGGACAATTAGTGAAGAGACAAGTCCCAGCACCACCTCCCTGAACCCCCAAACTTGCATTCACAAAGAGAAATCTTAAGTTCTCATGCTACAGTTTTCATGATAAAAGCACAGTGCATGGTCTCTCTCTCTCATATGGTGTAATTTTAAAGAACATCATTAATACTTTCTTCTATGAACCTTTCTTCTTGTTCTTCAAAATAATAATAAAAAAAAAATAATAATAATAATAAAAAGAAAAACTCTCGCAGACACCATAATGTGGACGAGATGGAATGAAAAGGTGGCAGTTATTTTGACGGACAAATGAATTGGGGAGTCAGACAAGCAAATGCACTTATTATTCTTTTTGATCTTTGTAATCTAGTGAGTCCATACCTTCATGCAGTGACAAGCTGTCTGTCGGTCTGCTTCATTACATTGTAATAATGTGGGAGATTATGAACCTAAAAAAAGAAACTAAGTGATACAAAGTGAGTGAAATGCCCAGCTGCCAGTCAAACTAAGAGCTAAGTGAGAGGTACTGTTTTTCATGAGGAACTCAAAGTATGTATTTCAGGATACCTTTTATTCAAAGAGCTTGTCTTGACAAGTAGTTCCACCCTTTAATTTCCTCCCTTGGTCCTTTTTCATTTCTTTCCTCCCCCTCCCCATCTGCACTTTTCCCCACAAGTGTGCTTTCTGTTTTATCCCCTGGTGTACCTTTTTCTTTCTCTCTCCAGGGAAACGTGACGTTCCATTGTTCCGAGTCTCAGCCACTTTCGGTGACATTCCACAGCCTGGACAGCTTCCTGACAGTACCTGCCGACCTTGGAACAGAGAGCTTCTCTGCTCGCCTCCAGATCCGCACATGGAACCTTGAGGGGCTCATTGTCTCCGCCCCACTGGCATGGGAACCACGGCAACAGCTGCACCTGCTGCTCGTTTTACAGCTCCAGGGGGGGCGAGCACTCCTCTCCCTCGACAGCCACTCCGACCCCCCCACACATCTCTACTCAGGTGAGACAAAAAACGCAGAGCAATTATAGTTATTATCATGGTAATATATTTGGTAACACTTGGTCACACCAGCAACACTATAAAATCAAGTGTCCATATGGCATTATAAATGTACTCAAGCAAGATTATAGGCTATTCATAAAACTTTATTATATGGGGGACAGTTTCACATAACTGTAGTTAAATAAAAATAGTTTTACACCTAAAATCTTGTAAAGGTTAAATCTCAGTCATTGCAGGACAGTGTAGTATATCTAATAAAAAATATGATTTATTTTACCCAAGCATTCATATTAACTAATAAAAATAAAAAGTATGTTTCTTATTATCTTGTCACAGGCACATGGCATTCATACTCTGTCAAATACCACAAACATATAATACATATTATGTATGAATAATTTTACTAGACTGGGCATTATGAAAGTTGCAGGGCACCCAGTAGTGCTGTTGGTGGCTAGATAATCCCCTATAGCAGTGCTGACTGGGATTGTGTGGTGTGTGGTGTCTTCCAGAGCAGACTGTAAGTGATGGCCAGTGGCACTCTCTGAGAGTGGAGATGAAGGGACGGCACGTCTCTCTGACCGTAGACAACCAGAGACCTGTCATGGCTGAGGCCAAGCATCGGGTCACCAGTGGGAAAAGGCCAGCCATTTTGTTGTTTGGAGGTAAGAGTGGGCCACATTGTTTTCTGTTAAAAAATGTTGTGTCAGGGTTATGGCATTTGTGGAGCTGCTGCTGGGAATTTAATGGAATTAGTGTTATAATTGTTCTTTTTTTTCTCCGTATTTCTTGATGTTATTCCCATGTGTTGCATAGTGGTCCTGATGGACTTCCCTGCGTGTCAGCTTTCCTTTCAACAATATCCTCCTTCAATCTGCTTTGACCACTAAGCATTTTAGTGGACTATCACCTGTGGATGCCTCTGGTTGGCCAAAAGTAATCATTTTATCCATGGGTTGAGAATGCCTTTGAATAGACCTTTACAATTTGATTTAGAAAATCCACAGTAATCTCACTATGCTCCACAGCTCGAGACTAACCTGAATTTACCCACTTTTTTGTGCTCAGAGTCAACATGTCATTTTTCATAATTCTTACATTCAAAAACCCCTTTTGAGATTAATTTACCAAATACCTACTCTGCAGAAAGTTGGGAAGTCAAAATGTAATTACTGCTGAGAAAGACATGCGTTTCTCACTGTGCCATTTACTGTAATCTCTGGCCTGAACCCTCAATACCCAAGTAAGGCATTTAAATCCTCCAATTCAGGTGGCTGCCTTAGGAGACAAGACAATTCAGCTAAGCAGCTTTGCACACACTTTGAAGAAAATTTGATTTTGGAAAGCCTAGACCATGTTTGCTTAATGGTGTATACATTTTTTTTCCTTCACTTCATATATTGTAAGATGACAAAAGCAGACAGAGCTCTTATTGTGTTTGTGTTTGTTTTTGTGTTGTCATTCAAGGCTGTGCCACGTCCTTACCCAACCTTGCCTGCGAGAGCGGTGCTTTGGGATTCCAGGGCTGCATGCGCCTCATGTTTGCAAACAATTATCCCGTCAACCTGCTCCATGTGCAGCAAATGACTTTGGGAAAGTACAGCCAGCTGGATTTTGATGTTTGTGGGATACGGGACAGGTGAGGAATGTACAAGTTCCATATACATGACAGCAAGTGCTTTTCCCCGCTTCTCAGCAACCTAGTCACATTTCCCCCACTTTTCCTACTCTGCTCGAAGCCATCAAAGACCCCAAAGAACCGAGCCAAATATTTGATTTGCTATCGACAGAACATGGGAGTCTCAACTCTTGTTTGTGTGCTGATTCACTGCAAAAACACCTCACGGTTCATCATCACAGTACCAACCAGATTTCTAAAGACCACATCTCAGGCCTGATTTGAGTTCAAAATCTGAGCACAATGCCAAATGTTTTCTCCAAGCCTGATTTTGTCTCTGTCTCTCAGGTGCACGCCTAACTACTGTGAGCATGGAGGCCAGTGCTCCCAAAGCTGGAGCCAGTTCTACTGCAACTGTACAGGAACAAGCTACACAGGAGCCACCTGCCATAACCGTGAGTTCACTCCCACAACTACTACTTTACCCTTACTGCTCAGCCAACACAAAACATTGTGTTTAGTGTTATCATCTGAATCCCAATGCCCATCCTTAGACCTGCACCCTCAAAGACTTAACTGGCATAGATTGACTTCTTAATTGGCTGATTCATGCCAGTTAAGTATTTGAGGGCTTAGGGCATAGGGTTAGAAAGGTTAGGACACAGGAGTATAGAGGTGAGCATTACCACCGACAATTTATGCCCTCCAAAGTGCGGACCACTGCGCTTCCAACATTCTATTCTATTGTTTTCAGAACAACCTCAAACTTTGCCTCCACCACCTGTTGATTACAATTGAGGTCTATTTTTGTTGGAGCTGCTCCAGAAAATCCATCCAAGCTACCGTGCTTCCATGCTTTGTTTCCTGTGTGCCTTGTGAGGCTGGTGTGTGTGTGTAAACAAAATTGTTACATTTGAAAGTGCTCCACAATGATGCTGGAGCCAGTGTACAGAGGCCCTTAGTCACAATTGGTCTTGAGCTAAATTGTGTCTGCCAATGATGCAATACTACATGATTTCAATCTTTTATAGAATTAGTTAGATTACTTAGTATATACTAAACTATATGCTTTTGCAGGTTTTCTTATGAAAAACATAGAAAATACAAGATATTGAATTTCTGAACATTTTGATGTTATCTTATAAATCTTATCTCACAGGAAAGGTTTACATCAAAGCTCTCTCAGAGCAGAGAACATTTTCAGTGGATGTTCCTTCACAACAAAAGATGTGCTTTTTTTCTCGTCATTTAGTGGATGCTATCCATCCAAAACATCAACCAGTTCAAATTTCAAAAGCACACTCCAAAAACAGAAACATCAAAAATTCCTTAATCCAATTGTTCCAACCTGTAACACCTCCATAGCCCTTGAGATGCAAACAGCTTTAAAGAGCTCTTTTCTCACTTAAAGTGTTGTAATACCTAAAACCGCCCCAACCATTTTTCGGTCGTCTTTTTCTTACGAACACAAGGCTGTGAACAGCGACGTGTTTAATCAAGAGATTACTTTAATCAATATGGGTGTTTGCTGCCAATGTTCTTTCAGCTGCATGAGCAGGCTTGTTTTTCTCCTGGCAAACTGATGGTCCCAGACAGGCCCCCCGTAAGGAGACCAGGATCGGCCACGGTCTGTCAGCGAGATGCATCACATTTCAGGGCGTGAGGGAAGAGAAGGGGGAGGTGGTGGAAGAGGAGGAGGAGGAGGAGTAGAAGGAGGAAGCAGACACATAGACATTTTTTATCGCTTCTTCCCACAGTGCTTGCAGTAACAAGTGGCAAACTGAGCACCAGAGGAAAAGAATTAGCAAGGTTCTCATCAGGGACGCTTGTTACTTTTCTGAGAGGAGGATGAGAAAGAGGAGAATGAGGATAGGATGAAAAATCAATGGGGGTTTACTGCTTTTGAAATTAGCTCAGTGTTTTAGAAGAGGGGGATTCGAACAAGGACAGCTGCTCCCTATTTATGTCCACACCCACACACAGCTACATACACATACATATACACACACAAACAAACACACACACACTCATACTCACACTCATTCCTGTGCCCAGTGCCCATTTCACCATGTCTGACTGCTGCACTTTCATGAAGGTGTGCTTTAGACAGCAGTGACTGATGCTTACAGAAAGTTGATCATGACAGTCACCTTTCTACAGGGGTGAGTTTCCGATCAAAGGGATGTCGAAAGTCAAAAGGATGTAACTGACTTTAGATCCTGTGCATGTCATGAAAAACTGACATCTGAAAAAGAATAGCTGAACTGAGGAAATGTAATGAGTGTCATGCTATTTCCCAGCTCTGTATGAACGATCGTGCGAAGCATACCGTGACAAAGCTGATCCTCTGGGCTTGTATACTCTCGACCTCGATGGCAGTGGACCTCTGGAGAGCACACCAGTGACTTGTAGCCAAACAGGTAACACACACACACACACACACACACAAACACAAACACACACACACACATACACACACACACACAGAGAGAGAGACAGACAAATACGGACTGGTTTGCCCTGAATATCTACTAGTATAGGCACATGCACAGACCTCACATAAATAGACCTCCAAACACGCAAACCTACACTAACACACATGCAAACACACATGTTTATTCAGATAAGAGATTTACCATGGTGATGCATTCAGCACAGTGAGTGGATCTGATAATTAAACACTCCAGGCCTCCTGGCCACTCTGCTTTTAAAGCCATTGATCACCATCAGCTGGTTCTCCCAGGGTGAATAGCAGGAACAGAGTGCTTAATTATTGGAGAGACTGCAGTAGCATTCAGAGACAAACATGCACAGGATGTTTATAACCACTAGGAGTTATACTCTGTGCTCATGTATGTAGATCATGCAGTGCCATATCCAGCAGTTACAGAAATCTGACTGACTGTCAGAGTGTTGACATTGAATAATGGCCATGCCAAATATACAATCACAGCACAAAATGTTTAAAATTATGGGGTATATCCATTTTTATGACATTGTGAAATACTTGCTAGACTAGTAGTCAAGTACTAACTAGATTAGTTGCCTTCAAAAAAGAGTCAAACCAAGGAAATGCACAGATCCTCTAGCCTAATGCTCCCAGACTACCAAATACCAGCCTTCTCTGAGGTTAATGCCTGGAGATGCTCAAGGGAGTAGAGCTAACAATTTTGTAGCAGCTAATCAGCCCTGAGCTCTGGGAAGTGATGTCAGTGACTTCATTTAACATTTGGCTACATTATTGACTACATCAGTGAGATCACATATTGTACAGTGTTAGTGCAATTAATTTTATTCCCTTATTATGGCACAACTTTGTCTTTATTTCAGTATAGATTCAGTACATGTGATATTCTGCACCTGTTCATCCATCACCGCTAATGTCCACTCACCTAGTAAAATATGAGGTTCACTCTGGTCATACTAGGTTGGTCCCCTTCAGACTGATTGCTACAAATAGAGACAGCTTTTGTTTAATAAATGCATGTTGTTTCTTTGAAGTTTAGGTGGTGTTTAAGTACAGGACATGCCCAAACAGACCACTACCTTGAGCCAGGCTGTACCACCAAGCCAGACAAGTTTGACCAAGGCTAACCCCAATTACCAGGCTGTTGACCATGCAAATTTCTCAGGGCTTGGCAAACATGCAACTCCTCCCCATCCACCCCTCTTTTTGGAAAGAGTGGAGTGGGAACAGTGGGTCTGGGCTTTGATGGAGGGAGGTATGTAAATGGTGAGCGTGAATTTGCATGGAGAGGGAGAAAGAGAGAGAGAGGAATGGAGGGGAAGCAAAGAGGTAGGAGCCTCATCATTCCTAAGCGCAGGCTGGGTGACCTTTTGTTCCAGAATTAATATTCATCAGGTATTTGCGCTTCACTCAATCACGCAGGTAATCTCCCAGCCGGATTCACACGCACACACTCTCACCGGGGGAGGGTCAGCCCAGCCACTTGAAAGCTGGAGCATCGTTTTTATTCCTGCCGTTCCGTAAAAGCAGATCGTTTTTGCCCTCTCATTCTAAGTGCGTGTGTGTGTGTCTGTGTGTGTGTGTGTGTGTGTGTGTGCATGTGTCAGCATGAATGGATGTTGAGTATGTGTGTGTCTGTGAGTAATAAATGTCTGCATGTTTGTGTGTTCATTTCTCCTACGCTTAGAGGACACAGTGTGGACAGTGGTCAACCATGACCAAATGGGGCCTGTCCGAGTGCGGGGATCCACACTGGAGAATCCTTACACCACGTCCCTAAACTACAGTCTCCCCCCAAACCACCTACAGAGCCTGGTCACCACCTCTCTGCACTGCCAACAGGAAATCATTTACCAATGCAAGAAGTCCCGCCTATTTAACACATGGGGTGAGTGCTTGTATAGAATCAAATCCATTTCAGTTAATACAGAGACAATTGCTCTGTGTGTCACAAACTGTTTACCCAGTGTATGTCAGTACTCTCAAAGTTCTTATTTTAAAATGCATTACATGCAAAATAAATTTGAGACTTTATATTACAGGTTGCCGACAGATTATTTTACACTACTTTGTTAATTGGGGTCAAAGGAAAAGCATGTGATTGAGTAAACTGAATGTGTTTACACATTAGTGCCTAAGACACTGTGAAAGGCTGCATTGTGATTTAATTATGTGGAGTCATCAGGCAGTAGCTACCAGTCTGTGTCCTCGCTCCACCTGCATGGTACCTGGCTGACGAGAACAGGAGGAAGAGTCCTGTGCAATTCCTGACTTGCAATGATTATGCTGTCCTACACAACCTCACACACACGTACAAACATATGCGCTCGTAAGCACACACGCCACACACACACCTATCTATAAGAACACTTCACACAAACAGCACTAAATTTGCTGACAGCCCCTCTGCCAAACAGGCTTTGAGTTGCCTACTAAGCCCTGTATAATATGATCAATCCCGCCAAAGCAAACATGTCCAGAATTGTTGGTACACAAAGCGAAGTGAACTGGATCACTGGACATCTTGTGTCAACAGATTGTCTCGGCAGGACTGGCGAGTTGGCAGCAGCTCGCATCCTGTTGAGCTGGCATAACAAATGCCCACTCATACTCTCATTCCCGGCACTTTCTGTACACACACACACACACACTCACTTACCTGTGGACACACACATACCTCAGACTCCACTGCCCAGAGCTATCACAGGCTACCTGCTGCCAGGGGCGTGGTTCTGGTTCTGTGCTGGCTGATAGTGGGAGGGCTTTCTGTCTGGCTAGTGTAGAACTAGCTGGCCATTTCTGTTTGTACACACACGTGGGGTACTCTCCATGCACCCCTGGTGCTCATGTTTTTGGAACATGTTTTGGCTGTCCCAAACCATGACTTAGCGTTACAGTGCTCAGGCTACACAGGGTTTTTCAGAGACCCAGAGCAGCTTGTCATTCAGTCTGTATTGGAGTGATCACATTGCCTCTTCAAAATGTGTTTGGCAGATGCAAGTAGCAAAAGGCAGGTTTTTAGCCGATTTCTATTGCCATGTCCAGCTCTTCACCCTGGCTCTTACAGAAACTTGACATGACTGTGGGTCTAGAAGGCTGAGAGTCAGTGTGGGTCTGCAGATCTGTGTTATTGTGAGTCTGTAAAACCTGTCCAGTTTTGTGGGTCCATAACAGTACTAAGCATGGCATGAAAAAAGGGCAGCCATTTGGAAAGCTTTTTTTCTTTCCATTTATCTTTTCTTTCTTTCTCTCCCTTTCAGATTGCTTGCTTATTTGTCTATCTTACTCATGTTCATACAAAAATAAAAGTTCTTGCCAATTGATTTTTCATCATCAATTCAGGTTGAATTATGGTCAAATCCATTAAAAATATATAACCCATACTCTCTGAAGGAGAACATAAGACGCTCACCAGACTCACCAATGGGTCTTGTGGGCCAAAAGAACAGCACCAAAAATACACTCTCGGCTGTTTTCATTCAGGTACACAGTTTTAAGTGCTTAACACAACTGCCCCAGGAAAACCTGAGTGAGGGTAAACCAAACCAAAGCAAGGTAAAGGCCAATTGGCTTTGCGCAGTGAAGAGGTTCTGTTAGAAGTGTCAGATTATGTCTGGCCAAATTCAGCAATGCAGCGATTGGACAGTCTTGCTTCATGGGGCAAGACCCATGAAGCATCCATCCTGGTTTCAGGCACTGAAAATCGTTTTGGCCAAGGGATATGGACATGCTTAGTGTCCAGTGCATGGTATGGAGCAGCCAGTCAGCGGCCAACACAATTGCGACTGCAGCCCTCCCTGTCAATCTCATCTCCATCTCACTGTCCAGGGTAGGAGCAACATGACTAACATACTGTGCCTCGCTACTCTCAACACTCAATGCATATGAGTAAAGAGAGGAGACCAATAGTTTGCAAAAAAAAATAAAAAAAAAAACAACAGCAGTTCAGATTGATCATTTGAGAATGACTTTCCAGTAATCGAATGTAAGTAAAGAAAGCTCTACAGTCCTTCAGGTTGGTTGTGCTATATTTCTGCACCATGAATTAATGAAAAACTTTTTGGGCAATTCTTCTGGGTAACCATGGGTTCCATGTGTCCTGTAATTGGGTGGTCATGAAGATTTGCTAATTGATGATTGAAGCTCTTTAGGAAAATAATTGTGACCCCGCAATATCTGTGGAAATGTGCCAGACCAATAATACTTGGGAAAATTGCCCAGCAATGGCCACATTGTTAAAAAAAAGTTGTCTGGTGTACCGCTTTAAAGGACAGTTTGATTTTTTTACACTTAAAGTCTTGTTTTCTGATTGTTTATGATGGAATACAATGGTTAAGATTAAAATTTTGATAAATGCCTCTGTTCCAAGAATTTTCGGTTGTTGCAGTAGCACCAATCACATACAGGTTACATACAGGTGTGATCGGTTTGAAAAAACAGAACCACAATTGAGAATGTAAGGTAAAAACAACCTGTTGGAAACAGTTGGAAGCAGTGATTTTTGTGTCAGTGTATCAGTGAACATTAATAACCATTACTGACCAGTGAGTTTCACATCTTTACAAATGAATGTTTAATGCGTTTTAGGAATAATTTCAGGAGTGCACCTATGCAGCCATTCTATAGGTGTGTGTGTAGGGGGGTGCTCAGAACTGACACATTCACCAAAATGTAATCTTAACCATGGTATTTCATCATAAACGATCAAAAAACAAGGCTTCCAGTGTAAAAAAAAGAAAAAACTACCCTTTAAAGTTGCTGCATCTCTGCATTGCTTGGCAACCTATCTGCTACAACAGTTTATTTTTTGGAGGAAGAATGATTTTAATTCTGAATATTTCTCACACTGTGTCTAAAACATTGCCAGGTAAACGTTGTACTGTTTTAGAATGTTTTAGAAAAAAACATTCTTCCACCAAACTCTGCTTGACAGTTCCAGAGCATAGGATCACCTCATTATCCAACAACTACACTGGGTCTCTTTCCAATACCACATCCACAAATGTTCGCTAAGTTCCGTGTTCTATTTTCACAATGGGGGATGGGGGGGATCCCCCTTTATGCATACCAGAGTCGAGTCCTCAATATAGAAGATAATTGAAAAGTATGTATTGTGATGTTATTTGACACCTCCACTAGCACTCCCACAGAACTATTTACGCTTGCTCCCATTGCAATGTATTATGTTGCCTTATCTTGGTCAATATTCAATGATCTTTGCTTGTACTGCGCACTACCTATAAAGGTCTGCTGGAATCACACCTCTTCAAAGTGGCTTTCCCCTCTGTCTCTGAGCTGCTTTCCACTGCCTCAGAACTGCTTTCCTCTGATTCTTCCAGTTGAATCCTTTTCTGACTCCGAACCACCCCACCCTCTTTTACTTTTCTTGAATGTTTCTCGAATTTTTGTTAGTGTTTTTATTATTATGTTATGCCTGTATTTACGTGTCTCATTATGTCTACTGTGTTCTTGAATTTTCAATTTGAATGTCTCAAAAGGTCCGTATGAATAATATGATATGATATGATTTACATAATAGTCACATTACATAATGTCACCTTGTTGCATTTTAGTGTATTGGAAAAACTCTATTAAACTCTTTAAAACTGTATATCTTTATTACCACCTATAGCTGACCTATAGTTTGTTTGTGAATGACTATTTACTTCTATATTTGCTTTGTCTTGTTTTGGGTGTCTTATTTTTCTTGTAAGAAGATGTTTGGATGTTTGGATTTTCCACATTTCTCCAATTTATGCCAGCTCTGGCAGATTCTTATACATGTTCATATCATTAAATGACACTTCTGTCCATATTCCCACCTCTTTTGTCTTTTGACTTGTGACTGACTGGATTCAGATGGCATGCCTCTCTCATGGTGGCTGGACCGGGATGGAGTGAAGAGAACATATTGGGGGGGCTTTCTTCCTGGGGTGCAACAGTGCTCCTGCAGCCTGGAAGGGAACTGCATGGACATGAACTACTTCTGCAACTGTGATGCTGACCGTGATGCATGGTAATCTGAAATCCACAACCTCTTGTTAAATTTACTCTACCTCCATTGTTGGAGGTGGTGTCAAAACACTGAAACACAAAGCTGATTACAATTATTATTCATGATTATTTCATAAACAAAAGCAGTGATCATGCAAATCACAGAATCAATATGAACTTTATTAAATTCAGTGTCTTAAGAAGTCACTATAATACTGAATATTATCTTAATCTTACAAAATGACTTGCTAAACAAGGGGCTATTTATGGTTCTTTAGCTGCTACATAGCACAAGCACAAGCACATACTATAGCTCAATCATGAGTCACACATTGACATTGTGAAGGTAAACAATTAGGATCTGGATCAATACATTTTTTATTTGTCTCTGTCTGTAACTTTCTCATCACCAGGGTAAATGATACTGGCCTGTTGTCTTATAAGGATCATTTGCCTCTAAGAGAAATTGCTATTGGCGACACAAACAGGACTGGCTCTGAGGTGGTTTTCCAAATTGGATCACTGCGTTGCTTTGGCAACAGTACGTTGTTTTTTTTATTATTAGATCGGACAGAGATAGAAACAATAGCAACATCCTTCAACCAATTAAAGTATTGCTCAGCTCATATGTTAATTTATATCATCTTCTCACCTAGGATTCCTGTGGAACTCTGCGTCCTTCTACCAGGAAACATCCTACCTTCATTTTCCTCCTCTTCAAGCAGAACTGACCCTTGACATCTCACTCTACTTTAAGACAAGCACTCTTTCGGGTGTCTTCCTGGAGAATCTAGGGGTCCAGTCCTTCATCAGGTTGGAGCTGAGCTGTAAGTCAGTGGACTGCACCACCATGCAAACTGAAATGCACAGAGTGGGTATGGATATGAACATCGATGAGAAAGTGGCATAAGCAAATGTAACAGGGCACTCTCATCAGTAGGACTCATTCACTTTGCCACCCCTCTGTTGTTTGTATTGTTGTGAGTTCACTTTGTGTCACAACTCTGGAGCAAGTATTGCGCATTTCATTTATTGAAATAAGAATTTCATTTTTAATTTGCTTTAGACAGTGGATGTAAATACAGGCAGATGTGCATGAGCCAAATGTTCACAAATGCACATAAGCTGTGCCAAAAAACAAACAATACATTTGCAAGCCCAAATAGTAACATGGAAGCCCCTTGAAAATGCACCAAACATGTGAGAGAACATAAGAGTGCCTTAAAGTGAACATAATGAAAAGAAGCATAAACAATAAAGGACATTGAAGAGTGTGGGAATGAATGTTCCAAACAACTGAGATCTAGCATAAGTGGTCAAGTATGTAGGCTATTTATAGTATATCACGTTAACTAAATCACTTATGATTATGGGAGTTATTGACAGGCTGTGGCTGAAACTCACTGCATTTATCTAAGTCAGTGCAACTTGGGTTACTCTGCTTAGTTCAGCCCCAAAGACACTACAGTTCAGCTTAGCAGACCAAGGCAGACTGAATTTGCGAAACAGAAGCAGTAACTGATGTGGGCACACAGAACCTTGTTTCAGTTTTGTTTTTCTGTGTCTCCATCAGGTAGCGTTAGCTGCCATTTTGCTATTTGGTCTATGTTGCACCAAATTCTCTCATTCTCATATCTATGGACAGCTATCAGCAGCATCAAACAGCTGGACTATTGATTGATTCACACCGTATTTCTCCTTTAATATCCTCCAATGAGACAACACAATACTCTGCAATACTCTGCAACACTCTCTGCATAGGCTATTAAAGGTTGCATTGCTACTTCTCTGTTCTCCCACTCCCATTCTTCCAATGTCTCTTCTCCGTCTCTTCCTCCTTTTCCTTTCTCCTATTTTCATCTACCCACCCACAGCTCCGTCCTCTGTGACGTTCACCTTTGACCTTGGTAATGGCCCTGTCCAGCTTACTGTCAGCTCCGCTAATGCCTTCAATGACCGACAGTGGCATCAGGTGCGTGCAGAGCGCAATGTGAAGGGGGCTTGGCTGCAGGTGGATCAGCTCCCCCAGCGTCATGTTGCTGCACCCCCCGAGGGACACCTGCTTCTACAACTCAGTGGACAACTGTTTGTAGGTAAGGAAACCTCTCTCTCCCTCTCTCTCTGCTGAGCCAAAACTACAACATAATGGTAATTACTAACCTTACAGTTCCTGCATGACCACTGACAGTTGGGCTAGGGACAGTTGGGACAGTTGGGATCTACCCAAGGTTTCTTCCTGGATATAACTACAAGGAAGTTTTACCTTGACCCTGTTACTCTTGGGTGCTCCATGTTAATATCAGTAAAGCACCATAAGACAATTGTGTTGTAAAATGGTGCTGTATAAATATGATTTCAATTTAATTCAATTCAGTTCAATTTTTACAGTGGCATTTACAATAGATATAATAATTGAATTGAATTGATATGGGAGACTGCTTAGCTTAGAACCCTCACCAGATCCATCTGATTAGTCTGGATAGCACAATGCACAAAGTACTACAAAGATGTGATACACTGACACCCTATTAATCAAATTTTAATCAAGGCCTTATTTCTATATGTTTAGTTTTTATTCCTGCTATTACTGATATTTAATGTTTTTGCCATGGTATTTCATAAATTTGAAATGGTGACAACAGAATTATATTTGAATCAGGAACACCTCTCTCTTCCTTTCTGATATCTAGAATTGCATTGAACCCTCCAGTTTTCCTTTTCTCATGTTCTTTTTCAAGGTATCCTTGAAAGGGAAGATTATTTCATCCCAGCCTCTAGTGATTCTGTCCTTGTCAGATTGCTTTCCATGCCTCTTGGCTTTGGAGCAATGTTCTCAAACTCGAACAAACTAAGGCTATCTCAGGCTAGACAAACCCCCCTGGCCAAAGTTTTCTGCATCCCCCTGCATGAAGAGGCAGCTTTCCAAGTGGAGCAGCCCACATCTCTGCCAGGAAGCTGCCAGTAGCTATGTTTACAGCACAAGTGGTGTGTGTGTGTTGACCACAGGCAGGCTGGACTGCCAAAAATGAGTCCACCGTCGGGTGGGACACATAACCGCTGTAGACCAACAGCACCAGTCTGTGTACTGTATATGCCTAGACATCATGACAATGAATACGTGTCTCCTTAAACAGGATGGCAAAAATGAACAAAACATTATCTAAAATGGTGCTGTCATTAGACTAATTCAAGTTTACTTAGAGTAAGCTATACGCTACACTGTCTTTGTTGTGTCCTGAAACACAAAATTGTCTTCAAAACAGTCCATGCATATGTGCTGTATACATGTTCATAATAACATCACACCTTCTGAGCTGTTATTTTATTGGCAAGGGGACAGAATACCTAACTAATCTAAAGTGTAATGTTTTTAATATATAAACTGTGGTTAAAGTTGGTATACCTGTAGGAGCAAACTGGAATAGTATTCATGGGATGTACTGTAAGTCTGAAATTGGTGTTCAGGCACAGTTTTGAAATTTGTGAGCTTATTTTGGGAAAAAAAAGTCTGGTGGTGCAAATAGCCAAAGAAGCCATCCGTGCACTGGAGCTTTCCAGCAAAAGCAATTGAAGTTACAGTCATAGAAATTCAGCTGCTTTCACGGCTCAGTGTGGGGGGAATGAGAAGAGCTCAAGAGATTGGGGGAACTGTGAGTAGACTCATACACACACACACACACACACACATGTGCGTGCACACACACATAAACACTTACAGCTTTGAGCCAGATAGGAAAGTGCACAGATGTGCGCAGAGGGGTTCACACCATCTGAATCTAAGTGTATGCTCATCTCAAAAAATCTCTTTTTGTTGATCGTGCCGAAGCCTTGGAGATCAGACTGTGCTGGGGAAATAATCGGCACTCACTCTGTGAAGTTTCTGAAATGATTCAACTGTTGTCTGTGATAAAGAAATGTGGACTCGCCTGAAGTGCTGAGGCGCACCAAACAACACCTGCAGCAGAGATGGATGTTCTCTCAGAGTGCAGCTAGTCATGCCTGCTAACACGTATTCACTTTGATGGGAAGATGAAGTTGAACCCTTGAACTTTAAGTGTTATTCTCATGGGATATCAGCAGTCTCTATGGTGGATCTGGGGTGGAAAAATCTAGGAATGTACAGCTACAGAACAGACAGCTTGTAGACTGGGGGGAGGAATAAAAAAAGTGTAGAGTAAATTGTGTGGCAGGTTTAATTCTTTGTCTACCTCCTCTAATTAATATGTTTTTCCTACTTAGTTACAGATCTGTAAGAACTTATACATATTTACAATTCTACAAGCCCATTTGTTGCTTTCATAAATTTACTGTATATCACTTTTTTGTACAAAAGATTGAAAATGTGCCACAAATTCTTTGACCCAGTAGACCACATTTCACTTGGACACTCTCAACAGGCATATGTTTGCTTCCTGAACTTAAAAAATATTGGGCATGCCTTCAACCATCCACTACCACTTGTTCATGACATGGCTTTCAACCCTCTTCTCTGTCCACTAATGGGTTTGCAGAAAAATTAAGTAGAGGTAACCTAAGCCTTTGGAGAATTCCCTGATGTAGAAATGCAATATTGAACAGAAGTACAATATAGTATACTATAATATAAAATCTAGTGTCTCAGTTTTATTGGGTGGTTTACGTCAATATAACAACTATACTTCATCCATCTTGTCAACAGGCGGGACCGCCTCACGACAGGGGGGCTTTCAGGGTTGCCTGCGTGCCTTGATCTTTAATGGCGTGGCTCTTGACCTAGAGGAGCGGGCCAAAACCACACCAGGAGTGTCTCCTGGCTGCCCAGGTCACTGCAATGGTGACAGTGTTTGTCACCATGGAGGAAGGTGTGTGGAGGAGAGAAACGGCTATGTGTGCGATTGCTCACAAACAGCCTTTGGGGGCCCTCATTGTAATACAGGTGAATCTCTCTCTCTGTGTGTGTGTGTGTGTGTGTGTGTTTATACTTTTACTGTTGTAAGCAAGGAAGCAACACTAATGCAGAGATGATGCAGAGAGATGTATGTAATCCTAGTGGACTGGCTTTGGAGAAGCAGTTTTGTTTGAAGTTACAAGTAGTTTTGCTAGAAACAACATTAGCATCTAGAATTTAATTCCTACTAGCCACATGAGTTTTTGTATTGATATATGCATGCATATACTTGAGTAACATTTGAATAATATATCACAGATTAACAAAAACACAGCAGGGAGGCATAATAGTGTATGCAAAAACTGGAAACCCTTGAAGGAGGCTTGCTAAAACTGTTGTGAAGATCAATCTGCATATCCCAAAAAATGGCAGCAAATATATAAATAAATCAAATCAAGATTGTTTGACAGCGAACTCCCCAATCGTCAGAGATGCTTAAACCGTGTTGGGCCGTTTTTTTTTTTTCTGCATAGATATGGTAATCCATAAGAACAAGGGCAGATGCAGTAGAATTCCTCATTGCTAAATGCATCTGTGTGCTCATGGAGCTGCCTCCGTCTGCCAAACCGAATTTCATTAGCGTGGGTGTTCTGACTCAGGCCCTCCCCCATGGCTGTCAATCTAACAAGCCAAGCATCAGCCGGGCCTTGAATGTGATTTAGAAGGATCTCTTGGAAACTGTGCAGTGCACAAACCAACACACACACCCACACACACATACACACACAGATGGGCGTACACTCACTCACATTCACACATATGCACGCAACACACAGAGGCAGAGACCTACTCATGCACACGTGCACACACACACACCACACACATACACACTCCTTGGAAAAAATAAAACTTTAGATGTGGGAGGGGAAGAACAAAGACAAAGTAGCTTTAATGTCCTGGAGATTGAGCTGTAAGTTGATTCCTCATTGAATGAGAAATGATTTAGAGTCTGGCAGTGAAATGCTAATGCCCTCTTCGCAGGGAATGATTAAAAGTGGGGGGGGTTTGGGCTTGGCGTCTCTGCTGGTTTGACTGCCGGCCCGCCTGCATTTGCATAGATATATCTTTTTGTTGTTGTTCTAGCAGCCTCATAATTTTCTTCTTCCTCCAACAAATTCCCCCACCACCTGCAGTGATGGCAGCATCATTTGATAGTGGGTCCTCACTCACCTATACCTCCCAGGAGACACTGTCAGGGATCCGGGACAGGGACTCTAAGACATCAGCCATGAAGGAGGACACTGGGGCCGCAGGGACAGTGTGGGACAGTGTGACACTGGGCTTCCAGACGAGACGCACACCTGCACTGCTCCTTATGGCACAGGGGCTTGGACACCGTTATGTGGCCATCATCCTGACAAAGAGCGGTACTGACACCACCACACATACACTTTTCAGATTTTTATGATATTTATGATTACAAAGACAAGCTGTAAGGTCAGGGGTGGGTTGTTTTGAATTCTTTTGTGGCCACTGGCAGTATTCCCACAACAGTTAGCATTTGCATTGTAAATTCTCAGTCCCATTGCCTTTGGAGAGGACCAGATGGAGATGTCTAATCAAATGTAGAGCTTTTTATTTATTGTCAAATACTCTCTCCCTCCCTCTGTGTCTCACATACTCTCTCTCTCTCTCTCTCACAGCACACACACAGAGAGAAGAGAGATAGAGAAGCTGGGTTTCTATTCAACTTATGTGCATTTCATACTCACTTTAACATTGTTGGCTCAAGAATATGCATGCGTTTCCATCAACTGTGTAATATGAATGAGGCTAATCAAGTAACGTGTTATGACCAGCTGTAGGATCAAAATGTAATGTCACGAGGACAGTTTCCATCGAATTTAATCACATTATGCTATATTCGCATTAAAAGTTAACCCCCTCCATCGAATTAAATATATATTCGTATTAGGGGACTGATTCCAACTGAGAGTTTTCTATTTGCAACTAGTTAAATGAAAACCAAGCTAGAGACAGAGTCTGTCACTTCACAATTCATATAGCATGGAAATAATTTTTGAAACAATGCCAAGGTTACCTTATAAAAATATACCTTAAAAAAGGGCCTGCTATTGTAAACCCAGGAGCAGTGCAAGCACTTTAGCCCTTTTCCAGGTGAAATGTCAAACGAGCAAGAATGTGTCTGAGAAAAGCATCCTTATTTCCATCCCTGGAAATGATGCAATTCAATGTAAAAATTGTGTGCTTGTCCTGAGAGAGTGAATTCTAAATTGCTGGTTTGGTACCCCTAGGAAGTATGCATATCAAGTATCATCTAGACGAGGATAAGGAGCCAGACTCTTTAAGCCCTAGGTCTCCAAGCTTATCTGATGGCCACCTACACTGGCTCCGACTGAGTCGTGAAGGAAAAGATGTCTATGTTCAAGTAAGTTCACAAGCTTTTTTTCCTTCTATTGTAAGACGATTTTCTTCATTACATGTTAATTATCCCAAATTAGGAAAATATGATGCTGACAACAAACTGACAGTAACCCACTCACCCTGAGATTAGTGTGGGCTATTATATCTTTTACTGACTCAAACATGTGTGAGGGAGCATAATACACACTTCCTTGAAAGGTTGGCTGGTGGGAACTTTTTTCAATCAGCCAAAGTTTAACTGCCTATTTCTCTCGTGGGGAAACTCTCCTTTCAGATAGATGATGGGCTGGCACAAAGCTTCACACTGGCATCTGGGTCTGCTATGAACCCTTTGAGGAGTGTGACACTTGGCAAACTCTCAGGTGAGTGAGAGTGAGAGTGTGTGTGCCTGTGGGTTCGAGAGATATTTGTTGCCTCTGTTCCTGCACCTGTTGCCAGTTGTTGCCTCTGTATTTCAACTCATCATGCAGGATTTACGTTCATTATACCTCAAAAAAGGAAGAGTCTCTCTCTCATTATTTCTCTCTGTCTCTCTCCAAGTCTCACGAGTTACAATGAACAGAAATTCTTCTGCACTCTCTTTCCTCTCCTTCTTTCTCCACTCCCTCTCACAACTTTCTCTCTCAAAAAACTTGATGTGGTTGAGGCTGTTTAATCCCCTCACTTAAAGGAGATAGCAAGAGTTTAGGCTAGTAGAATAGTGAAGAGCATTGAAGTACCAGTAGAACCGCAGAAAGGGTTGAATGAAGGCTAAGCTGATTTGCCAGGCGTTGCCTTGGATACCCCTTTTTGCCTCTAATCTGGAGACTGATGGGATTGTATTCCATGGTGAGGCCTCAAGCAAATGTTTCAGATAAATGAACAATAAAGCTTTCAGAAGAACACTCCTCAGCAGCTCATCATAAAGCACCACAGGTAAATAAAGGTGTTGGGAGGTAGAACATAGAGGAAGAAAAACACATTGATTTTGTCTCCTCTGGTTCCCACATATCAGTTGCCCATATGAAATTAGAAATGATTTAACAATAAGTTCAGCCCTTCTTAAGACATTAGCCCATGCCAAAAGCACAGACAAGGCATCTTACATGCTTTGAATGGAACCCCTGTTTGTCTAATGTCTTTATATATGTTGACAATTGCATTTGTTCATGAAATTGGATCCAAGTGCTAAAGCAATAATCAAAGCTGTCATATGCTCTGAACATGTACCAGACAAGATTGCAATTTCTGACCTCCAAAACTCCCCCTACATACGCTGTTTTTTCTGAAAAAATAGCAACAACATTCACACTACATCAATCAATTCACACATTGACATGATTAGACATGTGGTCTACAGCTCACAGTTACACCCACAGTCCAGAGATAAATCTCCTGGAAGAAGCCTTTTGGATGAAAGGTAAAACTTCTTCAAGTTCTGGATGAATAAGAATCTATACAGACAATAACAACATTGTACATTCTCACTAATTCATGTGAATTTGTTTGCAACCAAAGAATTTAATTTTTTTTTGCATTACGTTAACTGATAAGCTGGTAAGAAATAAAATTTTGGTTTCATTCAGTTCCAGTTTTGTTTTCACTGCTGTATCTACTGCAGGAAGTGACATCATGGATGAAGAGGTGGTCGAAGCAGGATTAAGTGGTTTTGCAGGCTGTCTGTCCTCGGTCCAGTTCAATCAGGTTGCTCCCCTGAAGGAGGGTCTTGGTCACAGAAACCCACTGGTCAGCATTAGCGGACGTCTCTCAGAGTCCAGCTGCATCTCTCCATCCAGTCCAAATACTCTGGCCACAACACACTCACTCGCAGGTCAGGAGCCACAACACACCCACTCACAAATCAGGAGCCACAACACACCCACTCACAGGTCAGCAGCCACAACATGCACACTCAGGAGCCACAACACACCCACTCACAGGTCAGGAGCCACAACACACCCACTCACAAGTCAGGAACCACAACACACATACTCAGGAGCCATAACACACCCACTCATAGGCAGTGTTACGCAACTGTAATCATGTAATAGTGTAACTACTCTTGGGGTCAAAAGTAGTGTGACGAGCTACGACTAAAAATTTGATAACGAAGCGTAGTTCCTTTTTCAGTTTGGCGCAATGTTACTTTTCCCAGGAACAGGTTTGACAGAAACACTGCCTCAGCTGCTTGCTTGTGCAGTACTAACCTCTCACGGTAGCATGAAGAGAAATCACGGCAAGCGAGACGCAGCCAGTGCTAACTTTAGAGGGATGGAGGCAGGGACGGACTGACAATCTGTGGAAAAGTCCACATTTATCTGTTCTCATCAAACATTTGTCTGTTCTTATTTCTGTTTTCAATAACATAGGATAAGTGCAAGGAACAGAGAAAAGACAATAAACGCAACTCACTCACTCACGTAACATTTCATCCTTCAGTGCAGCCTGTTTGTGCTGTTTTAACTGATGAACAGATTCATGCATTAAGGAAACATGAGGTCACTGGAATAGACAAGTATTGGCAGCTACGCTAACGCTATAGTAGGGACCGATGCGCTGCCTCAAAACAAGCACAAAAATAGGCTTTATTTTATTATGATCGTGGGCTGTGCATCACAACGCAACTAGGTGTCATACAGGTGTTACTGAAATTGCTTTCTTCCCTTCCCATAGGATTATTTGGTCAACAAATCCCAGGGAAGAAAGGAAAAAGAAGGAAAAGAAAAAAAGGAGATGATAAAAGACATGCAGCCAGACATAGAAAGTCTGATGTATGCTCTGCAAAAACATGCAGATCAGGACTTAAAAGTATTTAAAAGAACTTAAAAGGACTTTAAAGCAGGGCTTATGGTGCGTTCATGGGATACTGGGAATTGGAAATGGGGATACTAGGATCTTAGAAGCTTAGGCTATAAAATAACCCCTTGTATTTTGTTTTCACCTATATGCCCAGAAGTATCGTTGCTATGTGATTTGATATTGTCTCATAGGGCTTTAGTGGTGGTCTTGAAGCCTGTAATAGCCCAATGTTTTCTTGTCAAGGCTCTGTTTTTGGCATTTTTTATAATATTAAATTCAATCCAATTCAATTCAGTCATATTTATCTGGCACCTTTTACATTAGTATTGTCTCATGGCGCTTTACAGCAAGGAGCACCAGGCAACAGGGGCAAGGAAAACTCCCTTATCTTTAGTTATTCTAGGAAGAAACCTTGGGCAGATCCATGACTCTAGCCCAGTTGGGCAGATCCACGACTCAAGGGGCTAACCCAATTACCAGGGGTCATGCAGGAAAAGTACAATC
This sequence comes from Tenualosa ilisha, assembly GCA_015244755.2. NCBI lineage: Eukaryota > Metazoa > Chordata > Actinopteri > Clupeiformes > Clupeidae > Tenualosa > Tenualosa ilisha. The sequence goes on along the minus strand of PYXC01000495.1, from coordinate 790,989 downwards.
AGTATTAACCATGATAGAGATATAAAGAGCACAAAAGAGCACAAATGACTGTTGACTGTGTGACTGAAAATGACTTTAGAACTTTATGTAGACCTACACATTTAGAAACATATGGGGTTCTGCCCAAAGTTGAGCAACATAAAAGTAACGTGAAAGTAACAAGTAACTACTTTTTAAAAGTAACTTCCTCCACACTGCTCACAGGTCAGGAGCCACAACGCATCCTCTGACAGGTCAGGGGCCACAACACACCCACTCACAGGTCACAGGTCTTGTGGAAAAGTGTTGTGTGTGTGTGCGTGCGTGCGTGTGTGTGTATTAGTGTATAAGTGTTATTCCCTCCCATGGCACCAGTCACTTCATTCTAATCCCGTTGCCCATGTCTGTAAATTGTCTGCTTTTCTACCCACTGTCTTTTAGGATTATCCGCTTTAATCTATTTACTGTATTTATAACTAGTGATGTCAATGTTAACATGTTAACACATGATTAATGTAAAAAAATAATGTTATTATTAAGTAATTTTTATTAACGCAAATTAATCATGACGCATACATCACACTACTTGCTCGTCACTTACATGCACCGCAAGCACTGTGATTGGTCGGGTTTATACACTCGCTTTGTTTTCTTTGTGTATCTCAGCAGCCCACTAGGTCCTTTTTTAGCAACATGCTAGTCCACTGCATAGACTTAATAATTTAAGACACCGTTTTGAATTCAGTGGCAGGATTTCTCGATTGTACTGTGCCAATCTTTCAATATTGTTTTAAATAAATAAACTTGATGCCTGCTTCCAAGACATTCAAATCTGGATGACTAATAATTTCCTATGTTTAAATTCTATGATAAAACTCTACACTAAAACTTACTTAGTGGCCTATCACTGTCATGTAACACAAAAGTTAGAGACCTCGGGGTAATTATTGACCAGGACCTCTCTCTGAATAGTCATGTAAAACACATCTCAAAAACATCTTTTTTCCACCTATGAAACATTGCTAAGGTTAGAAAGTTCCTATCCTTTGAGGATGCTGAAAAATTAATACATGCATTTATTACCTCCAGGCTTGTTTATTGTAATGCTCTGTTATCTGGGTGTAGTAATAACTGTATCAGAAACCTACAGCTAATACAAAATGCCATGGCCCGAACACTGACTAGGACTAAAAAATATGAACATATCTCTCCTATCCTTGCTTCCTTACATTGGCTCCCTATTAAAAGTCCAATCGACTATGAAATACTCCTCCTAACCTACATAGCCCTCAATGGTCATGCTCCAGTATATATTAAAGGCTTACTTGTCCCTTACCATCCTCCTAGAACCCTAAGATCACAGAATGCTGATCTTCTTATAATCCTGAGAATATCAAAATCTACGATAGGAGGAAGAGCCTTTTGCTACTGTACCATCTACCTCTTGTGGAATAATCATCCCCCTCCTACACACATCCGACAAACGGACACTCTCAATACCTTTAAGTCTAGACGTAAAACCTTCCTCATTACTCTTTCCCATAGTTAGGGATGGTGCATAGCAAATCATCACTCCTCATGGGTCTTTTGGGAGGGACTGCTGTTGCCCAGAGTTGTGAGGCATAGCGGCCACAGACCATCCCTGCAGTAGTGCTGGGTTGCCATGCACCATACCTTAGTTACCCTGCTATAGCCTAGTGCCGCCACAAACCTTTCATCTGTCATGCCGTACAACTCTCTCTCTCTCTCTATATATATATATATATATATGTGTATATACATGTTTGTATGCAAATGACTCATATGATCACTGATGTGTGAGTCTGGCCTCATCATTTGCCTCCTCTGTCCACAATCATCTCTGCTGTGTGTCATCCCTGCCTCCTTTCGGCGGATTCCTGTCACTTTCCCCTCCTGAGTGGACTGAAACCTACACTACGGGAGGCCCATGTCAGGACCGCACCCACTTTCCATCCTAGAGGCCCTTCCTAGACGTCCCTTCCTAAAATCATGGACAACTTGTAGTCTATCATGGTTACTATTGATTGTATATTTTCTGCATGACCCCTGGCAGTTGGGTTCGCCCTTGAGTTGTGGATCTGCCCAAGGTTTCTTCCTAAACTAACTAAACATAAGGGAGTTTTTCCTTGCCCCTGTTGCTCTTGGGTGCTCCTTCTGTAAAGCGCCATGAGACAATACTATTGTAAAAGGCGCTGTATAAATAAAATTGAACTGAATTGAATTGAATTGCTTGTTAACAGAACATGAACTGACTGCCCAGAAAGCATGTAAATAGTTCTGATATATTTTTTGCAAAAAAGAGGTTGTTGAAATATGCAGTGTCACTTTTAACAATAATGTTAACAAAATGAAAGCATGACAAAGGAATTCGTTAGAGTTGACTGCGTAGTCAAAGGGTAGATAGTTCCACTCAAAGCAATTTGATGAATTATGCTATGTGAATGCGGACACATGCCTGAATACAAGCAGCATAATGACAGTTGTAGATGCATCATAATATTTATAGACTTTGTAAATAATAATAATAGATGGACACATTGAATGAGAGAACAAGGACAAGGCCAAACCACTTGGTCTTCAGTGGACTGTCTTCAGCTCATAGATGCTCATTGTGGGGGTACTCAGCCTAGTGGCAAATCGTTGAAATTCCAGATGAAGTGTGACGAATAAAGAAAAAAGAAGGCTAGATGCCCACAGGCTCTACTACTTACATAGCCATTTCTGTGCCTCACGACCTCTACACAGCAGTGTTCAACCCACCTTCCAAGCCACCTGAAAAAGCCATTTGGATTTAAATCTCTGTTCTAATGCAATGTTTCGCACCCACGTGTAGTCCACATTTTCTTTTTCATTTCATTACATTTCATGGTCCACAGTTCTAACTTGTTGAGATAACACCAAAATTTAATGCATATTTAACTTTCAGACTGTCAGGCTCATTTTACTGCACATACAGTAATGTTTCATGTTTAAGATGTCACTTATGCAGATATACAGTACGCACCTTGAGACAAAAAGGCTGATGAACTCTGGAAAACACATAATGAACTCTCACACTGTCAAGCCATTGCTGTTCTGATTGTAATGCAGGTTGGTAGTTATGATGTTGAAAGTATCCAAAATGGAGCGTATCCCTGTCAGATATGGTGTTAAAAACCTTCATTGTTTCCTCATTAGATCTGGCTGCTTTTCCAGTGATTTGCTAAGTCTAATAGCATGACATGGATACTGGTTATTAAGTAAGGCTAATTTGAATGTTTTTATTAGCATTTGTTTTATTTAGCATTTGGTGATTGGTGATCACTCTGATGGTGTGATACGGGAATTGTTCATGCAGGCTAATTAGAATGTCTAATTGCATTTTTTTTTATTCACATTTTTGCTGTCATTTCATTTTGTGCCATGTTTGTGGTCACATTTCTTCTCAGACCAGTCAGATAAGGGAGGCCGAGGCAAGAGCCCCTGAAGGAGATGGAGCACCATGATTCGGCAGTCATTGGAGGTAGGCTGGTCAGCTCTGTTGAAGGAGGCCATCTACATGCTCATACTTACCATCATGACCTACAGACACCGAAGCACACCATTCCAATTTTACTTGCTTCTTATATGCCCTCTAATTTTGGGACAACGGTGTTGAGAATATTGATTTTTAAGTGCTTCAACAGAGGTATCATTATTCACAAACACTTATGCTGCCATCTGATCACTTGCCATCTCTGCAGTCTGGTGATTATGATGGATTTGCTCGGGGCTCTTATGTTTTTCACAGGTGTGGTGGCTGCAGTAGTGTTCACCACCCTCTGCGCCATGGGGATAATCATCCGCTTCTTGTACCAGCACCGGAGGCCTGCGTCTCAACCTGTCATGGCTGAGAAGAAAGAGCACCGTGGCAGCCTGGAGCCCCACCCTCCACACCCGTACCGGACTGAGCCAGACCTCCACAAGTCCACCAGGGACCATAAGGAGTACTTCATCTGAGCATGTTGGAGGTTTTGCTGTCAGAGTAAATCTCACTGTTCTGGATGAAGCAAAAATAAAAACTGTTTGCCACTCTTAAAATGCCACCCAAAAGCCTTCTAACTCTTCTTCTCTGCTGTCGTTACTGGGGGCTGGCCCAAGAAAAGGGCGTGGCACTACCTGAACATGGAAAGGTCCATCACAATGGAAGTTATGGATACTTTCCAGTGACATTGTGGGATGTGGAATCCTTTTTTGAGTCTGTTACTATCTAACTTCCTCATGAGCAAATCATACAACATGCCAGTACAGATATACAGGATTTTCATCCACCGAGCTGCATCTTCAGAGTAAAACAGTGTTTGGTGTCCAGGCATGGGCATAAACTATTCTATCTTTCAGTTGCTTGTTGTGGTTTCTGTACATTGGAGCAAAGCTTAAAAAGAATGTCAAAGATTTAGAGCTTACATGAGAAGGTACTTCAAATCTTTGAAGAAGATGAAGTACTCAACTGAATTCATCAAAATAACTTAAAAAAACCTTGGGATTCGAGCACCCTCCAATAAGAGAGAGAATATATACATTCAAGAGTATAACTATGAGTGTGTTGCCCACATAATTAAAAAAAAAAGTTCAGAAAATGACACATCCCTGCAATCTCTTATAATCAAGATGTCCTCTATTTGGTTATAAGTGACAATCATGTTATCCATGCAGTCAACATGCAGTGATAGTCATATGCAAAGCATTGTTGTTACTTTGTTCTGGATTGCTGCCCTGCAGTAGCAGAAAAAGCAAAGACCCCTGTACAGTGGCTCCTCATGTTAGCCCTGCAGCATTGCAATGTGACCTTTGACCTCCTCCTTCAGGTGCATGGCTAACCTTACAAATTAGGCCAAGCAAATCTGTGCCTGGGCCTGGTGTCCTCTTCTTCAAGTGCATTAAGAGTCTGAGGAAGCAGACATAACAAAACAACCCACCTCCTCATAACTCATACGGACATTTATTTATCTACTCATTTTTCTTTTCTTTGTACGTGTGTGTCTGGTTTTGATTGGGGTTGTTTTTATGGCTACTACTGTAAATGTTTAATGTAAATAGATTTCATAAATATATTTAATAAATTAAGCTTTTCTACAGCTTTATGTGCATAATGCATAATGTGCATAGTGTCTTTAATGTCATTTATTACAGTGACCACTACTAGTGCTAGCGCGTGAGAAGTAGGGAAACTGAAAGCTATATTCATGGAATAACTTGGCAACTTTTATCAAGTAGGTGAAAGGAAAGAGTGCATCAGGATCAATTAGTGGCAGGACACATTCAGTGCATAAACATACGGTAATTTCCCGAATATAAGCCGCATCATGTATAAACCTCAGGTCAGTGTTTTATGCAAACTAAAAAACCATGTATTAACCTCACCCATGTATTAACCTCAGTTTACTAAGCATTACCTATAAAATCATCAGATCAGATCAAGTAGAAAGATGAGAAGAAATGCAGTCCTGTATATAGCCCTCACCCATGTACAAACCTCATAGATGAAGAAATTTGACAAAATCAATGTATCAAACTGGGTTAATAATGGGGTTATAAGTCCCTGGCGCCTGGCTGCATAGAGACAGGTTGCACCAATGCAATGCAAAAGATGCTCAATCATCTGACTACTTGAGGGATCACAGAATGAGTCTCAAAGAGGCACATCCAGCACAGTACAACCAGAGAGGGTTAAAGCTGGTTAAATCAAGAAGCAAGTAAATCTTTGGTACAACCTATTTGTGGTATAGCAGCACTTATTGATGTAACTTATTGATGAAAGATGTAAACACAAAAACATTTTCCGCATCAAAAAGTGCCTCAATCAACAATATCTTGACATAAGAATATGTAAAACCACACACAATCCTATATGATTACAGTATATGTCAATCTGTCAATTTGTACAAAAAGGTAACATTTTATCCTCATATTTTTTATTATTGAAAAAGAAAGGAGAGCGCATGTAAGCTTGTTTTACAAGGAGTTGCAGGAGTAGAAGGAAAGTCGAGAAGCATGCTTCAGTTTCTCTGAAGAGCAGCCTACACCATGTGTGCCATATTATGTTGTGCTTTGCACTACAGTTTGCTTTTTGTGGTAAAGAAAAATTGAAGGCATTTCAAAATGACATGAGAGCAGGCAAGTTCAGACATGTAAACATTCAACAGCCTCCCATTACAGTGAGGGCAAGCATCACAGCCAATTTACTAATTTACATTTGTGTGTGTGTGTGTGTGTGTGTGTGTGTGTGTGTGTGTGTGTGAGAGGGAGAGAGAGAGATGAGAGTTGTCACTGTTATGGTATTAAGCATCTTAATGTCTGAATTGGACAAACTTTTTAATGTCTGGATTAGCTATGTTTGTGACATTATAGGGATTATTATGGAAGATCAGTGCCACATTTTTCATCTTAAACAGCAGTGAAATCATTCCCAAAAGGAGCAATCTTAAGAGGCTGTTATGTAAAGAGCTCTAAGATCTACCAAACTGGCTGGATAAATCTGAGTGGTCATGGAGTTCTGCTCTACTACCTTCAGTGTTACTTTTAATGAGACTCTGAAATGTCTTAACATGCTTGCCTCATCTTTGGCCTTACTGCTGTGTTTTCTGGCCTCTTTGGATAAAGTTTGTTTTCCTCTTGAGGAAACTTTCCCTGCTATTTAAAAATTTCTTTGTCCCGCTGTGATATAACATAACTTAACTTACATTGATAAATGTTTGTTTGTGTGTGTATGAGTGTGAGTGTGTGCAAATGTGTGCATTAAATTAAGCATGGATATGTACATACTAAACATTTCTCCAAGGATTTCCATGCAAGTTAATCAACCTGAAAGCAAATTCTGCATCCCACTGATTGTCTTCCACATGTCATCTGCCTGCCCTCTACTTCAGACTCACACAGAGGGAGTGAAGACAAAAGGTTTATACATATAATAATCTGTAACTGAACCGCATCATTTTTTTTTTCAACAGGTGTTTCAACAAGTGTCACTACCACCACCAGAGACACACCAAAACCAAAATGGGCCATTTCAGATGGTCTCTAGCATAATCTAGTTCTCTCCTCATAGTTTATCACTCTGTGCAACAAACCAGAGTTAAGCTATGCTGAAGGATGTAGTGTTTGTTTATACTGTAAGTGTGTGTATGTCCGTGCAGATACACCCCATACACCCCAAACCAACTTGTCTAGAACACATGGTCAGAGATACCCTGCAGCTAAACAACCACCCCCGCCCCCAACCCCTCTCACACATACACACACTCCCTGCTTATCATACTGATTCAATCAAGACCCCACTCTCCTTTTGTAAACATCTTGACGTGCCGACACACACGTTCCACCACTTAACAATTACATCCACGTCCTGTGGCCTGAAGGGACCTAGAGGCAGTTAATTAACCTTGACTGACATTTATACAAGGACATGGAAAATGGACCCTGCACCTGTGTGTGTGTGTGTACAGTATGTGTGTGTTTTAGGTGTGTGTGTATATGCACAGAGGATACTGTCAACAGGACAGTCTCCAAAGGGCCTCCTTATTCAGTTCTTCACACACATACATATTCTCTGTGTGTCTGTGTGTGTGTGTTCTTTTTGACAAGTAGATATGCTAAGAATTTGATTAGATTATACACCTCACTTTAATTTAACATTCAGAAATATGTGTGTGTGTGTGTGTGTGTGTATCTGTCTGTGCATTTGTGCACACTTGCATTTTTACCCTGCGTGCCTGCATTTTTATCTCAAAAAGACAGGCTCACCCCACAACAGCTGGCAGTGTTGGGCACTGCGCCAGGCAACTGGTAAACTGGCTAATGATGGGCATCAGTCAGGCACTAACAGACAGATTGACTGAGCCAAACGGCTCGATGGTGGCAGAGGCACCAACACTCAAGCGAATAGCAGGCAGGAGACCAACAGCATATGCTAGGTCTCCATATACAAGTGAATATGCACTCCTTTTTAGATTACTGGTACCTGTTTTTAAATCAAGCTGTTGCCGAGTCAGGTCTGTGAGGAGACCGAAGTACATGCCGTCTTTAATGCATGAGATGCGGTACCATCTGTTTCTGACTTTGGAATACAGTTGGCAGTTTTATGCTTAAATAAAGGAGGGTGAAAATCTGCACAATGCACTCTTTCTTTGAGGTGTGTGGCCCAAGACTGAGTGCTTGAACTTGACTTTGATTGCAGTGCCTGTGTGGGCATGTCTTTGTACAACAAATAAATAAATAAAATCACATACTGCTCTGCAGGGCCTTTTAACATTCAGGAGGTGTAGTTCAAGGTCTAGGCATGATGTTCATGTGTGGTGGATTTATAACAGGACACACTGGAGCTCTTTGTATTCTTGATGCTGCCTCACCGCCTCCAGATTGCTGCTCCATTACATGGAAATATGGCAGGTGTGATTTTTCACAAATTTGTCAGTGGGCTTCTCCCCGCTTGATTGTGAACAGGGACTCTGCTGTGCGTGGGTATCTAACTCATCTCCCACTCCCCCCCATCCCCACCCCAAATCACCCCTGAAACCTGCTGGTCTGTACTCTGGGTTCCCTTTACGGAGGATGTTAGGGATCATTTATAACTGGAGGCAGTGCAGTCCTGAACACCAAACGTTGCAGCAGCCCAGTTCAGCACTAGCGGGCTATTTACCAATTGCTTGTTTAGGGAGGTGTGCTGAGCGCAGCACAGCCTGACTGCATTGAGGTCCGAACAGAGAGCAAATAAACATAGGTGCATGGGAGAGCAGTAATCAAGTCACTCGTCACAGTTAGATTTGTAAGGACATAATGTACTGAAGAACAATGACACTCTTCTATTGTAAATGAAATTCAGATCAGAGATCATGTCATGTTTCAGCACTCCAGTGCTTTCCTACTTCAGGAAAGATGTTATAAACAACAGTCCTCCAACTCAAGCTGCACTTGACAACTTTGTGTAGGTGGCAAAAACTATTTGCATTAATAGTGCCTTACACTGACTATGTTAAAATAACAATTCCTTGAGTACAGGAGGTAAAATATAAAATAAAAATATGCAACTCTAGTAGAGGTCAAAGGTCCAGACTGTTTCATTTTTTTTACATACAATGCAGCAAAGTAGTGTTGGATTTAATGTGACACACACACAATAGGTGTGTTGCTTGCTGCATGCAAATAGGCCTACTCATGCCTTCAAAACTCTGTGTATGTCTCCATTTGAAAACACTCACAATACATAAAAGCACTTCATGCACCTGCATGGCAAGATTGTTCTCAAATACACTGTGGTTTCACAGCCTCCCATCAACTCTTAGAGGTCCTCACAGTGTGGCACCACCACTAATAAAAGTGAGAAATTCATGACAGCATTATCTTAAGGTCAGAAAAAAATAATATTTCTCACCTTGATATAGAAAGCTGTGTCTCAACTCCATCATCATGCATAAGAGCTATGAGCATACTTGTGAACACTTGCTAGCACCATTTTGAAATAAGTAGTGAAAGGTGTATTAGCTGTGACAGGCTGTAAAGGGCTGCTGTGTTTGAGGTAGTGACAGGCTGTACAGTGTTTGAGCACTTCACATGCAGTAGAAACGTACAGAAAGTTGCACTTACTTTCATTTTGCTTTACTTTCACAAAAAAAACACCATTGACAAGTATGTCTGTGTTGGCACTGAGTGAGCTCCAAGTGCAGAGATTCGTAATGCAAGGACATGGACTCCTCGGCTCTCTGTATGCAGATAGAAATGACTTATTGTTTTAAGTCATTTCAGTCTTTGTTGTGCTGAAGGCTAAAGCCTACAGTGACTGCAAACCAGTGAATAGCTTTCTGTTGAATAAGACAAAAATCCAAAGACCTTGAAACCTTGAAAGCTTAAACACACTAAAAGAGAATATGCATGTTCATCAAAAGATATGTTACCTCAGATCCATGTAGCACAATGTATGTATGAAGCTGAAAGGTAATGTAGAGCCAGTACAGACCTTCACCTTCACCTTAACCTAACCCAAGGAATTTATCATGACAGTTCTGTATGTCGTTACACTTAAAGGAAGAGTTGGGGATAAATCAACCCATAACCTTGTTATTTGCTCGTGGGAAAGGCTATGGTGATAATCAAAATCTCCTATCATAAACAAATGGAAATATACAAAATATACATTTGTTGTTTTATACTATGTCATCATGTAAAGATTGTGCACACTGCCACAGGTTTTTGTGGCAATGTCTTGAATTGATCTTATTGTGTAAGACTATTTAGTAATATGTGTTTTTAGATTTTGTGTGATGTGTAATGTTTGATGACCAATTTATTCTTTCAGCAAGAATGTACGGTTTTGTTTAAAAATTGTTAAGTTTTAGACAGAGGATGCACCAGATCATATCAAGAAATGTATTTTAGCAGTTGAAAAAATATAAGTCTATATGTGTCCATTCACTCAGAGAACTTATAGGCCTGCATGGAGAAGAGGGTTGCCCAGGCAAAGGCACTTAGCTGTTCTTGTCAACTGTCCAGTAGATTTGTCCAGAACAATCAGCTGATAATGTCAGCTGTCTTGAGAACATAAATCAATGTGCTGCTCTAAATGGACAAGTTTTCTCCAGTTCAGAGTGACAGCTAAAAGCAATTTACTTGTGGAGCAGTGAGGTGGACATTATCTGTCATTCACTAAATCACACTGGATCCATGTTGCACTTTTCCTGTCCCTTCTTTCAAATTTTCAAATGTGACACAAAAACAAACAAACAAAAAAACCCAAAACATTTGGGCCTTACAAGTTCAGTGGTTGGCAAATTTTGCATAAACTTATTTTATAGTTTCTTATTTGCTTGGGGCCAGAAACTGAGCTCTCTTCTTTTTGTAATGCGAACCCACCCACTAGAAAAGTCCACACACCAATGTTCCTCTGATTTGAGGGTCTGGACAAGCACAGCACATTGTTTCATATTACACAAAAAACAGAATTACATTCAATTTTGTGGTTTTAATCATTTTTTGCTGCAATGTCTTCAGTTTTAATGCATGTCTAATAGGTGCAGGCCTATGCAAAATTTACACTTAACTTGTCTTGCACAATATGTAAAATATATAATGCATAGTCATGTAATTCGTACATGTTGTGCAATAGGCCTAATGAGGCCTAATGTTTATAAAGTAACAATATCGGACTTGAACAGAGACTGTGACTGGGAACTATAGTAGGATAACTGAATCAATATTCACTCACTCAAATTCTGCTCACATTCATTTTTTTCCAAATATTGCCTTCATCCACTCATTTCAAACACAGCCTTTATTCATGCACTAAAATATTGCCTTTCTTTGCTTACTCTGATAATTGCCTGTTGAGGAAGACGGGGCCTGAAAGGAGAGCCAAGTGACTGCGAAAGACTGCTGCAAACAGTCTAAAATACATTGTCGTAAAAAGGATCACTGAATAAGAATTGTTAATGGATTTAAATTTTACAAACTTAAGTACTAAACTTAACTAACTTACTAACTTAAACTAAAGACCCAGTAAAATGGAAATTATATCGGGTCAAAGTTCCTTATACTGAAGAGCTGTTAATTACCTTGTAGATTTTGAGTGAATAAGACAGGTAACATCAAGACAAATCATGCAGTTCAATCTACAGTGCAGTGAGGGTGGGTAGGTTTAGTGCTAAACACAATCAAAAATAGTTCAGAACACATTTCTCTGAACAAATGACAAAAACAAAATAAATGCAGTAAATTAAATAGCTGAGTATGTGAGTAGATGCTGCTTCAAGCTGAACAAAGACACAAAGGTACACACAACTGAGTGGGTGGAACAAGCCATCATTTTCAAATGTAATACACTACAAAAAGGGAATGCCTGCAAGAGAAGTGCAGTTTCCTTCCATTCTGACAGTACTCACGCTCCTCAACAAGTAACCTAACCCACCCCATCAAGCTAATTATTGCCAAATGACCTGTTCATGCCAACTGTACACACACCTAAGTTTCAGCAGCAAGATATATTTTTAACTCACATTTTTCTCATCACAATATTTTACCTAATTTCCTGTCACTGACACACAGTCATAAGCACTGTTCCTTTAAACTGAAAAGCAGATAAATGTTCCATTAAAGGAAGCTGACATTTCCCAAGTAATCACTGGGAGGTCATCCAGGTTCAGAGTCAAGACAACGCTAAAACTGACTGTTGTGGACAGTCACATTCTGCTTTCGGGCCTCCTGATTGATGAAATTAACAATGTGACTCTCCTTTATTGCTTAAACCTATGGTATTGAAATAGACATGGGTCAAATAACATTTCCTTAAGGTCAGTGTAATGTTTATGTGCACTGCTAAGAAACTTTTTGGCTTTGTACTCTGTGATTGGTGTTGTCTCTAGATTGTTTTTTTTAATCGCCTCAGCACAAATGTTTTGCCAAATATCAGGTATTACATCATCCCTGGGCACATTTCTTCAATGGCCTCAGCTAGATCTGATGACTAAGGACAAAAATGATCAGCTATTGGCATGGCTAGGATGTCAGTGTGATTCACCGTGAAATTAATGAGAAGTTGATTTTAAGTCATTCCAGGAACATTCAGAGGTGATAAAAGATTTAAAAAGCAACTTTTTTCAATGTCAGTCTGAAGGGAAGTCCTATATTTTATTTGTACGAATTACTATATTTATTTATTGATGCCATATTCCATCATTCATGACCTCCTTAACGGAAACCTAATAAAGTGGCTTGTTTTTCCCAGAGGGTTCTCTTTTCCATTGTTCACAGGGCTCCCTGGCTAAAAGCCTCATAATAAAGAGCTATATTGGACTGTTTCTAACGGTTCTAACTGCCTCAATCTAAGAATAAAGAAACAAAGACAAGCCATGTCTCTTACCAATGTAGCATCTACAATAGCCATGGCAGTGTAAGCTTATCTTGCCTGACATAGACCATAATGCCTTCATTGGATATGAATGATAAGTGCCGATAAGTGGTTGTTTCTGGTACCTGGGTTTTCGGTGATTCCTGGGTTTGCTGGTTGTGCATCTGGTTTTACCCATGCTAGCAGCCACTAATATGCTGGATGAAATTTCTTAGCAAATATCTCTAAAACATAAACATCAGTGGATCTGTATTGGCATAATGTGTCATAGGAGAGGGGAAGGCATTCCATCAGCTTAATTTATGAAGGTTTGTCTGAGTTCTGTGAGCTCTGACATTAATCAAACCATCTCTTTCGCTTACAAACCTGAGATTTCTGAAAAGAACAAGATCATCACGAATACACAGATGAAATAAGTCTACTTGCCTTGTGAATTCTTGCACTAGGGTGAATTATCATTATTATTATTATTATCATCAGTGATTATAGTTACAGAGGGAATATGTGTCTGAAATGTCAAACTCTGCCAAAAGACACAGGAGAGAAGGTCAATGCAATAGATCAACCTACAATATGGTTACAGTTGCTTTGAGGGACACATTCACTTATCAACTTTCAAGACAGACCTAAAAATATCTATGGCAGACAAACGTCTCATCCATTCACATACAGATCAAAAACACTTCTTGTAAGGATCTCTCTAACTCCTCTTCCTCGCTTCTCATAAGGAGATAATTATATGGATTATGTGCTAGGAAGAATAATAAAAGCACTGACTTCTCTGATGCTTAATAGTGCAGTAGACCACTGTTTTTGTCTTTTTTCACCCTGCCAGCAGCTCTTGAGAGCACAGGGGAAATTTGCATAGAGATGATGGACGTGTCACCTGTGCTGCTAAGAAATGTGAGGTGCAGGGAAATCAGAAGTTTTGTTGCCATCTGTGCTACTTTTCTGTCTAGCTACCTGGCTGACTCTGACCGTGAAGTCCTGACACTAGAATAATCCTCGTAGGTACATCCCTAAAAGCCACTCTAGCAGCATGGACTTGTGTTCAAAACACACACACATGCACATACACACATATTATTAACAGACTTGCACAAATTTATATCAGCATGGTCAGTTAAACACACAGATGCCTTTTTGTTCATCATACTTCAGTGGACTATATCATTGTCAATGAACAATGTCAGTTAACCTGTCTTTGTGCGTAAGGGAAAAAAAACCCTGCAGACGTCAGAACCATCTTCCTAAACAGATCAGGATTGATGTTATTTAGTTTAGCAAATTTAACAAGGACAAATGCTGCAGATTAACCTCAAGACAGTTAACAAATACAGAGTTGTCATTTCCTTCAAGGACAGATCATGCCAGGGGTGCAGAAGAGTGTATCCCGAAGATCACTAAAGTCTGAAGTCTTACCCTTCTAGAAAGGTCTATATGAGGGCAGCCTGAGGAAGGACAGAGTAATGGGAAAAGAAAACTAGAACAATAAGTTCCTCTTCTTACCCTTTTGTGATTACCGGTACATTGTCTGCACCTATACACATTTAAGTGGGTCTTTCTTTGTTCTCAGAAGGTGAAAAAACAAGTTCTAATTTCCTGGGAAGAACAGGATGTTCTTTTAGGCTGAAAAGAATGCACTACAATGATGAAATGTGACACTGCACAAATGGTAAAATTAGTTATCCTGACTGTTGTCATGAACCAACTCAATCTCACACGGCATAAAGAAGAAGAGGAAGGCAAAAACTCCTACAGAAACATTGTGTGTAAGTGTCACTGCTCTCAATTACCATTCAATTACAGAAGCATGCGTTTCAGCCATCACTTTCAGTTCCAGATCTTCTGCACAAGAAAAAAGTAGCAAAAGTCAATACATTGATATTAAGGAGACAGATAGACTCTCCACGGTAATTCTCATCTCCAAAGTGTTATCATAGCTCTTTCTGAACTACCTTGGCACACAAAAAAGGAAAATCAATAATGTGATGCCACAAAGGAGTATAAATGACACGTCAGCACATTGCCAGCATTGGGGAGTACTTAGAGGGTGCAGGGTGGGCAAGAGAAAAAGCATGATCGCAGTATCAAGGCGAGCCCACAACCACACCATTCACTCTGATCCAACCATGGCCCATTTCATATGTCCATAAAGAGCTGATTTTCACTGTGAACTCATCTTTTGTGCTATAAAGAAATAAACAAGTGCCAACCCTCAGAGGAATTACACACAAATGAGCCTTTTCTTTGTGATGCTGACAAAACTACAGTTCGAGATTCTCCCCTGGCTGCTGTGGTAAAGCAGACACCAGAGCATGCATGTACACTTCAGAGACTGGTCAGTCAACACAGTTTTCTCCTGCTTTCAAGGTTTTTCAAGGTTCCTGCTCAGACTATTTGCTTCAAAGCATAAACTTAATCGTTCCAATACTGCTAACAGACCTACAGTCCATCTTGGTAGAACATTGTGCACCAATATCCTTCAGCTTCAATGTCTAAGTGACTGTCAAAGCATGATTTTCTGCTCTCCATTGGGGGGGGGGGGGGGTGAGTCTAATTTCTCCTTATCTCTCCACACATACACACACACACACAAATCCCCACATCCACATCCACACAAATCGACACATTGTCCTAATCTTCTCCTCCCTTTCATTAAATGAAATGGAATTAAATACAACTCTCACTTTTTCTAACCATCAGGCCCTGACCTTCAGTCACCCAATAATTAGCAGCAGAAATAATTTTACTGTGTATTGTACTGTGTCTGCACACTCACTGACCTTCCTGTCCTTTGCATCATTTTTGTGCTGTTTCATTAGATGATTAATGTAGTGTGTTTTTAAAAAACACATTGAAAAAAAAAAACACACTTAAGATATGTTGACCTTAAGACTGCCATCAGCGTCAGCTATATAAACCATTTTCTAGCACAAGGCCACTAAACACTTTGTTTTTGATGATTACTGTTGCTTTCCATCCTTAACACTCAACTGAAGCCCAAAGGTGACAGTGCATTTGCTCAGCCCCCACAATCGTTAGGAATTATTACAATTGTCAGTATTATCACTTGTCAGTGTAAACTGATTACAGCAAACAAGCAGAGTTCTGCCCCAATCTACGGAGCCCCCGAGGTGACATAAAAAAGGACGTACATACTTCTGCGAGATCTGCCAAAACCTTATAAAAGATAAAGTTTTTTTTTTCATAGTCCATACTGAGCTCCATTCTGCCCATTGGCTGCAGTTCCTAAATTTAATCATTTAAAAAACACATCAACTGTTCTTTTTAGTGTCTGCACAGACCTGCTCGCATAACCTGTTTTAGGTCATTTAGACTAGGCTATAGGCCTACTCTCGGTCCTGTAGTGGCATTGGATAAATAGGAGGTAGGAAGGTGTTGATGTGAAGCTGAATTGTTTGAGTAGGCCTACAGCCTATTTTTTGACTGTGAGACTGATAGAGAATTCAACTCTGGGCATTGGGTATATTGGTACATGCAAGCTCTATTCTCAATTAGGCCTAGATGTCTTTAACGAGCTGCCAGTGTTCGGTGCGTACTGTGTCCTTGATCAATACCCCTGTTCATCAGCATATTTTGATGGATTCAGTCATCTCCGCAATATTCGACCTGATGCGTAAAAATACCTGTGATAGTAACACTTTTGTCACTGTGATTATAACACTTGTATTCCTATGGCGCTATTTAAGACACCTGAAGCGCTTTACAGTGGAAGAGGGGGTTGAGTTGCCACACTGACAATCCTACTATTGCCAGTCAAGCGGTTCCTATGAGTTTTATGGTTTATAGAGGTGCGTATGCAGGAGGTGGAGACACAAAACGCCAAAGACGCCAAAGAAATTATGTTTTTGCCAGCGTTTATCTGCTTGTGTACAAAATAACTTAAAAAGTACTGTACGGATTTGGATTAAATTTTCAGACAACTTGAGCATTGGGCAATGAACAGATGATTAAATGTTGGTGGTGATCCGGAACACCATTTGGAATTTGTTTTGGGTCAGTGAGCCTATATTGCCATGGCAGAGGTCTATGCTCTCCGAGTGCGTTCCTAGTGTTACATATAGGATAAGCGACTGGTGACCGGTTGTTCTGATTGCATGACATTGTGCAACATCATGATACAGGCATATTGTTTATCATCATTGTGTAGCATACCTGTCAATGCAAAAGAGAATAAGCTTGACGTTTAGTCTATTTAAGTCATGAAGGGGGTTCATTATGCAAAGTTTGCCAAATAAGGCCATAATGAAGGATAATGGGCTTAAAACCCCTTTATTTAGTTACGCTATAACTCAAAGGTTTTTTTTTTTATCTCAACCAAAACCCACAAATGATTGAGTAGCCTTGATGACTTTATTTATGTAGGCTAGACCTAAAAATGTGAATACCTTAGGCACATCATCAGGTTTTTCCGACACTTGTAACAAATGCAAAACTCAGTGCCCAGAGTTGAATTCTCTATCAGTCTCACAGTCAAAAAATAGGCTGTAGGCCTAATCAAAGAATTCAACTTCACATCAACACCTTCCTATCTCCGATTTATCCAGTCTCACCAAAGGACAGAGAGTAGGCCTAGTCTAAATGACTTAAAACAGACTATGCCAGCAGGTCTGAGCAGACACCAAACAGACCAGTTAATGTGTTTTTTTAAATGATTAAATTTAGGAACTGCAGCCAATAAGTAGCTTACATACTGGAAATAGGTTGTTGATCACAGAAAGCGAGCTGCTGTTGCAGGGTCTCTTCATTCACAGAACTGCATGGTAGCAGCCAACGGGCAGAATGAAGCCCAGTACCATGAACCCCCCCCAAAAAAGATTTTTTTTTTTTTATTGGTACGGGTGCTCCGTACCAATCACTGTTTACATGCAAGATGGTTTTACTAATGATCACTGTGAGATTTCGGAGTTTGGAGGCTCTGGTGAAGACAAAGGCTTGACTTGACACTCAAACGTTTTTCTACTCTCAGCAGGGGCACTGACCAAGGTTAACAAAAAAAAAGCTCAGCCTTATCACACTGTTGTGTTCTTTGATCTTCTGAAATATCACATTGGGTGGCCAGTTCACAATGACTGAATTTGACACTTCAAAGACACTGAAGTATTAAATGGCTTAAGATTTCCATTTCCATAGTTTGGCCCACCTTGAAAGGCTGGTCAACTGCCAGTGAATCAATTAATTGCTAGAGTATTGGCTTTAGTTGCCTCATTAGGAGACTATTCATATATAACCTCCTAAAGGAAACTCACCATGATTAGACTTAGTTTGGCTCAATGCAGTAAGGGTATTATAGTGGTGAAAATAAGGAGGCCTATTGAATGCGTCAACTAGTGACATTATTTTGAAATAGACAGCTTTTGACCAGACATTGGTATTAGCACAAGACACGTAAAGAAATCAGAATTTTAAAGCCTAAAATTAACATGTTGTGTATTGAACACACCCAAAAACATCACTAACCCAAGACCAGACAGGGCAAGAAATCAGCTATAAAGTATAAATCTGTGCATAATAATATCAGCCATTTTTGTACATTTTAGTGGGCCACAAAAAGGTTTTTCAATATTGAAATGTGTCACAAGACTGTCTCATGGTGGTAATGGTGAAGAACTCTCGCGAGACATCTACAACTTTATTGTGGCAAATGCATACCAGTCCAGCTATTCACAGATGTATTTCAAAACCTCAGATGCCTCCAGTAAGCACCATTCGGGCCACTATCAGCCTGTGGATGGAGCAATACCCTACCATCAACTGGACAACTTACTAAGCTCCTTGCAAGTTTTCAATTCAGGGAGTCAGACAAATAGCCAGAAGTATTGCTCAAGAGCCAGTGACCACTCAGAAAGAGCTAAATGAAGACAAGCACAATTTTACAGAGAAACCAATACACAGTGTATTCCAAAACCATTGCTTCTACATGGGCACCATATTGTTTCTTCTGTAACACATTTTCCTGCGACCTCCAAGTCCTGGAGATCTTTCTGAGGGGTCCTTGGGTCTTCAGCTACTCTTTTTGACTGCCAGTGTAGGAAACCTTTACTCATCATGAGATGTTATGGTAGGTTATAAACAGAGACAATTTAACAGGAGACACATCACTTAAAAGTCCTCCCATGCAAATGTAGTCCATTATAATCTACTAAACAGGTGCTGAAAAGCATAACTACCTTTAAACTACTGATAGATTCAAGATGGTTCCTTAACTTTCTGTCCTTTGGTTTAATGCTTTTCTAGGTGCGTTTCTGAGTTATAAACACTTAAAGAGGCCTACGCAACTATTTCAGCTTAATTTACCTTAATTTAACAGGTTAAGAAACATTGTGGTGGTTCTGTAACACTTTATGGGTCGATTGCTGGCTGTTCTGACTCCACCTAGCTTCTCTGGGCGGAGATAAGGAAGATGAAAGGTTTGGCCGCCGAGCTGCGGTCAAGTCTCGTGAAAGTCTCTGGTCATGCGAAGTAACTAATTGCACACAAGCCAGTGGCACTAGCTTCAGTCATCATGGAACAGCCAAAGAAAAAGAAACATAGAAAACCAATGTCGGAGGAACAGAGAGAGGAGACACCAGTGTTGTAAAATATCTAGTGCCAAGCTGTTGGGGGATTTCTGTTGAGAAATATGTGAGCACAAACCTGGCACACATGTCGAGGCTAACATTAATATAGCTACGCAAGTCCTCTTTTTCAACTAAACACGCTATGAAACACACATTTGCTAAATGATGTGTAGAACAATTTGCACATCATCACCCTTGCAAACCAAATAAGTAATTCTCTCAGCTAATGTAATGAACAAGGGAAAGATCGACCTTATTATGTGAGGAGCACCACAGCAAACAACGGAAACAGAAACAGGAGAACCACTCACCCCTTTGGAAAAAAAAAACAGGTTGCCACATTTTGACTGCGTCACAAGCTTCCACGGAAATACGGCTTATTTGCACAAAGGAACATTAACGGGTGGGTGTGGTTTCCAACCAGTGGTGGCCTCCAACACTAAGGGGATCAGATAAGCAAACAGACTTCTTAAAAGAGGGGGGAAAAAATCATTAACTGCACTCTCGCTGTGTTGCAAATCTTTTATTATGGTTTGAAGCTTATGGTGAGGGTATAGTAGCAGTAAACAAAATTAAAATACAATCAAAAGCCAACAAGGCAGAATGCTATTTGAAAAGAGGGATTTATTAAACATGGCTTTAGCAGTCTTGTATAATCTTAAGCTGAATAATGGACTTTCTAACTCTGGTAGTTGTAGTTGTGCAAGTCAGTTAGCAGGGCAGAGCTCCTAAGGGTGCTTCCATATATTGGTATTAGACATGATTATTATTAAAACATTGCAGTAAAAAAAGCATGTTTAGAAAAAAAAAAAAAGAGTCCATGCAAAGTATAGACAAAACACCATTTTGAATATTCAACTTTTTGTGAACAAGAACCAAAACAGAAATGTGAGATTGCAGCTCGACCCTTGTCTTTTATTTAGACCACAGAATCGACATAGAAATACTAAAACAAAACTATTCCATACTTCATGTTTTGCAGTCATAGAAGTCCACACTAGCAGGGATTTGTCTAGCACAAGCAAGTTTTGAACAGTAATAATAAAGCTTAGTGGCAGATTGGAGCATTAAGGGAAGGAAGGCCTATTAAGCGTTCTAGAGAGCAAAGAGCTTGCCACTAATGAACAGCTGGGGGTGGGGGCTCACAATGATACAGACCATCATAATCATACAGTATACCATCAGAGGCCTAGTAATTAATGAAATAAGGCACAAAAATAGTAAGGCACAAAGGATTTTTTTCTCTGTATAGATTGAGCCCCCTGCTGTATATGCCCAGAACTTTAACCAGTAAACCGTTTAACCAGTAAACCATCACAGACATCCCATGCCAAACGCTCCAAAAATTCTAAATATGAGGAAAAGTGTGAATAATGAAATTATTTATATGTTTTATATGCATACCAGGCCTCTAAGTATATAAGACGCTGTGGTTGTGGTTTTGGCTAGTGTTAGCTCTGTGATATCAACATCTAGATACATCATTTGTTTGCATGTATATAGTTTCTGCAAGAGGACATGTACATATTGACACAACACTTTTGGTGATATAAGCAAGACCACACAGTTCAGTGCCAAGTTGAGTATAAGACAATAGTGATACATTGCTTTGGTGTGCTGAAGGAAAAAGACACAATAGATTCAATGCTGAACTAATATCAAGCCATCTGTCATCGTCATAATGTGATTTGGTAAACATTTCTGAAATGGAAGGACAGCAGCATGTGATGCTTTAACACACAATTAAGAGACGGTTTAAACAGTAAATCTAAAAAAGAAAAACAACTATAAAAATACATGCTTTTCTGTGACAAATGCGTGTTTCAGCTTTTCAGCTGTTCTGATTTGTGACTAACACACACACACAATGCAAATGGCACTGTAGTGACAGATAATGACTTTGAGCACTAATAAAGAATAAATCACTGAGGAGCAGACTATGGGAAAATTTCATCATTTGGACATCATTTTGTAGTCATAAGTCTTAAGACTGGGATTTGGAAATGTCTAAAGACAAATAGGTAAAAACAAAACACACACAAACTAAAAACAGCATATCCATGTGTATAAAACACTACTAACCAGTTGGAACACACGAGCAAACCTGAAGGTTTTCTTTCCAAACATGCCAAGATCCTCTTATTGTCTTTCTGTCACTGAATTTAGCTAGCAATCACAATGCCACCTTACATCAGACATCACAAACTGTAATACACAACTGTCTGCTAGTCAAATCATTGGAACTAGAGTATGTGTGGATACCAGTATGTGAGTCTGTGTGTATTTACCAGTTATGTCTCTTGTACAATATAGCCCAATTGAATTACTCTCAGGATGAAGTTGCACTGAAAGACAAAAAATAAATGTCTTCCCAAAAAGCCAGAACTAATATTACTTTAACCCTAAACGTAACACTGATGCAGAATAACTTAAGGCTGGATGAGTAGATTTCCCCTTAGTCTGTCCATCACATGTTAAGCACCGCAGCAGTGGTGTGGCCAGGTGTAGGTATCTGGCGCCACCTAATGATCAAGCAGTCTACTTGCGCCCCACAGTCTCGGCCAGCTTCTTCAGTCTCTTCTTCAGCTCCAGAGGGAACTTCTCATAGCACTTCTTGCACACGGGCTTCATGTCAAACTCCACAAACTTGTTCCTGGACATGGGCAAAAAAACTACTATTAGTAATGGTGCTAAAAAATAAGTCTGAAACGTCCTTAGAACTGAATGGGTTGAATACAGAATGATAAACAGCTCATATACAGCTTAAGACCTTTAGAAAATTACAAACATTTACACTTCAGACCTCTTAATTGATTATTTATCCTGAGCACAACTACAGTCTACTCAAAATCTGTGCAGCCAGAACAACAAGGGTTTAGGTGAAGAGATGTCTGGGGAATTAGTTCTGGAGTAATACTGCATGTCCAGGCAACAAGGGATAATGAGTTTTGGGGAAAACAAAAAAAAAAAAAAAACTGTTCAACCTCCATCTCTAAAATAATTAAAAAAAAAAAAAAATCATGAAGATAAAAAAAAAAAAAAAAAAAAAAAAAAGAGATGAGCAACTACCACTATCCCTTCAGGGGAATAAAGGAAAAGAATGAAGTGGATGAGAAATAAGAGAGACAGGGAATAAGATGACATCATGGGAAGGGGGTGGAGAGATGGAGAGATTTTACAGACAGATGGCGGCAGCCTTCTTGCGTTTGTCCCGGGCCTCGCGTTCGCGGCGGGCCAGACGCCGTTTCAGCTCCTCAGGGAAGTGCTCATAGCAGTGCTTACACACTGGCTTCAGGTCCACCTCCACAAACTTGTCCCTGCACGGCCACCGTACAGGACAATGGAAAGCAAGCAAGAGGGAAAAGTATGGGAGAACAAATGACAGGCAACATTAAACATGCAAAGAGTGAGTACAGATGAGTATTGAAAAGGGCGAAATGACAGAGAGGGAGATTAGAAGGTCAGTGATTAGAGATGCAGAAGATTAGAATACACACTGTACACACAGCAAGAGTGGTAAGCAAACAAGCAACAACAAACCTTGTAACTGTTTTATTGCAGCTTATGGGTGCAAAGTAAATCCATTCTATGGAGCTGAATGAACATCATCTATCACCACCATCCCCACCTGCCCCCCGTTCCCCATGTTTGAGTCAGTCCATGAGCAATGGGTAAATGGATGAGACTGGGTGTGCCTGACTGCATATTGTAAATAGGGAATTACATTTAGATTCAGGAGGTGATGTGAGTCTTGCTCACAGTGCTGAAAAAAGATCCAATGACACATACACTCAGGCACACTGGTGTTTCATTTCACTGACGCATGAGCTCCACATATGTTATATAGATGTAGCATGCGTGTGTGTGTGTGTGTGTGTGTGTCTGTGTGTGTGTGTATTTCCACTCACTTGAGAGTCAGCTTGGTGTTGCAGGTGGAACAAGAGAAGCAGTTCACGCACCAGGCTTTGTTCAGAGCAGAGACCACTGAAAGTAAAGGCAGCACATTAGTCTAGGTGGTACATCAGCAGTTAGACGCACCCAAGATAAGAATTACGTCATAGCTGAATAACTGACACAGCTATCAAATATTACCATCAGCATCCACCACTGACACTTAGGACCATCTACCCAGAGCTACACTACCACAGCTGCTTCACAAAGTGTGCTTCAAAGAGTGCTTCACAAAGGTCATCACTTACCATCACCCTCAATAACACGGTTGCAGTGGTAGCACACATCACCAAAGAGCTAGAGAGAGAGAAGAGAGAGAAGGGAATGGGGTGGAGGCATACATTACTCAGTTATTATGGTACAGATTTAGCCTGATCACAAAAGTGCACACAACCATACGCAGACAAACTGCCAAACATTTTAAATCCCATGCCAAAGTCCTATTATGCACTTGAGTCATCCAACTAGTGCATCACTAAAGTGTATATATTTGCTTGTGATGCATTAATATTTGGTTCTGCTGATGTTACACACAACTAGCAGGCATTATAGCAGGTCCACTGAGGTTACTTTATAAGCCTGCACTAGATGAGACGAATGGCAGATGGCATTGTTTTCCAAAAGACCAAGTTCAAGCTCGGTTATTTGGCAAATTCACATACCTTGCTTAATGGAATAGCACAGCCCCTCTTTCCTCAAGTAAAGATTGGAATATTTTTCAGTATGTTAAAAGGGTTTGGTTTTACCTGGTTGTAGTGGGTCTCGCAGTAGGCCAGTCCTTTTCTCTCATAGTGGCGATGACCAAGAAATGGTTTCTCACACTTAGCACAGACAAAATGCTGCAAGCACAAACACACACACACATTCACATACATGCTCCTTTAGGCACAAGTCACCCAATCCATTTCCTTCCAGCTGCTCAAAAAAACAAGGGACATACAGGTAAAGCAGAGTGAGGGCAATCATGCTAGAGCTATCAGAATCCTCTGTACGCACACACACACAAACACATACTTTCAGTCCACAGCAGTACGTTCTGGCTCACCATGTCAAAGTGCCTCTCACAGTAGGCATGGCCCTGCCGCTCGTAATACGGCTGGCCTTGATAGGGCCTCTCGCACCACGCACACACAAAGTGCTACCATGGCAACGACAGAGGAAGAGGTAGGGAGGAAAGGAGTAAAGGAAGAATGACCAAAAAAAATGAAGAGACAAGGATGAAGATGAAGAGATTCAAGAATTGGACAAATGAAAATGCACATGTAGGATGAAAAGATGTAACAAGACTTTAGGAGAAACAATGTCAATGAGAATAAGAAGAAAGAAGTGGGGTAAAAGGAAAATTTAATTAAACACACAGAAATGGTAAAATTCTGATTGGAGGAAGTGCTGCACTGTGAGCACAAACAAGTCTGGGGCACTTAAAAATTATTAGAGGTGAATAACGAAACACACGCCTCCATTAAATATGATGATCATGTGACAATACAAAAAAACAAACAATAAAAATGGTCATAAAAAAGTAAACAGAGAAAAGCAGAGATAAAATAATATAACTAGTATTACTAGTATTAGTACATGTATAAGTATTAGTATTGGCAGTCTGTGCTGGTCTAATATGGAGAGGCAGAATATTCCACAATTAGCGCTTTAGACGACTTTGAGGTACATACTGTAATTCCTTAAATTAAAACCAGCCTGATTTAATGACCAGGCCTAAGTAATGGCCAGGGTTGATGCAAGAAAATAAAGGTCGGACCCAAAATTCAGGTCGGGGTTTAAAAAAACAAAACACTGTTGGAAATTTCGATTTCTCACTATATTGGTGTGCATACCAGTAAAGCTTTACATAGCCTACATATTTACCACTTTAACTTTATAAATTAATATTCTTTACTACTTTCAACACTGTGCGTTATACGTGTCTGATGCAGGCCGAAGTAGGAGGTCCTGCCGACAGCATGGCTCTGCCTTTCCTGTGTCCAAACTAGGAGTCATGTCATTAGTAGAAAATGCCCATCAACAATAAGGTTGATCTTCCTATCAAGTTGTCTGGATTAGAGTTAGGCTCACTACATGTATTTGGTCAAGAAGATGATTCTTTGACTTTTAAAGCTACTTTCATTCATAAACGTTTTTACATCTACCTACATAGCGATCGCTAAACTTATCTTGAAATACCCTAACAAACTGCAGGACAATTTGCTTCATGAAATACAAACGGAGGTCTGGTTTTATCAGCAGATTTCCCACAATTGTTGGCTATTCCCAGAGATGAAAACTGGTTTTACATGCTGTTTGCATAGTCAGAGATAGGCTTCAAAGTAAACGTTTTAAATAGGCCATTTGTTCCAACAGCAAATCAGGTGAGTGAGACGCACCTCCACATGCCACTGTTTCCCCATGGCGTTGACAACACGGCCTTCTATGGGCCTCCTGCATGCTCCACAGATGGGCACGCCCATTTTATCATGACAGGGCAGGCAGTAGAGTTCACCCTTTAGCTCACGGGCATCAGCAGTCAGCTCCTTACTGTAACATACACACACACAGAAGAGCTCAGGTTCTAGTGGTGGCTTAGTTAAAACTTCAGTCAGTCAGTCACACTCACACTCACCATATCTGTGTAGAACTGCAGCAGAATGTAACAGACTAACCCGCAGTTGTTGCAGTTGAAGTGGTCAGGATGGTAGGGGTCATTTTTGAAGATGAGGGGCTGTTCATCAATGATGGCATGACACTTCTGGCAGATGTATTTGCCCAGGCCACGCGCCTTCTCGCGGTTATGACATGGTCGGCACAGGTGACTGTGGCCCACACACACACACAAACAAAAAGTAAAAGTGAACTACTATACAGTAGGTGTCATTAACATTGAGAAGTAACACTGATTATGTTGATGGCCTCTGTTCAATGTTACGAATGTCTGAGGTGTTAAATGAATGACATTACTTATTTGGGATGAAACACAGTTACCCTGGTGTTAATATTGCCAAAAAAAATGTAGAGACAAAAACTGAATTTTGTGGCATTTTACACACCCAAAACAGCTCTCCACACTCTCTACAGCTGTTGACACAAAACCACATTTGGAGAAGAGTTTGACTATTCAGTGCCCAGAGAGTATACCGACATGTTATGGGTGGCAGACCTACTCGTTGGCGGCACATTGTACGTTTGGTCCAGGCACAGAATTTCTTTGGCCTGATCAACACATATCTAGAAGGTAAAAATAGCTAATAAGTTAATCCTATTTATGAGGATAAATGAACATGTCTGGTGGTGAGTGCAACAGCATAAATGCTGGCTGATAGCTTGACAGGGATTTAAATGTGTAACAAAGTGATTCACGAATTGGACACAAATTCTTTAAAACAATGTGCAAAAGTAGTCTGACAAACAAAGTGTAAAGACAACTTGAAGATGACACAGAAAGTAACTGCAGTGCGTCATTTCGCACACAATTTTAAAGGCCCATTTGATACTGACGTCTGCCTAACATTGAACACAGAGGGAAGGCATTCATCAATAATAAAGTCATATAACTAAGGGATAATGAACAACACGGTGTTGGTATATCGAATAATATTGCACGTTCGAGGTGATAAGGTCGCAGAGCTAACTCAAGCTCCTTTGCAGAACTACTTCTTTCCACCGCACATTGACTCATTCAAAATTTACGGGAATAAACTGCCGTATCTAGTTCTAAATGTATGGTTGGGTCGTGGGTCATCAGTTCGATCTGTTGTTGTTAAGCATCATACCCAAGCATTCTATCCCATCCTATTCCGTTAAAATCCATCTCGGTCAAAAGTTAACATGTTGCTCTGCCACGAATGTTGGTCAGGCTGCTAAATTGTAACCCTGTGTTAACGTGACAGTTCATTTAAACTCCACAGCGAGTTGGCCGAATTGATATGCAAGCGCAATACGTTCAGAAAAGTGGAGCTTTTGTGGAGCCGAAAAGTGGATTTCATAGGTGTGCAGTTATCTGAAAATAATGCACATTCTACATAGCGCATCACAATAGGGCATTTGATCAAGCAGTGGTATAACTATAAATAACAATTATTTCAAAGAAAGACTAGGCCCACTGGGCTTTAACTCTGTTAGCAATCATAACATTTCTTCTCTGGACAAACACTCCACAGTATAAGTGAGATAAATGGGGAACACAGGATTTTCTGTGCTCCTGTACAAGAGTTATATGCTTGCAAAGGGCTCTAAAAAACTTCAGAGAAGCACTGCATAATTCATTGACCACAAACTGTTTACTAGTACACTAAGGAAACTGTAAGTATTATATGTTATCAGGCAATTACTGAACCGCTATGTTGTCTTCACCACACAACATAGACTTCTAACTAGCTACGGCAGGACAAAAACGATTGTCTGTGGTCATAAAAATGCCACAGGTTTATATGGCATCAATCTTGTTTTAATAAAAATGTCTTTTATTCATGAAAGTGAGGTGCAACAGGGATGCACCTCACTTCCCAACATCCTTAAGTGCAGTGCACCGTAAATCAGTGCCTTTGATTGGTGGAGAGTCCCTCAAGCGTGACAAAATATCTAAAATATAGCTGGGGGAGCAGTGGCGGCAGGAAAATGGTTGCAGGTGAAGTAAGCAATGATTGGGTACAACATGTTTTTCACATATTTAAAGCCGAATCTGCTCGAAGCAAACTGTAGAAATTAGTCATTGTGATGTTCTCAATTCAATACAGGGCTCGATGAACTATCGTAGGTTATAAATGTTAGAAATTGCACCGCTCACTATGACCTACAAGTAGTTCCTTCACTCGGGAGTAAAAAATGTGTACCTTTGCCTTTTTTCATCCTTTCATTTCGTTTTTTTCCACTTGAAGAGAAAGCTTATATGGTGATCATGTACCACATAGCTGGCTGGATTGAGTCGAGTCTTAAAATGCTTTAGAACCAGGCTTTTCGAGACATCTATGAAGAAATTTATGAAATCT
The DNA here is from genome assembly GCA_015244755.2 of Tenualosa ilisha. NCBI lineage: Eukaryota > Metazoa > Chordata > Actinopteri > Clupeiformes > Clupeidae > Tenualosa > Tenualosa ilisha. Next base: position 762,622 of record PYXC01000495.1, on the reverse strand, counting down.
TATTTCCTTTGAACTTCTGGGTTATGATGCAAGGAGCGCTAGCATGGTCTATAGAGTGTAGTGGTAACATTAATATTAGCTACCAGTTTTAAGATTTTACAACACAATGTACTCAGACCTCGTGGCTGTATGTTTTTGATGTATTTCAAGAATCAGAATAACGAGTTTACAATGGTTCCTATGAGAAACGGTTCCCTGCAGCTAATGTTTGTCCTCCAACAATCACTATAGACAGGGTGGGACAACTGGTCAATTGCAAGCACCTGAAGCACACTGAACTAGTAACACCTCCAACTTACAGTCCCTTTCTCAACTCTTCGCATTGAGTTCCTCCGTGCCCATTTTACAAGCCTTTTGTCAAAAATGTGAAGTGGGTGTGGTTGGGGGTGGGTACAGTTACTCTTTAATGTCTACATCCCTAACTGCAGTTTTTTTCTTCAGTTTTTTCTTCAAGTTCTGAACCTGATGATTTCATGCTAAGATTAATGCTAAAAGTCTTGTGCATTTCTCAATATGGGTATAGTTTCACAGAGGAGTTTAAAAGTATTAGTAGTCATAGTAGTATAAGACATTTGTAAAGAGTAGTCTATGGGTACATTGATGCATTTCTACCTTGTAATCTGTGAGACTGTAACTTTGGACTGTGCTCTCTAAATGGTCAGATATTTTACCGTGATGACATTTACCATGCCATAGTCGGATGTTCTTCAGTTGACCGGCTGACCTACTGGACAGTTCAGCTTCTGCCTCCCTGTCTCTGAAGGCCGAGCATGTAAGTGCACCATGTCTACATTAGCCTGCGTCACTACCCATGGACTGATTGACTGTTCGATGTTTGTCTTTTGTCTGTCTGTGTTTCTGTTTTAACCTCTATGAGTGGTCTTTGTGTCGAAAAAATGTGCCACATAAATTCGTTACTTCCTTTAGAAGCCTTGTGCTTTGAGACCTAGACTCACACTGTTCCACCGCCCACTGTGCTATTGATAGATGTAATAACTTGTGTGTAACTTAGCTTCCATATTCATTTCCCACAGCACAGGTGGCCGATAAGCCTTGCCTGCCACAAAGGGTAAAATGAATGGTAACATTAGTAGCGCTAAAAGGCTCATAATTTACAGCATAGCAGGAATGCCTGCCTTGATTGACAGAAACAGCAACGGAAAATATGGACATGTAATTATTTGGCAATTCTTTTGCTTTGTTGTGAACAATGTCTTGAGACATGAATGGTCTTGCCAAAGATAATGGAGAATGAAATGCTGTGAAAACTGTTGCCACATTTAACAGTTACACATATATTCCATATATACATATATGGAATATATATGTTACCAGTTATGGAATATATATGTACCATGTATATATAGCACCTGCTTCTCAGCTGAAGCCCATCATTATTGAGACACCCTCACAGACAACTCACCGGCCAGCATTCTTGACAAATCCCACATCAGCCAGCACAGCCTGGCAGATGTCACAGCAGAAACAGTCTGGGTGCCAGCTGTTGTTCATGGCCTTGATCACCCGGCCAATGATAAACTCCCCTACACATCAAGTCATTACACATTAAAATGCAAGCCAGCACACAAATTCACATCAACGGTCAGATGCATACAGTTAGTACACAGTAAACTGTTGTGTAGATATCTGTATATGACATCAATACACCCAAATAGATGGACCTTTTCTGTATTCATAGATCATTACTAATTACTGTGTTCTTCTTTTGGACATGACATCATTCCACAAGGAGAGAAAGGCAGTTAGGAAAATTATTCAAATTAATCAAACACAACCTTGTAAAGGCAGTCAAAATATCACTAACAAAGGAAAAAACATTTGACTACAAGGTTCATGAGTGTATCTACGGGACAGTAGAAGATATCAGATTTATTTAGAAAATCATTTACTCTCATCACATTAATAATTACATAACCTTACCAAGCAGTTTAGAAGTTTAAAACTGACAGGACACGGGGCCAAATAAAAAAATAGTGATAAGCATGTGAAAATGTGAAATAATCACTTAAAACCACATTCTGCCCCTGATGCAGAATGTCCAAGCAGAGGTTTTAATGGAACATTAGGTTGCAGCGAAACTATGATCACACTGTTGCCCACATGAGAGGGATCAACTCAAGGACAAACCTGAAAATGTTAAATTCTTAGGCCACAAACAGACAGAAAGCAGATGTCTGCTTGTAAACCACAAGATGGTAAAGACAAAAGTTGGGGAAAAAAAAAAAAAAAAAAGATTAGTGATTTTTAGTATTTTTTTTTCTTTTGCAGACGATTTTTGTTGCTGTTGCTAGGCAACCACAGGCTTAACTGCACTAACTGTAGCTTTCATTTCACTATTACAAAGAGAAGAACTAGAGATTACGTAGACTGACTGAATGGAGATTATGAAAGAAAAGATATCATTTCTATTTAGGAATGTTATAAAAACACCTAATATTGAAAACAAAGGTTTGTAATATTTTGCCTTTTCGATTGGATTAGACTTTCCACATGGAGTTGATTTTTTTTCTATTCGATGCGCTCAGGGCGGACAGGTGTACAATTCGCAATGTGCCCTGTGCTGAAAATCTGCGTGGAAAACGTTCACTGCCTATATGAAATAATAGGCAAAATCCGCATTCTGTCTGAGGCCAGCCATATACCATATATTCAAACATCTTGAAGAATCACAGAAATCTTAAGGTTCACTCTTTTACAGTGGGAAGCTCAAAGGATCCTGGAAGTAATACCTAGCTAATAGCTAATACCCAGTCAAGGGGGTTGTAATGAACAAACTTGTGTCCCCATGGACAATATTACAAATGTTCATTTATCTAGACACCATACACACACACACACAAATAACACACTAATAGGTACAGGAAGGCAACCAATTCCTCATTGTAATAGCAACATGAAACTCTCCTTAAACTTTAAAAAAGAAGGACTTCTGCAGTAGGCTACTACAACATCTTCAGCCCTTCCAACACTTTTTTTTTTACTGTACTTTTCCTGCATGACCCCTGGCATTTGGGTTGGACGCTTGAGCCGTGGATCTGCCCAAGGTTTCTTTCTAGACTAACTACCACATGGGAGTTTCTCTTTGCCCCTGTAGAGCACCATGAGACAATACTACTGTAAAAGGGTGCTGTATAAATAGAATTGAATTAAATAGAATTGAATTGATTTGAACATGCACCTGATTGCAAGCACATTGTACATTTTTGAAAAACAGAAGCATTTACTCACCACACTGATGGCAGCAAGGGGCAAAAAGCATCTGGAAATCATGCTCACAGTACTTTCTGCCCTCAAACTATGACGACAAAAGAGGGACATCAGAAAAAGTCGATTTTAAGTGCAACACAAAAATACAATTCATAAAATACAATTGCTTCAGTTTGTGTGTCTTCTTATCTCAATTCACTAAAAACTGCAGCTGGGATTACAACTGTTGTGGTACTTCCATGGGTCTCTCAGCATCTCACCTCATAGAAGAGCCCTTCAGGAAACTGCTGGAAACATTGAGCGCAGACAAAGCACTGCTCGTGGTAGAGCTCCCCATTACTGTTGACTATCTTCTCAGCCGGAGCAAACCCAGCCTTGCAGCGTTCACACGCCGCATTCGCCAAGGCACTGGCCATGTTACTGGGAACACATAGGGGAGTTAACTATTAATCATTACAATTACACTCTATTACTATTACAATCTCACCTTCCAAAAGGTAGCCTAGGCCAAGATGGATCAAATATGATGTTACAATACGGGCAAGTTCAACAGTACAGATAGCCTAGATGCAGGCTACCAATGCAACTCATTTCAATCATACACTTTCAGCCTAATTAAATTCATAAGTGATCCAAAAAAGAAGTTATTCTTATTCAGAATACTTCAAAATATGTGAGATATAAAAGAACAGATACTGTATATAAAGAGCATCTTTCACTGCAACTAATCTAGATCAACACCAAGGACATATCCTGATTGAATTCATATATCCATTAAATTGGCGTTACATAAATTCTGACATTTAGTAAATCTGGCCCTAAGCTTTTATCTTGATGGGAAGAAAAAAAAAGCTAGAGCCGCACCCAATGAGTCATAGAGCCCATGAAGTGGTTAGAAAGTTTGTCAGACGTATCCACAAGTTTCTACATCAGCCTAACACAAGCTGACTGACAAAGATGCCACATCAAACTATACTAATTTTAGTGTGTATTGCATTTTTGTAATAATACTCACAGTCTGTGCATCATTCATCATTTGATACAGTATAGGCTACTATTAATCACCATTGACAGCAGCAGCAGAGTGTTTGTCTTCATCAGAACTGTTTTTTTTTTTCTTTACTAGAGCACAATGCAAACTTTTTAAGCATCTGAAATGTTTTGAAAATGACAGGAATGGTTTCCAACAATCTAACATTCTTACATTGGGTTCAGGTACTTAGGCATGGTCCTGCATGGGTATGACAGTCAAGTATACACACACACAAACACAGAGAGTGAGACTATAGTCAGTGCTAAAGACTCCAGCTACCATTCATCACACTCTTGCTCTCTGGTGACATTACTCTTACACACAGTTATAACACGCTGTCAGATATGAATCACTGGCCCCTCCTCCAGCACGTAGACATATCATCCCTGTGACATCATAAGTGGAGGACTAGCCTATAGGGAGAGACGGAGTGTGACTGTTGTCCACCGTAGCCACAGAAACAGTTCGCCCTCTCTAGTCCTCTGAGTCTCCAAATTTGGGCAAAATTGCTGTCATTATTCACAGTGTGTCCAGTGCTAGTGTTCAAAGCATACCAGTAAAGCACAGTTTACACTTCAGTCTGAGCAAGATGTGAGAGATAGCAGGAGAAAAGGGACTCCGTGTGCGTGTGTATGTAAAAGGACAACCAAAACAAGAAACTGTTAACACTGATGTGCAAGATGTACTCTTACAGCTTTGCAGGCACTTGAGGTAAACTAGATTGACAGCTGGATAGTCTACTTTAATACTGACCTGTCCTGGTCGAAATACTCCCATGTTTCAGAGCCACCCTATGGTAAAACAGGACTCTCCATATCAAAAACGAAAAGACTGATATGCATATGAGGTAAAGGGTAAAGGGTGAACGCGGGAGAGTGTTCGACAGGAAATGAGTTATTTTCATGGGTCCCCAAAGGAAGGACATGTGAAATCCTCCCACAGCAATCATCAAATATGTCAGGAATGTTAACGTTTGTTAACGCATCTTCCCCTTCTTTTTCGTATTTTGTTGAACCATTTCTGTATGCTAGAGATAGTAAAACTATCTTTTCAAGTTCGAGTGGTCATGTCTAATTTTACATTTTCGTGCAGATTGGGCCAAGTTAGTAACGTTATTGCTGTTTGGGTGTAACCCTTCCCAAAGATAACTTTTTTGTTCAGAATAAGTTAGCATGGAAAGCTCTGACATCGTTACCTCCTTTTCTTAACAGGTTTAAATAAATAACAACCAAGTTGAATGCGCTTCAATGTTATCCATCTAGATAATCTAGATTCATACTGATTAACGTTATACTTAGTATATCGTATATTATACTATACTATACTACGGATACTATACTATACGATATACGTTATACTACGCTCAGCGCTAGGTTGTCCAAATATATTAGGCAATAATCAGATCATTAACGCATCAGCTAATCTACAGCTAATAGGTTTTTGATTTGTTGTCTGATGGCGTGCAAGGGTAACTTCTCTGTATGATAGTGGCCCAAATACATTTGCCAAAACCCAAAATGTCGAGCTGGCTAATTAATTAGCAACCTAGCTAAGCTACAAGTAGCTACGCTAACGTTATATCGGATTGATGCACAGCAAATGTTTAGCTAGCTGACAGTAACGTTACGATTGCCAGTTTTTTCACAGTAATAACGCTTACCTTCCCGTCATATCTGCAACCCCCAGCATCCCCTTCTAACAACAACTTCAGGAATGGTTTTGGTGAGTCAACTCTCAGTCGCGAGTATCAATTCTAAAAGGAAAATATAAACAAGGTTTTCTATGTGACTTTCCCCCTCGTCTTCGAGGTTGTGGAAGAACCACCCTATTTAAGGGAGTGTCAACAAGTTGTTTTTCAAAAACCGGCGCTTGTATCTGGCCAGTACCTAGCCATCTAATGTTTTGTTTTACCCATGAATAGGATATATGTTTGCATTACTGACTTAACATGATGTCACATTAGAGGATTTGTATATATTTTTTTAATTCCACAAGCAATTGCTAGAGCCACGTACAGCGTATTACCATGATCCCTAACCCTGACCTGTACATAGCAAGTTTCTTCTTGTCTACATTAATCTGTTTATTCCCATCCGTGGAAAAATAGCAGTGCCATTTTATTGTGCCATACTTACATTATTATATGCTTGATGCACTAAGATTAATTTAAACATTTGGAAGTGAAAACAAAATTGGCCTAGCGAATTTCCCTATCGCTGAGCAGTGTGGTCTGAAATGATAGCCTGGAGGCATGGCTTCAAGTTGCTAATGGTCAAGTATGTCTCGCTGCAGACAGTAAGAAAAATGTACCAAAGGATCGTCGATCTCAGTGGGAGGCGTTGAGGCAGAATTCTCAATTTTCAGTTAAGTCCAGTGTCTACTGTGCATACTCCTTGCTGACGTAGTCACGTTGATCTTACCAACCCAAACTAATTTGGCTAGTAGATATAGCAACAGAAATCTCCTTCTGTCTGTGAAACTTGACTTGCTTATTAATTTATTTGTTTGTTTATTTATTATAGAGCTCTACGCTCATAAGGTTGTATTGATATGTTAAATGAACTATGTCCTAGGCTAATAAGGTTTTATTGTTAAATTTATATGGTATGTGTCTATTTGTAGAAAAAAAAACAAGATTCAGTTTCACTGTAATTAATTTTTTATTAATTCGTATTGATTTTTAAAATGTATTCCTTAAAAAAAAAAAAAAAAATCACTACCATGTGTGGAAGGCATCCTTTCCTTCCTCTCCCCTTCCCTATCCTTAGCCCAGTAAAACCAGTGCTTAATTGTTGCTGTGATGTCTGCGTCCGTGGTAGCGACACATTTGGGGTTTCTTCTCACAGCATCTGAAAGTGACAACACACAGACAATGAAAACAAACTGAATTACTCAATTTGTTATATAAGAGCTACAATACCCCACTTAGTTGAATAATTATGTAGTACCTGTTAAAGTGTTACATACAGTTAAAACACCGTGCCTACTGTCTAAACTTTAAGTTTGGAGTTTAAATGTGAACTGTTTCCGCGCATACACATCGAAACTGTAAGGAAAATCTAAACTAACGTTTAAGCGAATATCCGCATGAAAACCTTGCCGTGTTTAGTGTGTTGTGGTGTAGTTACTGGTAATATTTGAAGATAGCAAAATGTATTTACCTTCTTCAGGGATTACGCTGGAGAAACTGAAGGGGAGGAGGGCGTCTTTCTCACGGTAGTAAGGTTGAAAATTCCCGGGCATTGATCAGTCTTTTGGCTTGCCATAAAGATGCCAAAATGCAACCCGAGTACGTCACGATGCTGTCCCGCTCTTCACCCAATCTTCGGGTTGACTTGACATATGCCATAACTCAGCCATAATGGTGACTTCCACTGGTGGCTTTTGATGTATTATGGTAAGCCATAATCACCCCACAATGAAGCCAAATGCCAGGATTTTGGCAGCTGTATCACTGGCGCCTTTTAGTATTTTTTGCCAAAGTTTGGCCAAAACCTTATTGTGCCAAAATAAATCCAAAAAAATGCCAGATGTATCTGGGTAGCCGTCGCTGAATTTGTGTCACTCTTAGCATCACTTCACATAAAAGTTTCTTACATAGCAATACCATGACACAGGAGATCATGGAGCCGGTATACATTGTTTTGTTAGCTTCTCTGTACAACGCCCATGGCAATACCCTCTCTGTCATTCTCGCTCAATTTCACCCGTGTGCTCACTCACAAACTGAAAAAAAAGCTGTTAGCATGGTCGCTAGCTAGCAATTCATAGGTGACACTATTCAAGATAATTCTCAGCAACCAGCAAGTGGTGGACAGTTTTCATATCACACTAAGCATCCGTAAATATTTGATCACTGTTGAAAACTGTTAAGTTGAACTTACAAGTCACGTAATTTAATCTACAGCATTGTAACCTAGCGAGTGACTGTTACCATGTTACCATGGTTGTTTGAAACTGCTGTCACCTTCTTTTACCAAGAATTGATGTTGACATTTAGCATGGCAAAATTTTTATTCATAACTTAAATAGTAAGCTCAGTCTGCTTTGCAAGGACTTATATATTTGCCCTCAAAGTAGTATTTAGATTTGTTGAAAAGAACCACTTAGGCTTTCCGCCCTAGACTTCAGCAGCCAATGTGAATTCACCTCCTCTGAATTTTCTGATTAATTGACAATTGACCTTTGGCTCTGCCCCGCCCCCGAACGCAAACGAACCAATAGCGTTTAACTATCAGCCGCCCCGTGTCCAGACTCAGAGATTTTTAGCGTCCAACTCCATAGACAACCATTAGAGCCGGCGCCATTTTTTCTTTGTTTTTTGTTGCTTTATTAACATTTTAAGGAATCAAAAATGGTCAAACGATGTGCCCGGGCATATGCAACAGCGATGCACGATATCCCGAGAGATTACTCAAAGGGGTTTATTTTATCCCATTTCCCAAACCCAAACAAAACATAGATAAATGTCTCCAGTGGAATTAAGCTGTGTGGCAGACCAACAACAACTGTTGTGACAACTGTAAACAATGTTGTCTGCATTTGTTCTAAGGTAAGACAATATCTTCTATAATCTTAGCAATCAAGTCATACAATATAAATCACATGACGCCTAGCAGTGATGATCTTACCTAATTTACCACAGGTAAGCCAGCTGAGTAATCTTGAGCAATCTTGAGTAAAATAATTTATTTGTAATCAGGAAAAATTAAATGATGAAAAGAGAGAAGGGAGAGGACACAGAGGTAGAGTGAGGAGAGCAGAGCAAGAGAGGGAGAAAGAGGGAAAAGAGATGGTCAACATCAATAACTCAAACATTCTTTGTACTGTCTTTGTTTAAGCATTTTCCCAATGGAGGGCCCAGCAAAGAGTTCCCTCATCCTTACCAGGCTACAAGAACTGTGGTTATGGCAGCAAAACGTTGTCGCCCATATTCCCAAAACAGGTAGGCTGAAATAGGCATACAGCCATGTATTAGTAAGGTCAACTGTTTCTGTCACTGGAGTGCTACCAACTAATCAAAACTATTTTATTTACAGAAGATGTGAATCAGTTGTTACAATGGGCGACCAAGAACTTAGACAAAGAAGTTAGGCACATGTCTTTTCACAGAAGTTATTTGCATTAAATTCATTAAGCTTGACAATCATTGCATTCATGAACAGGACATCTTTATAAACTCTCTCTGTGTACAGATCTTTCCTTGTGTAAAGTACAAAATCACAGAAGTCAAGGCCACTTAACAGCAGCTGTCCTTGGACTTGATAGTAACAGTCATGTGTTTTTGAGACTTTCACATCCTGTCCATTGTTGACTACATAGAAATCTTTAATAGTTGTTGCTGCCTCTGTTATGATCAAGTCCCTTGGTGCAAAAGGGCACTTAATTTCAAGCAGTCCAGTCACTCCGTTGTTGCATACTATAGCATCTGGTGTAGCACCAAGAAATTCCAACTCTGGTTGTAGCATCAGGCCAGCGTCATGTATTTCTCATGGTAGGGTTGCTTTGCTCTGAGCTCATTGGCGGAGCCATAGGTTGTTCAGTTCAATTAAATTAAATTCAGTTTTATTTATACAGCGTCTTTTACAATAGTATTGTCTAGTAGCGCTTCACAGAAGGAGCTCCCAAGAGCAACAGGGGTAAGGAAAAGCTCCCTTATGTTCAGTTAATCTAGGAAGAAACCTTGGGCAGATCCACGACTCAAAGGGCTAACCAAACTGCCAGGGGTCATGCAGAAAAATTATAATCAGTAGTAACCATGACTACAAGTTGCCTATGGTTTTAGCTAAGGTTCATAATAGTTCATAATAGTGTATTATCCCACTTTACATTACATGGTAGTCAGTCCATAAATGGTTTTCAGGAATTATGGCTGGACAATGTAGCAGCGGCCAGACATAGTGTCAAACTCAAAGGAGTGAGATGGGTCATGGGGGTAACAATAAGGGTCCATTTGACAGTGCCATTGTGAGGGGGAGTCAGTCACAAAGCCTCAAGGAAGGGGAGTCGGACCTAGCATGGGCATCCAAGAAAGGCCTGTATGATGGAGTGTCGGCCCTGACATGGGCCTCCCTGTTGGTTGTTGTCCACTCAGGAGGGGAGGGTGAGAGGAGTCCGCCGAATGAGGCAGGGATGACACTCAGCAGAGATAATTGTGGACAGAGGAAGAAAGTGAATTAGGCCAGGCTCACACATCAGAAAGCAAATGTGTAATTTGGGCATACATATATGTATGTGTGTGTGTGTGTATATGTATATATATATATATATATATATATATATATAATATAGAAAAATATATAGATATAAGATATATATAGAGAGAGAGAGAGAGAGAGAGAGAGAGAGAGAGAGAGAGAGAGAGAAGAGAGCTGAAAGAGAGAGAGAGAGATGTACGGCATGACACATGAAGCTTTTGTGGCGGCACTACGCTATAGCAGCATAACTAAGGTATGATGCATGGCAACCAGCGCCCAGCAATCCAGCACCACTGCAGGGATGGTCAGTGGCTGACATGCCTCGCAACTGGGGACAACAGCAGAGGCAGTCCCTACCAAAAGACCTATGAGAAGTGATGATTTGCCATGCACCATCCCTAACTATAGGAATCAGTAAAGAGGAAAGTTTTAAGTCTAGACTTAAAAGTATTGAGAGTGTTGAATGTGGGGGGGGAGATTATTCCACAGGAGGGGTGCACGGTAACAAAAGGCTCTTCCTCCTATCGTAGATTTTGACATTCTTGGGATTACAAGGAGACCAGCATTTTGGGATCTTAGGGTTCTAGGAGGGTGGTAAGTGACAAGTAAGTCTTTAATATATGTTGGCGCATCGCCCTTGAGGACTTTGTAGGTTAGGAGGAGTATTTTAAAATCAATTCAACTTTTAATAGGGAGCCAATGTAAGGAAGCAAGGATAGGAGTTGTTGCTGTAGAAGTGAAGGGTTTTGGATAATATGTTGACTGTATGAACTGCTCTGTGACTTTCTTCCTTTTCATTATCTTCCCAAAGTTGGAGGCTGTTAGTCTACCCTCTCACTCTTTACGCCATCTGTCACAGGCAGCCTGTGCCTTTGTCTTAACCTGAAGCTTCCTAGCTTCCACCAGACAGAAGCTGGGATTCTTATGTGGAGTTGGTGGTATGGCTATGTCTGGAGAGATGGGTCTAGGGATGTTGTCTGCTTCAGAACAGGATCTGGCTGAGATCAAGGATGTCAGTTTGAATAAAAGTGGAAGCTAAAGGAAGAGAGAATAAAGTCATGAGTGCAAATATAACAAAATTATAGAAAGGAATGACATGAGAGGAACGGCTTTATTGTGTTTTTTTTACATTGGTGTGCAAAACCTTCATTCTGGCTCATTTACAATGTCTCCTCATTTCATAATAAATTTGAAATGACCAGCATGATTAACCCTAAACTTGTATTCGCATAGCATTTAGAGGAAGCGCAGCCATCGGTGTAAGCCTGTCACACAGAGGACCCCATGGAAACCCTGCGACCAGAGCAAGACCATCCACAAGTAGACCAACAGGTGTCCTCAGGGGAGTTGGTGACACTGAAGGCTATGCTGGCTCAGAGGGATGCAGAAATTGATGCACTTAGAAAAAATTCATTCCAAATAGGCTGACACCAGAAATTGTGTACCACAGCAAAATCTAAAATTATTTCCAGTATTGCACTGGATTTAGTTACGAACAATTTAACAACCTATGCACTTTGTTTGCAGTGTCAACCACTGAAATCACCACAAACTAGTGTCCTACTGATATACAGGCAGGTAGATAGAAAAATCAAGGAAATGCCACTGCGTCATCAGTTTTTACTTGTTCTGATGAAGTTGCGTCAAAACTTTGACCTAAAGGATCTGGCCTTCAGATTTCAGATACCTGAATGCACTGTAAGCACTTTATTCAACTCATGGATCGACTACATGTTTGGTGTACTTAGGGAACTCCCTGTATGGCCGGCCACACAGGGATGTCCTAATCTCTCACATGCCTGATAAATACAAACATGACTTCCCTACAACTATGGCAATACTTGATTGCACAGAACTTAAGATGGAAAAGCCAAGCTCATTAGTTCTTCAAAGCCAAACATTCTCAACCAACAAGTCAACCAATACTTTAAAATCCCTGGTTGCTTGTGACCCACGTGGTGCTATTCTGTTTACGTCAACTCTGTTCACTGGATCTTTGTCAAAGAAATTGTTCAAAAAAGCAACTTTCTTGGGTTAATAAAGACATTCCTAGAACATGGCTATCTGCTTAAGGGAGATGGCCTTATGGTTGACAAGGGGTTTCTTATTGAAAAGGAGTTGGAGGAAATTGCTGACATTGCCTATGTTTTGTGAATGTATTGGTAAATGTACATCTATGTAAAATAAAATGGTCAACTTAACCATCATTGCCTACTTCCAGTTATATGCATGTTGACACTGAAGTACAGTGTTTTTGTTTGCATTTTGCATTGTTTACCTGATAGCTTAAACCACATCCAATCTGATATTCCTTTTTTGTATCACTTCATAGATTTCTGCTTTCACACCTGACTGTCCTAAAGCAAAAAGCAAATTTGAATAGTAATGTGGTAATAGTAATATGACTCTCTCAGCCTCAAATCAAGGATTCACACTCATGATGCTTAGATTACCTGTTAGGAGTATAGGGGCACATAACTGCCTTTCTTTTTCTGTTTATTCTGGTTTTTGCAACAACGACAGAGGTGATCGTCTGGCTGTCTATTCGTTTCCCACTGCTGAGGAACACTAGTGCAGGATGGCTGGTCTTCACCTTTGATCTGCAGCCAAGGGTTCACATATTGCATCAAACCAATAATGTGAGCACAGTAACCTGGCTCACTAAGGAAAATCAGAAAAGGTTCATTAGTTTTCTGCTGTACTTTTATTAGCTTTATTGTTAGAAAAGCTATAATGCTAATCTGTAACTGTATAGCAAAAATATGCTTGCAATAGATTCTACTAACTTTAGCTGTGCTAACTAGGCTAATATGTCAGGAAAGTCTATGCCAGTTCTCAAATAGGTGTGGCTAAATGACAATTGTGGCACAAATGCTTTCTACAGTTTATGATTGAGCGCACAAGCCAAGTTGAGCCAGAGGGAGAGAGATCACTTGAGCAAGTGTGCTGCGCATGGAGGAGCAGTTTGTGTGAACGCGTAGAGTGAAACTGAATGAAAGGCGGCAGTTATTGCACATACATATTGATCTTAGCAAATATACAAAGAATACAAATATACAAAGACATCTGTGGAGCACAGAATAGATTACTGTTTACTCAATTACAAATTCTTTGTGCTTCAATTTTTTTTCTGCGCTCAAATTGTTCTACTGCTCGCTCATGCTCATGTACCCTGTAGCTGGTCGTTGAGCTGTTCAAGGGATAACACGAATAGCCACCATACCTGATAATGTCCTGCAACAGGAAATGCAAAGGAACACTAAAGAGGCACACCACTACACACCATAGAGTACACAGTGCAACAGCACAAACGTTAAAGATTATTGCTGGGACAGCTTGCTGGGTCAAGAGGGTTAACTTACTTGTCCCTTACCACCCTCCTAGAACCCTAAGATCCCAAAATGCTGGTCTCCTTGTAATCCCAAGAATATCAAAATTTAGTTTTGTTCACATCCTTTTGTTACCGTGCACCCCTCCTGTGGAATAATCCCCCCCCACATTCAACAAGCGGACGCTCTCAATACCTTCAAGTCTAGACTTAAAACCTTCCTCTTTACTGTTTCCCATAGTTAGGAATGGTGCATGGCAAATCATCACTTCTCATGGTTCTTTTGGGAGGAACTGCCTCTGCTGTTGCCCCCAGTTGCGAGGCATGGCGGCCTCTGACCATGCCTGCAGTGGTGCTGGGTTGCCATGCATCATACCTTAGTTATGCTGCTATAGCCTAGTGCCGCCACAAAAGCTTCATGTGTCATGCCGTACAACTCTCTCTCTCTCTCTCTTTCTCTTCCTTTCAGCTCTCTCAATATATATATATATATATATATATATATATATATATACATATATGTAAGCCCAAATTACACATTTGCTTTCTGATGTGTGAGCCTGGCCTAATTCACTTTCTTTCTCTGTCCACAGTTATCTCTGCTGAGTGTCATCCCTGCCTCACTCCAGCGGACTCCTCTCACCCTCCCCTCCTGAGTGGACTACAACCAACACTACGGGAGGCCCATGTCAGGAATCTCCATCATAGAGGCCCTTCCTGGACGCCCATGCTAGGCCCGACTCCCCTTCCTTGAGGCTTTGTGATTGACCCCCCCTCACAATGGCACTGTCAAATGGACCCTTATTGTTACCCCCATGACCCATCTCACTCCTTTGAGTCTGACACTATGTCTGGCCGCTGCTACATTGTCCAGCCATAATTCCTGATAACCACCTATGGACTGGCTACCATGTAATGTAAAGTGGGAAAATCTATCTATCTCTATTATGTACCATTATGAAACTTAGCTAAAACCATAGGCAACTTGTAGTCTGTCATGGTTACTACTGATTGTAATTTTTCTGCATGACCCCTGGAAGTTGGGTTAGCCAAGTCGTGGATCTGCCCAAGGTTTCTTCCCAGACTAACTAAACATAAGGGAGTTTTTCCTTGTCCCTGTTGCTCTTGGGTGCTCCTTCTGTGAAGCGCCACGAGACAATACTATTGTAAAAGGCGCTGTATAAATGAAATTGAAGTATGAAGTATAAGTATAAAATTGACCAGGCATTAGTATTTACCCAAGAAATCCACATATAAAGAAATCAAAACATTAATTCCAAAGATGAATACCAAGTAATTTTTGCAAGAGCAAGATAGGCTACTGTTTGTGGGAATAGCCTACCTGGCAACACGTTCATTCAATTTACTAATAAAATCATTCACATTATAGGGAGTTTACTGAGTTAAATCATTGGTTAGCAGTTGAGATTAGCCTACTGTAGGGCTGTAATCAAATAACCTACTCTTAAGAATGTTTTTTATATGTAAGCAGTCTGATATACCAATGAAATTACACTTCCAAAGAGAACTTTGAACACATTTTGAATAAAGTGTCACAGAGCGCTTCAAGGAAGCATTATAACAATATGTTAGACAGAAATGTACTTCCAATAAGTGCTACACCCAAGTATACCTTTTTTACCTGGGAAGTGGTAGCTACCTGACTTGAAATAAAATGTATTTATTGTTTTTAAGGAATAACCAAACTTCATTCAAATTTGACTGGACCAGACTCTCAAAGTTGATTCTCCTGCACAAAGTCTAAACTTGCAATGGACCTCTCAGACCGATCAGTGGCCAGCACAACCTGTCTGTTCACGTCATGTTTTAGTATCAGCTCAGCACAGATAGAAGCTGGCCAAGGCAGGCATGAAAAATCGTAACAGGCACCAGGTATAACTCACAGAGTGGAAACACAAAAAAGTGATTACAGTTGAGTAGAGCAGAGTGGTGCTAAAATGGTGTAGTGGAAATAGGGCGTTATCGCCACCACTTTATAGGCCAGCATGCGGCATGGAGTTGAGAAAACTCCAGTTTAAAAGCACTTTAAGCCTTGCCTCAGTCTAACCAGCTACAGGGAAGTTGATGGCCATGAAACCTTCCATTCCGAGTGAAAAAAAGAACTATGTGCTATGGATCGCCCATGAATTTCTGCGATGTTCTTGAACGACAATAGTTTTGGGAAATGGTCAGAGAACCTTAAGATGTTCTTAAGAGGGATTTTACTATTTAGGCGTAGGATGCTTTTGGAAAACCCGACCCAGGTCCTGGTCTATTGTCATGTCAAACCCACTCAGAAACTCTCTCTACTAATGACTGGGCCTGGTCAGATAGAACGATGTGATTGGTTGTTCAGACTTTGGTATCATAGTTCATAAGCTTCAATTGTTCGTTGCTAGACTACCCTAGATAGCAATTAATATTGCAACCACTAAGGTGCGTATACATATAGGCTACTATTACCCAGCAAAATATTGTGTATCATCTTGCAAACAGATAATTTGGAACTCTGAACCTTGTAGCTGAGTTATAGCCTAGGTTAATGTGTGTAGCATTTGTCTCCCCCACCTAGTGTTAAGGAGCTCCAGAATGAGCACTTCAGAGACAGCAAGCCGCATATGGCCTCATTGAACAGATGAGAGGCAGAAGGTCTCTGTGTAATCTTAAAATGCATAACAGATTCAACTTCAGCTTAGAATGTATAGTATATATTCTATATGTATAGTAGAAGTGTCTATCCTCAGGCCAGCCTTAAACACACACTATACTGACTTTGCACACATTCACCCCTCAACACTCACAAACACATCCTGTCAGTGTTTTCACATACTGACACACACACACACACACACACACACTTACATGCACCTGATTTGCAGCACTTATACATCCCCCCACTACTCCATGGACTTGTTACATCTCTCCACACATAACACTCCTCCCCACTTCCCATGACGCCAAAAACCTGACCCAAAGACCTTGTTTGGCCTTTTTTTGGTGTTTTTGTTTCAGTAATTTAACTGATTTCATTAAATAATTTTAAGTTTGCTGAAAGAGACTGGCTAGTGCAGCAGTTGTGTTCCAATTGAATGTTGGTGGTACCAACACATTGACAGCAAAAATGTAGATGAGATTAATGAGCTCAAAGTTCAGATATGTAACATGACCTAGTCGCAAAATGTGATAATAATGGATTGTTATGTTTTCTGTTTCTGTGTGCAGTAGACCCTGGGGTTCAAGCACAAACTCATTGCAAAGGCAGGCATGGATCGAGTGAGATGGTAGACCCAGATTAAGTGATGTTAAGGGTGTCACCCTATCACTGTAGTTATACTGATATTTTTTCTGATCTAATTGGTACTATCGTTACGTTCATTTTTACTATGTTTTTATTTCCTTGTTCTTCCTTGTTCTGTCAATATTACATCTTCATTTATTTGATGTGTGTTGCATTATTGGCAAATGTTATTGTGGTGCATGTGCGACCCATGGGATTCGTATTCCATTATCTGAATATTGGAATGTGTGAAGGCCTCCCAGGTTAATATTACAGGTAGGAATACATTTGGCTTTTTCCTCTCCCTTCCTCAACAGTGTGTCTCCAGTGTGCATTGATATTCTTTACTATGTAATACATTCTCTGATTTTTCTGGGCAGGTAGGCTACATTTCTAAAATGTCATGGGATGCCAGTTGTGTTTACACTAAGCCTCCAGTGGGTGGCATCCTCACCTTTAATTCATGAATTAAAGCATTTTAATTCTCCAATAGCATTCTGCCATCAGCAATTTGCTTATAATTTGAAGACAAGTTGTCAAAATATTCAAAAAAATATGTTTCTGACAGTTTTAAAGAGCAGATCTAGTGACTGAGAGATTGTGGAGCATTTTAGCAACATAGTTTCTCATTTCTGGCAGATCAGGACATCAATTTAGGCTCAGAACAATCAATGTGTATGAGATGTCAGTGGGATTTATATTTATTTATTTTGAATCTGTCAACATGCATCACTATGTGCAACTCTTTTCTCAAGACTACAGATAATTAGAGAGAAGCATAAGCTGTGAATTTTAGTCTGATGTTTTGCTTCTACTTCTCTTTGATCTTTGAGGGCTTAACCTTTTCTTGTATTGTGTCAGCACAGGTTCATCACATTGTTGAAGATAATGTATCCTATGAAAGATGCAGTATAAAATTGTTCATGGTTTATGGCCACCATCATGTTGTCATGACTGAATCATGATCATGTGACTGATGTCGTCAACCCTCCCAGATAATCTTGTAACCTTTTAAGGCTTAGACTGTGCCATGGATATGATCCTGTTGCTATGGATATGAAATCACATTCTCTTTGGCTTAAACACATGTGACGGCATACAGCCATAATTTCTAATTAACTTTCGTAGATACATACAGGTCTTAAGAAGAATGGAGACAAAATGAAAAGTGGCAAAATATTGTGGTGGTGTAGAGTGTCAGTATATCTAGGAAAGTGTATCTGTACCAAAATCAGAAGCTGCACTGATCAGAATACTTACACAGGTCTTGAAAGTGTTGAAAAGTATGAGATTATTACTTTTTTGCAAACATGAAATGTAGGACCTGTCTATTTTTTGCTAGCATAAACTCAAACATTCACAGTTTGCCATCAAACGTCAAAGGTCAAAACCCTAACAAAAAACCTTAAGGTGCTGTATGGTATTTCTGGTTCTGAGTTCTCTTTTAAAGCTTTTGCATTCACCTGCATTATTTAATACAGCTGCCACATATGGTAGAGTGTAGTAGAGAAGAGCCAGATGGAACCGCTTTGCATGTTAACTTCAGTGAATAAAACAGAGCTTATAGTTTTTACATTATATTTTGGGAGGAGAGACTTCACATTCAGTTGCTATTGCATGATCATATTTAGATGTTTTAACCTATCCATTCAGAAAGGTCTACAAAAGGTTTGTTTTTTTCTTCTTTTGTAAAATAGGAAGCATCCTGGCTGATGGCCAGCCATTAACATCCTCTAATCTGACATACCTGGTTAGCCATTATAACAAACAAGAACCAAGAGTGAATAGTAATCAGTATGTACATGTATTACTAAATCAAAGCAGAAGATGTTGGAGTGAGCTGTTAAAGATGCATACAAATGATATCTCCATCCTCGTTGTGTCAGATTACCGAGATTGCATTATTTGGTTCTGTGTTTTTTCTGATTGTTCTTTTTTTGTATTTATTTTTTTTTTGTTTCCTCATCATGGTCTACCCATGCTGGCTTGGATTTAGCAAGACATCAGAGCAACACAGAGATGCTAAGCAGCCTTTCTTATTTAATGATGTCATTTCTTATTTAGGCGTAGACTCTCTTAGAATAGGTGTATGTGTATGGGAGAGAGTGAATGTGCAAGACAGAGACAGAGAGAGTGTGCATTCAGCAACCAGACAGTGGACTGGGACTTTGAAGAGACTAAATTGCCACAAAGCCACATCATTCCAACTCATTCCAATTTTACAGCCACTTGTTTTTTGTTTGAATCCCCACAGCTTTCAACCATATGTCACCTAACACCACCTTTTAAATGTTAAATTTCTGTCTACAATGCTCACCAACTCCATTGGTAGGCTGTTATGAAACTTTGCCAGGAATCCCTACAAAAGTATTCTCAGATGGACATACCAGTGTAGTCAACCATAGTTTGACAGAACCACCCTCAGTTCTGCGAGTGGCATGAAAAAAGGTGAAAACCACTCACACTCAAATTCAAACACATTCACATTCATATTCAAAGTGAAGTCAGAAGTTGGACAAAAACATCTTTACATTGTCAATAGAACAAGCCTCCATCATCTTCAATACCACAGACAAGAACTTAAGGCAGTCATCAGTTTTCTACCCTGTTCCCTGTGAAATCTGAGATGATTATGGATGGTGCAACATGGACACATGTCCACATACAAGTTGAATATCAATAGCACGGCTGTTGTCCCCAAGGACATCAATACTCTCACCAATATAATTAGTCTTCAGTTGAGGTGCAGATTAACAATATGCCATTCAGTACCAGGCAGACTCACAAGGGGGTTCTCCTTTAACCACCTGCTGTGCAGTCAGTGTACCCATTTCTAGATTTTAGAATCCAGTTCATCGATCAGAGGTATGTATCGCTGGGTCTATTTCATGTGGCTCTTGGATGGACCTCCTAAGGCTAGAGATATCTGCTGCAGCTAGTTGAATGAGGTCAGGCAGTGTAACCTCTTCCAGCTCATGATCTGCAGGGGACATAGCCTCATCTATAAACTTCCTGCTCTGTCCCCTATCAGCAGGGGCAGATCACAGGTGAGTCAGGTGCAAGCAGAGTTGGAGAGGCCATGGGAGTGCCCATGAGTCAGTTTGAGATTGAGTAGCTGGACAGTGATCTCTTCATGATGTTTCATCATGGCAGCAATACCTACGGTGAGAGGGGGAAAAATAGGCAGTCTGAGTCATTCTGAGAGCTCAGACGCCGCTGATAGAGAACCGGTAAAAAATGAAGCCCTTATGATGCCATGCCTGAGTAATCTGGGCATGACAGGCAGCACGGGAGCACAAAGGCACACATCTACGCAATGCAGACAATTCCTGCATATGAACACTTTTGCACCTACAGATTTTTTCATTTCCTATTTTATGCAGTGAAACTCTCCCCTCTATTCAATTGGGAAGTCTGCCTCAGTTGTAAATGTAAATGACATGCATGGCTGAGACCCATGGACGTGGAGACAGAGCTTGAGAGTCAGCTGAAGGACACAATTCAGGCCGGCTGTCACGGACAAATAATAGGGGTAAAATGGTCCATAACTACACATTTGGAGTACCTTCAGTGTCAAAGCATACTCTTTGAGGAGGTCGGCACAGGGCAGTTTTCTCCCTCTAAAGACAGACTGGAAAAAAGGGAGTTTTCAGTCCAAAGATTGATTGGTGATGTAATAAAGACATCGCAACACTGGGTGTGATGACCATGATAGGCTCTCTACTGGCATTGGAATTTCACACTTTATTTCTTTGGAATATAATAGAACACACATACACATTCACTGGCAGAAGCTAAGAAAACAAAATGAAAACATCTCCTTTTCAGGTTGTTTGTGTGTGTGTGTGTTTGACTGCCCTGTGTATGTCACACTTTGACTGTGAGTGTATAACTGCACAGTGCCCAACTATGCTTAAGACGAAAGATGTAAGGCAAAGGAAGCGAATGAGAGTGAGAGCAATGTCAGTGTGGGGTTAGTTTGAGTGACGGAGGGAATGGATGTTAGAGAGACAAAAGAAGAGAGTGAATGGGAGAGAGAATAAGTGTGAGATTACCATGGAGCGAAATCAGGCTCAGACCCTTACTGCCACATCACCACTCTTTATTTTCTCCTCTCTCTCTCTCTCTCTCTCTCTCCCTCCCTCTCTTTAAATCTCTGCCTCTATCCATACTGCCCTCCCTCTCTCACTCTGTATCTCACATTCCAGCGAGCACTGCTGCTTGAAACAGAATTCCCCATCTCACTCTCCTCTCTCTCGCCCTTCCTCTCGGACTCTTTCCCTCTCTCATTTTCTTTGGGTCTCTCTGTCTCTCCTCTCTCTTCCTCTTTGACTCTTTTCCTCTCTCATTCTCTTTGGGTTTCTCTGTCTCACTCCTCTCTCTCTCCCTTCCTCTCGGACTCTTTCCCTCTCTCATTCTCTTTGGGTCTCTCAGTCTCACTCTCCTCTCTCTCCCTTCCTCTCGGACTGTTTCCCTCTCTCATTCTCTTTGGGTCTCTCTGTCTCTCTCTCTCTCTTTCTTCTCTCTGACTCTTCCTCTCATTCTTTGTCTCTCTTCTCTCTCTCTCTTTTTTCTCTGATCTTTTCTCTATTCTTTGGTCTCTCTGTCTCTCTCTCCTCTCTCTTTCCCTTCCTCTCTGACTCTTTCCCTCTCTAATTCTCTTTGGGTCTCTTTGTCTCAGTCTGTTTCCCTCCCACTGCCGCTCCATCAAAATTTTCACACCTCTCTCTTCCTTCGTGCTCCTCCATCTGTCCCTCACTATCATTCTCTCTCTCTCTCTCTCTCTCTCTCTCTCTCTCTCTCTCTCTCTCACCCTAAGACATTCTCATTCACTCTTACATTCTGCAGAGTTACGGAGCAGTGTTTGGTGCTGCAGACACCGGGAATCAGTAAGTCTGATAAAAGAAGGAGCATGCTCTCCTTTGCATGTGTGTTTGTGTGTGTGTGTGTGTGTGTGTGTCTGTCTGTCTGTCTGTCTGTCTGTCTGTCTGATTGTCTTTGCCAGTCTGCAAGAGGGAAAGTTATGACAAGGAGATGCTGCGATAAAATGTATTGTAAAATTACTGTGCCATTTGTTGGGCTGTTAGCATGTTGATATGCAGTTGATGTGTGTGTGTGTGTGGTTGTGTGTGTGTTGCTGTTAGTTCATGGCTTGCATGAGTTAGTCATCTGAAACTGTGAAGGTCTCATCAGGTTACCACAGGCAGTGCATGCAGAGGCACATTCCTCAGAAAAGGTAGAGCTAAATATATACCTAGGCTGATGTACACCCAACAGATGTGTCAGTCCTGCACATGCAAACAGCGTTCTGTTCACAGTTCAAATTGATTGACAGGTGGTCAGTTCTTGCAGCCAAGTTTTGTAGCAGCCTGCTGCTTTGTACGAGCAGTGTGGTGGTGAGCCTTAAATGAAACATATGGCTACAGTCTCTCCAAGCCCTAATTGAATTTTCCACTCAGGTTGTCTGAGCTGATTGTGTACCTGCAGTTAGTCCTGGTGGGCTCTCTACATCGCTGATTTTCAAGCAACTCTCTCTTTATCTCTGTCTCTGTCTCTCTTTCTCTCTCTCTCTCTGTCTGTCTCTCTCTCTGCTGGCTCTCCTCTCCCTTTTTTCCTTTACACTCTGCCTCCCTCCAACTCCCTCTCTTACCTCCTCTTCTCTCTCCTTGCCCAACTCTGGCACACTTTTAAACCCTTCTTTGCACTTGTTCTTGCTCTCATATGGCAATGTAAATATGGATATGGATCTGGATGGATATGGATGTCTTTAGTGTGTGTGTGTTTGTGTGCACTTGTTTGTTTGCTTAAGGTGAAGGCAATTTCATCAGATTCAGTTTACTGTTTCATCACACTGTCAGTCATTGTACAGACACTTCATGTCATGTAATGCATGTGTCAATATACACTGGTACAATGCACATGGGGAAGAACTGAGTTCTCAGAATGTAAAACTGTGAGCTCCCATTTAAACCTTCAGATAAGGCGATTCCTCTCTTTCTCTCTCACTGTGTGTGTGTGTGTGTGTGTGTGTGTGTGCATGCATGTGTTTCTACTGGTTTAGTGTTTGAATTTGTGCAGATGAAACAGATTAGGTTTGATAAGTTTGAAATCTGAGGATGGTCCCTCTGGTTAAAAAAAGCAAAACTCCAACTTAAGAGAAGAGAGTGGTGAGATGCCTTGATGCTCATGCATGAAGACTTGTACCCTGAATCTTGAAAGAGCTGTGAGTGTTTGCGAGTTCCTTTGTTCTGCTCCTCTGCCATCTGAGGTGCTGTGACCAATGGGAAATTTTTTACAGTCTCTTAACCTTGACATGCACAAACAGATTTCTTAATAATTGAAGCCACAGATGAAAAATTTTGTTGTGAGTAGTTACTTTTTTGTGTATAGGAGTGTGTGTGTGTGTGTGTGTGTGTGTGTGTTTATGTCTTTGTATGTGTGAGATTCATGAAGAGCAGTATGTATCTCATTACAACGCTTTCTCCCGTGCTTCCCTAACATGCCTATCTTCCCATTTCCTCATTAACCTCATTATCCAGCTTTTTCTGTGGGGACACTTGAGGTTTGGTAAACAACAGCACTCACCACTCACTCCACACACACACACACACACACACACACACACACACATACATTCATACAATTAAATGCACACACACGTTAACATACTTTCATGCAGAGACAAAAGCTTATATTACAAACTAATACCCATATGCATAAGCATGTATTGATAGCCTATATAAACTATAATAGCTAGCTATACACAAAGAGACTCAGAGAGAGTGACAGCTTCAGTGAGATAAATTATGTATTGGTTTTAATATTTGATGATGTTGGACACCCTTGCTTGTCCTCTGGATAAGAGTTCAAATGGTCAGCATGGTCCAGACAGACCACATACTGTGCACACAACACCACATGCACACCAATATTCTTTCTTTTACCCACACACACACACACACACACACAGCACTTATAGGGCTATCCCCCTACAAGTGTTACTGCACACATAGGGTGCATTTGATTTACTACAGCTAATTATGTGGCAATATAAAAACTCTGTATCAGTGTGTTTTTGTGTGGGGAGATTTATATAAATCAATACCCTTATCCTGTTACTGTCCTACCAATATTTTGAGCTTTCCTGCCAGATGATGCATTACTAGCCAATCTGGAAAATGCATTCGGTAGAACATAACGCACTTAAGTGGGCCTTTGGATGAAAGGGCATAAATAGAAGCAGTTGTGGCCCCCAAAGAGGAGTTGTGTGCTCTGATCGACGTCTCCTTCTTTCCGCTGCCGTCAGATAACAGACATGCCAGAGCCTCTGGGGCTTCACACACTGCTGCTAATGCCAATGGTGGTCTCTCAGCACAGAGTGAATCAGGGGTGCTGGAAAAGAGCTTTTGAATACACGCATGATACTCGCTCTGGCTATAGGGTTGTTCACCCGGGGCGCCACAGAGCCACTGCAAAAGAGTTGTTATGCTGCTGACCTGTTGTTACATTCCAGAGATTTGTATGGATGGGATGAAAAAAAATTTGGTGCATATACACACACACACACACACACACAAGTCTCAGACAAAGAGGCGGTGTTGCACAAGTAATAATAATATAGGACAAAATGTACACACAGTGACCATATCTCATACACATTTGGAAAAACACAAGGACATGTCCTTCATCATAGAGTTATACATTAAACAGAATCTCTTTCTCTACTAATCATGTTAGTAATATCTTAATGCCTAGAGGACCATAAACTTATGCCTCTGGCTTCTCAACCCCTCTCAATGCCTCTCTCTCAAAGGCAAGACACCTCATACACTCTGACTTGCAATAAGAACTGCTCTGAAAATGCATTTGCAAAAACTTGCTGAATGTTTTCATCTGTTGCCTCAGGGTCTTTAGTCATAGGCCACCCGTCCATTCCCTCAGAATATTAGAGGGAAGAATAAAAGCAGCGACCTTGTCTCCACACTGATCCATTAGCTAGTCCATAGTCAATACCACTGCATAGCCGTTTGCTTAGAACTATGTGGTTGGCTGTGGAGGGAAGGCCAATCAAATTCTGAGGTGAGATTTGGATGTATTCAGTCTTGCTAAAAATGTTAAAATGTTAAACTGCTTTGCTGCTAATACTGAGTTTACTCCCTCTTTGTTTTGCATGCTGCAATGCATGAAGATAAAAAAAAATATATCACAGGCTGTTTTTTGCATATATCCACACATACATGACAATTAAATTGTACATTTTGGATTTGATGCAAATCTTGCATTCTGGAATAGAAATCCTGCATAGAATTCTCTGCATTGCAGGAAGATAGTCATGTAAGACTGTACTAAAGTACTGAAGAACAAGAAAACCCTCAGATTGTTACCCTAGCCATTAGGCTAATGGGTTGTGACCCCAGACAATCATTATTTACACATATCAATTGTACTACTTGAACTTGACTAGCAGACTTAACTTCACTTGAACCTGACTAGCAGAGTCCACAGTGAATTCGTTCTGCAGTACAATAATTGATTATTGATCACTGCTGATAATTGTTGGAGGTTGAGGGTCCATTCCTCTGATGGATTGATTACCTTAAAGAATGTGTGTCATGAAGAAAATCTAGGACAAGTGAAGTGAAGACTTTGACACAACCAATATTTTATGTACAGAAATCAGTCACACCTTAAACAACTGATTCAGAGGAACAATTCTCTCTCTCTATTATACTCTCTCTCCTCTCTCTCTCCTCTCTTTCTTACTCTCTCTCTCTCTCTTTCTCTCTCTCTGTAGGTGGATTTCTATTGTGGAATGAAAAACAAGTATCTATGATACCTTCAATTTATGAAAAATCTCCTTTTTGCACAAAGTAGCAATGAACACCCAGTTTCTCTATCTCCTCTTTCTCTCAGTCTGTCTTTTCCTCACACACACACACACACACACACACACACCACACACACACACACACACACACACACACTTGTATGCACACACACTTGAGCACTGTCCGATCCTCAGATATCCTACTTTGGCTTCATATCTGTGTAGTGTGACGGGGCTGAATTCTATAAGGCATGTCCTTTTGTGGCCCAAGTAGCAGACTGGTGGACATCTAATGAAAAGGCTGGATGCTGTCAGACAGGAGCCCTATGGGGTGGCTTTTTCACCCACAGCCGATGGATCAGGGGTGTGTTTCCTGTCCAGTGACAGAGTTTAGCATTAACTAGCAAAAATACCAGAATTCTTAGTCACTTTTGAGCAAGTTGCTAATGGATGAGATGCTAATGGTCTAACCAGATTTAATGAGCTATACTAGGCTGGAGCTAAAAGTGCTACCGTCAGACTGAGAGAACAGCTGGATGAACTGGAGACAGGTAAAAGTCAATCATTTAACTCAAGGGAAGGTGGAAAATGAAAAAAAAAAGGTGGTGTGCTCCTTTAACAGTTGATGAAAATATTGGTAACACTGTATATTAGCATACACAGATCCGCCATTAACAAGTTGCTTATTAACATGCAAATTAATAACGCACTAGTCATTTGTTAGCCATTACACATCACTTATTAATACCATATTCTGCATGAGCTTATTCTACCCATAGTAGACCGTTAACTAAGAAATTCACCTGTATTACCTAATTACAGCTTATTTATAGTAAGTAAGTTAGTTGTTGTATATGAATTATGATATTAATATGCTTTGCTCAGTAAGGGGCTTATAAGGTTCTAGTACAACAGGAACAGGTATTCTCAGGAACAATTATTCACAATTATTTGGACAAGATCAGAACTTGTAGCTTTAGGTTATGTTCTTATGAATAGACCATCTTTTCCTCAGTATTACTAAAGGAGAATAACTACTCCTGTTGTATTACCATTTTATAAGCCCCGCATTAACCAAAGCATCTTAAAATCGTAATTCGTATACAACAACTAACTTACTATCTGCGAATAAACATGCATGCTCTTTTTTATACAATTAAATAATATCCCTGCGTTGATGTATATAACCTAGCTTATTGTAAACATAGTCTAGGGTGGAGGAAGTGGTCCAGTGGACTGGCATGGTTGGCTTATCATAGTTAAACATATTAGTGCTTGTATCAGCCTTGGGTTCCAATACAGGTAGGAGCATTTTAATTGTGACTTGTTTTTAAATTAGAAATGTTAATAAAGTTATTTCATTATATCAGTGTTATTGTAGCCTATATGTAATTTCAAGCAGTTCTATGGGGTAACAGGATAGCGTGACTATATGACCCAAATTTCTGGGACAGTCCTCGATTCTGGAAGTCTATCCCTAGTGAAATGAACATGAAGGCCCACTTTGTCCCCAATTTTTTAAGCTAAAACATTACTTATCTTAATGATATAGACTGTAGAAATAGGAATGTCCCCGGTTCTCCAGGAAAATGTCCCCAGTTTTCATTTCAGAAGCAGGAGCGTTGTTAAACTTGGGCATTCGACGCTATAGCAAATGCAACATTGTAACCAGTGAAAACCGCAAGAAAATCTGACGTGACCATATATGGGCCCATTTAGAATCATTTGTTGCAAAATGTTGCAAATTCAACATATTCTTTCTTCTCTAGGCGTAGGGCTTCACATCACATTGATGTTGTTTCATGCTGCTAGCTAGCCTTAGTGAGATCAGTGTTGAGAAGGACAGATAGATATAAGAAAATCGTTTAGGAAAAAAGGGCAGAGGAGGGACAAGTGATGGAGACTGAGTGTGGCATCATCCACTGCAACCCATGAGAACATTTAGATCAGCTCAGATTTATGTAAAGCAGCCCCTGCCTCATATGTAGCTTTTGATTAATGCTGGTCTGGTGTTGATTTACAGATTATTGTAGAACCCTATTGTTACAGATTATTATAGAACCCAGTTGCATTGTGCTCATTACTCCCACCAGCGTAACATTAGTGACAAATTAGCCTACACAATATATTACGTTGATCTGTTAAACCACTTTCCTAAGACATTAATGTTAACTGCAAGGAAAATTAATATTAGGTATTATCAGGTATGTGATACAAGCTGTATTTTTTCATCACAGGCCTAGATCTGACAAAAAAAAAAAAAACAATCCTGTTAAAACTGCCAGATTTGTTTTGCCAGATACCATAACATGCCTATTTAAAACTGTTGTGGTATTAGCAAAATATGTTTTTAGAATAAGACTTTAAAAGCATCTGAAAGCACACATGGGGGTCCTAGAAAAAAATTCTGCTCCATGAGGGGTCCCCGAAGATAAAGAAATTGTCACGTGAATACACATGATTGTCTAGATCCAAGCTAATCAATCAAACTCACTATGGATTGTACTATAATTGTTGGGAACACCTGTGTCGTTTAATGATGCATTGGATTAACATCCATCGTTAGTTTCTTAGTGTGAATGACACCAGTGGCAGACACAACATAAGGCAAACCAAGGCACCTACCTATGGTCTCTATCAAATCTCTGTTAATTGTATGCGTAGATTTGTTAAAATACTATATGTCAAAAAGCATCAACATGCCTAATTCATGTATATCTAGTATTTGTTTAGCACATACACACCACATTAGACTGTTCCATGGCCAGGAAATACGAAAAAACATTCTAATGATGATTGTTGTAAAAATGAGTGCAGTTACCAAGAGGTACACAAAAAGGAAAAAGTGAGAGGACTCTCTCAGTCTGTCTTTTCCATACACATACACACACACTTACACACACACGCACTCTCTATAATGATAGCCACCTTACTAAAAGGTATAGCCTACAACTACACTACTTAAGCTTATTTTTTTTCTTTATGCCTACATTGCCATTAAACTGAAAGTAACCAAACAACATTGATGCAGCAGACCAAACAGCATCAGAGATAGCCTACACCTCCTGCACAAAATGTTCCTAAACCCCCTAACGCTGCCCCGATTAACCTGTAAGTGTTTGAAAATTAATATTAATCTTTGTTAATTTGATGAATGAGTCCTAATCACACAAGCCATTTGTATATCCCGTGAAACTGCACGATCTTAGCTTTCCAATGATGCTAGTCACTCTCTGTGATAAACGGGTTGTGAGTTTAATGCACATTAAATTTCTTAATAACCTATTTACATTCTGAATCCTGTCTTCTTTGTGTAATAGCACACAGCCTCTTTACTGACAGCCTCTTTACTAACACATGACATAGGCAAGGCAAGGCAAGGCAAGTTTATTTTATAGCACATTTCATACATAGAGGATGTGCTTTACAAAAATAAAGACAAAGAACAGTAAAGAAAATAAAATGACTTGAGAAAAAAGAAAACAAAATAAGTAAAACAAACAAAACTATTGAAAAATAAAAAACATAATTTTCAGAGACTTAAGCTAGACCACTGATGAACCACCTTTCCGTATATGTTACAAAAGTGTTTAACACCTAAACACAGAGACCGGCAATCTCCCTTTTCCAAGAGCCAGTTCTGGGTCATACTTCACTGTCAGTGGAAACAGTCAGTGGAAACAGACGGCATAACACCTATGTCTTCTGACTGTATAGTTCAATTAGGGGTTTTAATGTTAGACCAACTAAACACAAAACAATTCCTGGAACAACTAAGAAAATAAGCATGAGAACCTATAGCCTACTAAATTCATTGGAACTCCTACAATTAACTTATTGTCAGAGTTGGGGGTGCTGAGAAAATATCAGGGTGTCATGGCCATGCTGCACAGCAAAGCAAAAAACTCTATTCAGAATTCATTCATTTTTTGTCTATGCTTTCATATAAGCAAATCTGTCATCTGAAACGAGTGTAAAAGTGTTGATTTTAAAAATTGAAAGAGAACAATGCAGGCCTAGTGCTGTGACCATAGTTTAAGTAGTGCAACATTTCAGGGCACATTACAGTGGCAGTGCGCTGTATCATGATTCTGTCTCAGAGGTTGTATAGTGACAGGCGTCGAATAGGGATGGTCCTTTTTTATGTAAACATGTTGAAGGAATGAATGTGGAGAGCCTCATGTCTGTATTCGGCTAAGGCCCCAAAATTGCTAAATCCGCAGGTAAATGATAGCATTGAAAAACAGTTGCGTCACCACCTAATTGTTCAAACCACCTAATTGTTCAAACCAACGAAGTTGTGAAGGAAATTAGTAAAGACAGTGTTCCGCAACACACCCAGATAGGGAGAAACTCATAAAGGATCCCACTGCAGTGATGCGTCAGGGTTTTGGATAACACACAGAGAAAGACTGCTGGTTATGTTTTATTTAGTTGCCTTTACAGTGTCATTGAGTGGACAATGTAGTTAAAAATAGGTGGTGACACACTCTCTCTCTCTCTTTCTATCTCCCTCTCTCCCTCTTTCTTGCTGCATGTGTCTGGTTCAATGAAAGAGAAAGGTGTGCAGATGTATGTGAAGGTGGATACAAGAATATTTATTAATAGTCAAATTTGTGTGTGTGTGTGTGTGTGTGTGTGTGTGTGTGTGTGTGAGGCTGGCTTTCTGTGCAAGTGTTTTGGAGGCCTCTGGTTATGCCATATGTGAAAGCAGCTGGCTGGTGGCTGTTTGGACCTCAGCGGGCAGCAGGTCTAATTGAACTGTAATTGACTCAACAGCAGGGAAGGTCAGATACAGACACACACACACATACACACACACATTCACACACATGCACTGTGTCACTGACGCTGTCCATACAGATATTTGATATTTATAAATGCATATTATCAAAGCAGACAGACAACACAAAATAGTACATTATTTAACAAACTGGGGGTCAGAAATAACCATATGCATAAATAACATACAAAAGTAAAATACATAATGAAATGACACAGTGCTCGGCTTCTCGATTAAGGAAGGTTATGGCTTTTAGTTTCAGTCTGCTTTTGGATAGTGGTTTGGGTCATCACTTATTGTGCCTCCACAATCTCCCCCTCATCCAACTGTGACAGGAGATGTGGCAGCTGAACTGCCTACTGTTTTCTGGCTTGTCACTTCTCCATCATCACAACAAGACATGCGCCACGTGCAGAGGTGGAGAGACTACAAGTCCACCCATGTTTTGTTTTTTTCTAAGCACAATATTATGTTATTATGCTGGTTATTCCACTAATACCTCAACTACCTGGATGAGTGGTTGACCAGATTAGAATCAGCTATGTGTATGATGTGATTGGAACAGATTTGTAGAAGTGTACTTTTACTATTGCTGGACTTCACCTCTGAGTGAGTCTGTATTGAACTGTGATGTTACTCTATACATTCAATCTAAGACAAAGGCTCTAAACTAAAATGGTTCAGTTCCTGATATACATGTATGATTATGTACAGTCCTGCATAGAACAAAAGCTTGGATTACACAAATTATAGGGACATGTATGGACCTTATTCTATTCTATTAGGACAGATAAGATCATCTGTTTTCCATGAAATTCAATTTCCTCTGATTCAGAATCAAGGCTACACCATCAGCACTGGCGACACCCATAGACCTAAGCAGAGTCAGTAATATTAGTGGTTCTCAACGCACAAGACACGTCTGTTGCTTTTGCTTTTTGTTAGTGTTTAAATGTTTATCAGAGTAATGGACATTAGATTAGTACCCTGTTGAAAGGGCTGTTCAGACATTCTGGAGCCTGTCATTGTGTTCTTTGAAATTATATCTCTGTCCATATAATGTTTCATTAGTGTCATCACACAAGTTAGCAATTATCTCATTATCCAGATGCACCTCTTGGCAGGATTTGATCATGCCATTATCATTTACTTAAAAAGAACATGTTGTTACAAAGAGGTATTTCATCATTTTCTTATAGTTACAGTGTGTGTGTGTGTGCACACGCATAAACTTGTCTCTTAGTACGCTAAACAAACTCTCAGCCCAAACCTGAAAAGGCACGGAGAAGTGGACAGAAGCAAGAAGACACAAAAAGAAAGGATGAGGTAGAGAGATAGACAGCTGTCTCGAACATTTGATGCCATGCCAAAGAGGCATCAATTTCACTACTCAAACAAACCATTCGATTAAGTTCTCCGAGTGAAATAATGTTATGTATTTTCCTCAAAATCAATTGGATGCAGATGAAACAGAAAAGACAAGTATTTTTAATCAGGCGACACTTTTAGGCACCCGAGCAGACTGCTTTCCCCAGCCTGCGAATGGGGTCCTGTCTGCTCTGATTAGCTGTGTAATTAATCAGGCAGGCAGTGGGCAGCTTGCAGTGTTGCATGCGTTCCCCATCCCAGTGAGAGCCTCACGTCTGAGCCTCTCCAAATTGACATGCAGGCAGACAGAGATAAGACAGTCTCCTGGGTACTTGAAGCTAAACAACTTCTCCCAGACCTGGAGCGCTCGTTGCAGGGCAAGCCCTACACAATAAACTCAAGCCACTGACCTCAGAACAGTGAGGGAGCTCCCTCGGCGCAGCCAAAATGATGCTGAGCTCATGGGGAAAACCAGTTGTGTTTTTCTTTTTCTTTTCTTTTCTTTTTTTTTTTGGCGGGGGGGAGGGGATTCCAAGGCTGCATAGAAGAGCAAAAAGATGGAATGAGCAGAAAGCAGCAGCCAAGAATAAAGGGAGACAAAAAGGTTGAGAGACAGAGAACAGAAAGAGAGCGAATAAGTGATTTGAGAAAATTCACTGTCTTTAAAAAAAAAAAAAAATGTTCTGTTTTGTCACTAATTGGTTGCAATCATACGGCAGACAGCAGGCCTGGAGAAAAACATCCTGCTAGCAAATATCTGCCATCTCCAGGTGATAAAGCCTGTAACTGCACAGACACGCACCAATAATGATTTCATGGCTGTCAATGAGAAGTTTTATTTCCTGTTATTTTGACCAATATAGTCTTTGTCTTGAAAATGTTCTCATCTGCCTTGCTCTTCCTAATTGCTGACATTAGCACCTAATTCATGAGTTTGAGCCACAGGCTGCTCACAAACATAGTTAATGAGGTATAGACGTTCCCCGGTGTGGCAGACTACTCTAGGTGAAAAACTGAAGCCAAGTTTAAATGAGTTCTTTCAATGCACCTGTCATAGCATGAGAAACATATGCGGATGCTATGACTTAGGTCCATTGTTTGTTGCTCTGTGGTAGAGAACGTCCATTTAAAGTTTACAAGTATCTGTTTAGGCCTAAGGTAACAAGATAACAAAGAATATATCTGAAAAAAATAATAAAGCAGAGAAAAAATAACTTCTTCAATTCTATTCAGTTTTATTTATACAGCGCCAGCGTATTGTCTCATGGTGCTTCACAGAAGGAGCACCCAAGAGCAACAGGGGCAAAGGAAAAACTCCCTTATGTTTAGTTAGTCTAGGAAGAAACCTTGGGCAGATCCATGACTTAAGGGGCTAACCCAACCGCCAGGGGTCATGCAGGAAAATTACAATCAGTAGTAACCATGATAGACTACAAGTTGTCTATGGTTTTAGCTAAGGTTCATAATAGTTCCAGAGTATTATCCCACTTTACATTACATGGTAGTCAGTCCGTAGGCGGGTATCAGGAATTATGGCTGGACAATGTAGCAGCGGCCATAGTGTTGAACTCAAGAAGTGAGATGGGTCATGGGGGTAACAATAAGGGTCCATTTGACAGTGCCATTGTGAGGAGGGTCAGTCACAAGCCTCAAGGAAGGGGAGTCGGTCCTGGCACGGGCCTCCCGTAGTGTTGGTTGCAGGCCACTCAGGAGGGGAAGGTGAGAGGAGTCCACCGGAAGGAGGCAGGGATGACACTCAGCAGAGATGATGATTGTGGACAGAGGAAGCAAATGAATTAGACCAGGCTCACACATCAGTGAGCAAATGTGTCATTATATATATATAAGTAGAGTGCTCAAGGCATGTGCTGACCAGCTAGCACAGGTCTTCTCTAACATTTTCAACTGGTCACTGAAACAAGCTGTCATCCCTGCTTGCTTGAAGTCTGCCACCATCATCCCGGTCCCCAAAAAGGCACTCACAACCAGCCTCAATGACTTCCGCCTCATTGCACTCACCTCGCATCAAGTGCTTTGAGAAACTGGTCCTGAGACACATCAAAGCCTGTCTCCCCCCGACTTTAGACCCGCATCAGTTTGCATACCGGTCTAACAGATCCACCGAAGATGCGATAGCCACCACCCTCCACTCTGCACTGAGTCATCTGGAGAAACAGGGGAGCTACGTCAGGATGCTCTTCTTTGACTACAGCTCAGCCTTCAACACAATAGTACCAGACACTGATCCCCAAGTTAGCCAGCCTGGGGCTCCCACTATCCACCTGCTCCTGGATTAAAGACTTCCTGGTCAACTGACCCCAGCAGGTGAAACTGGGTCATCACTGGGCCAATGACACAACCGTGGTGGGGCTGATAACAGGGGGAAACGAGATGGCTTACAGAGATGAGGTCCTGAAACTTGGTGAGTGGTGTGCATCTAACAACTTGGCACTGAATATCACCAAGACTAAGGAGCTCATCCTGGACTTCCGGCCGAACAGAGCCGCCCCTGCCCCCCTGTACATCAACGGCGAATGTGTGGAGCGAGTGGAGTCTTTCAAATTCCTCGGGGTCCACATCTCTGCAGACCTCTCCTGGTCAGCCAACACCTCAGCTCTCGTCAAAAAGGCCCAGCAGCGGCTACACTTCCTGAGGGTGCTCAGGAGGGAGCAACTGCACACTAACCTGCTGGTGACCTTGTACCGCTCCACCATTGAGAGTATGCTGACCTACGCTGTGTCAGTGTGGCACTCCAGCTGCACAGAGGCTGAGGGGAAAAAACTGCAGAGAGTGACCAACACTGCACAAAAAATCATTGGCTGCCTTCTGCCTTCAATTGCCACCATCTTCAACTCCCGCTGTCTTAGCAGGGCCAGGAACATCCTAAAGGACAATACCCACCCCGGTTTCCATCTCTTCAACCTGTTGCCATCTGGCAGGCGTTTCAGGTCCATAACAGCCAAAACAAATAGATTCAGGGACAGTTTCTATCCCAAAGCCGTCACCATACTGAACTCACATATGCACTGAGATCTGTTAGATTTTGTATGTGGGTGAGTGTCTGCAGTGAAACCAGGGGAACTGCTCTGACACACCATCCCCATATGCATTCCCGTACAGCTGCTTACCCCCCCGATCCATATTTGCACTGATTGTTATTTATTTGTTTTATTACCTCCACCAGTACCAGTACACTACCTCAACACACTGTATGCTGCTTGCCAGTTTGTACTCATGTCTGTCGTATCTGTCTTATTGTCTGTCTGGGTACTCAGTGGCTTTACATAGGTGTTTTTCTTCTCTTTTATTGCATAGTAGTTTTGTACAGTAGTTTTTGTAAAGGACTTATTACTATTTTGTAATAGTATTACGTAGGACATTTATACCTTGTGCTGTGTTGCTTTAAATCTCATTATACTGTGTATAATCACAATAAAGGCTTTCTATTCTATTCAAGAGAGAGAGAGGGGAAAGAGAGAGAAAGAAAGTTTTACGGCATGACACATGAAGGTTTTGTGGTGGCACTAGGCTATAGCAGCATAACTAAGGCATGGTGCATGGCAAACCAGCACCACTGCATTGATGGTCAGTGGCCGCCATGCCTCACAACTGGGGCAACAGCAGAGGCAGTCCCTCCCAAATGACCCATGAGAAGAGATGATTTGCCATGCACCATCACTAACTATGGGAAACAGTAAAGAGGAAGGCTTTAAGTCTAGACCTAAAGGTATTTAGAGTGTCCGCTTGTCAGATTTGTGGGGTGCACACGGAGGGGCACACGGTAACAAAAGTCTCTTCCTCCTATCGTAGATTTTGATAACTTCTACAGGAAACTGTCTTGTAGTTGATGCCACTTTGGTTTCAAACAGCAATATTCACTAGTTTGGAGATCATTATTTTGAGTCTCCAATGATTCAACAAAGATTCATTTTTCAGTCTCTCTCACTCACACACTTTCTCTCTCGGACATGTTTAGTGAATCAGAGATTCATCATAGCCTATTCCTTCCTTGGGGCTAGTTCTAATACTTGATGATACTATCCATTTGATAGATTATAATCTTAAACAGACAAAAAAGCAAGCCATGTCCAGAGTTCAATTTGATGTACTCCAAGCTTTTTCAATAGATAAGAAAGTCTTCTGGAGGAGAGAGGGAATTATTGGAGCAAAATACTGGAAGGACTAATATGTGCCTTCCCACATGGTTTCTAAAGTTGGAGTGGTGCCTAAAATTGTTTCTTTTTTTCTCTCTTTTCGAGCTTGCCATTATTTTACAATTATGCAGAATTGATTTTAAATTAATGTTAATTAATGTCATGTCACTCATTCTGTTAATCATTCTTTCTCCCTCTCGTTTCTATTTTGGCTGTTGCTGAATTAGCTTTTCCATGGCTCTGTCTCTCCGTGTGTGTGTCACCCGCCTGTGTCTAGTGAAGAATCCCATTCTTGGTCCCACTTCCTCCATTCCCATTCAGCTTTGTCTCTCCTCGCCCTCCTCTCACGGAAAGAGACTGCGGGTCATTCTCATTTTCCTGAACAAAATCAGCCCAATTCTCCTTCTCCCCCCACATCTCCTCTCCCTGCTTTCAATTTCCTCCATTCTCTCTCTCTCTTTCTCTCTCTCTCTTGCTCTCACTCTCTGTCGCTGTGCAGATGTTATTGCATTTCCCATAGAGACAGCTGATTTGGATTTTTAGTTGATTCCACCTGAGCTATTTGCTATTTGCTTCTGCTTCCATACAAGCTTAAGTGAGTAAGGCCCATGGGATGGTCTATGGTCTGACTGTGTGTGTCCGTGTCTGTATCTGTGTGTGTTTGTGTGTGTGTGTGTGGTGTGTGTGTGCGTGTGTGTGCGTGCGTGCATGCCAGCATGTGTGTTTGCACATGTTTGTGTTTTTATAGTGTGTGACCGAGGGAAGAGAGAGACAGACACAGACAGAATGAACAAGTCTGTGAATTCATTTTGCGTCTCTCTTATTCCCCTCCTCCCTGACAAGGATCACCTCTTCCCACTGCACATACAGATGAGGGAGCTGGCTGTTTGGGTGGTTTCCTTTTGCATAATTTAAAGAGTAGGGTCCTGCTTGTCGCCACTGAGAGCAAGGAAGAGAGACCACATCTCCCCACACTTCAAAAGAGTGCCATTGAGACGTAGAGCGCTCTGCTGGCAGGAAACCTCTCTGTAGAGAAAGACAGTTTAGACCAGGGCCCAACTTCTCTCTGTGTACAAATGTGGATATAATTTTGATGTGGCTTGACATACAAGCTGTAACATTCACATTTTGATCTTGGATCGTCTTATGATGGAATAAGACGAGTCTCTTTTTAAGGACTATAAGAAAAGGTGAGACTTAAGGAGTCAAATCTGGCACAAGTGACCACTGAGCTCAAAGTTCTTGATTCCTCTGGAGTTCTTTGATGGGGATAAAAGATATTTTTGTTTCTCTGCGCCTCGACTTCCAAGCTTCACTGTCTCTCGTTGCAGCTCTGTATTTGTATTCCCTGACCATCTGAGGCATGTGCTTAGTAATGAAAACTGTGTTTTCCCGTTAGCCTAGGCTAGTGTGAAAGGAAAAATCAATTTGTCACCCCAGGAGAGGTATCAAGCAGAGGACTGTAGGGTACAGATGTGTTTGACAATTTTAACAGAATTGCAAAGCTATTTAGCATCCAGATGAAATAATGTAGTGTTATATGCATTGTTTGAATAAATATGTGTAAGTAAACTGCAAGTATATGTCCATCTATAGATACATTTGCAGGCCTGGTAGTGCCTGTGCATGAGTGATTTTGTTTGCTAATAAAGCTTCTCTTATCCCACAGGTGAAAGGCAAAAGGTTGGTTGAGATCAACCAGGGGGTCAGACGGAATGAAGTCACTCGGCATGCACAGCACATGGATACTGCTTCTCTCCCTCGTCATGGCGCTGGTTGGCATGGGAACAGAGGTGCCGGGGCCGATGCCATACTCATGGAAAACAGGTTAGGCTTTTCCCTGAGAAATGACTGTTGATATTGTAAATAGACTGCATTTATATAGCGCTTTTCTACTCCTACAAGCCAACCTGCTCACTGTGAGCAATTTGGGGTTCATTGTCATGCTCAAGGACATTTAGATGGTGTCAGGTGCAGCAGGGCTTGAACCTGCAACCCTCTGGTTGCCAAACAGCACCTCTACCATGGTGGTTGATGAATAAGGTAAATGACGGTTAAGTATTTAAGATCAAATTGGTCTTATTTAATTAAGATTGATTGACTGAAAATGTGGAAACACTTGATAGGGATACAGATATGCTGAGAGATTTGGATGTATGGGGAGTCATACAACACTGTGTAAATTAAATCTCAACATCAGATTTCTGCTCACATTGACCCACACAGACATTTGATCTGGGAGCCGTCATTTAGAACTGTGTTTGCCGGGATCAGTTAACATTACTCACCCTCTGTAATGGTCCCTTAGCCATCTGGCCATAGGAGTCAGAGGCTCTCAAGAGACAGTAGAATGTGTGTGTGTGTGTGTGTCTTTTGAAAGACCACACAGATCTGCTTGCATTCATGAAAAGATAATGGGCAGAATATTATGTCATCAGGCTCATCAGAACAAATGGCCAGTTTTGTTAGTGGAGTGTAGGGAGGTGAGAGCTGGCGATGCATGGCCATCTGTCAGGCGGCCGTGGCCGTGGGGATGGGCAGCTGGTGGAGGGCCGCTTGTAGGGACTGTCGTCTCTCTGTCCTCTACACTTGGACTGTTCAGAGACTGTGGTGTCAGGTGAGGTTGCACTCTAAACTCATCAGACTGCAAAAAAGTAAGTTTAAGGTAGCAGGGCTTGTTCCACACATGCTCTTAAATGTCCAGAGAAATGTGACTTTGTAAAGTCCTTTTTTTCTTTTTTTTTCTTTCTTTTTTTTTCTTTTTTGCTACAGCCTAGCCAGAAGGTTGTCAGCAGCGGATGTCTCAGTGGAAACAGCACTGGCAATAGAAAAAATAGTCTCAGATAATAGTGTGTGTGTGTGTGTGTGTGTGTGTGTGTGTGTGTGTGTGTGTGTGTGTGTGTGTGTGTGTTTGTGCATGTATTTAAAGGCGTACCACGCAAGCCTTTTTTTTTTTTACCTACAGAGCTCCCTGTGTAGTCACTGATTTTTAAAACTAACATCGTGTTGAACCACAATGTTATAAACGCAGCCAGTTTTCATTCTACATGGGGCACTGTTGCCATCTCACAAGTGCTGTAAGAGTGCAAAG
This sequence comes from Tenualosa ilisha, assembly GCA_015244755.2. Taxonomy (NCBI): domain Eukaryota; kingdom Metazoa; phylum Chordata; class Actinopteri; order Clupeiformes; family Clupeidae; genus Tenualosa; species Tenualosa ilisha. The sequence continues at coordinate 723,336 of PYXC01000495.1, read as the reverse complement.
AAGCTGTAGGAGGAGCTGAGAGAGCCTTCATTAAGTATGTTGATGATGTCCATCAAGCCATTTATCACAAGCCACTTATCCATCCAAGTGACTAGGAAGCCGGTAAATGAAGCTAAAAACAGCATAAAACCTTGCCTTGTTTCCCTAGAAATGTGTTTGACGTCAAGACACACTGGTGCAGAGCCCATACAAACAATGCTTTTCAGAAAACTTGTAGCCCAGGTAGGGCTGTGTACAGGTAGGTCCATATTAAATCTGATGATATACAGATTCAGGCCCGTGCAGTTAAAAGAGAGTAAGTTACTACTGCACCAGGAGTATATGAGAAGGGGAGGGGCTACAGCGGCTAGAATGGCAGAAGCCAGCTGTGCTTCTTTATATGACATCTGTAGTATTTTTGTCCAACTTGACACTGCACTCACATTAACAAACACATGTATCAAATTCAAGGTCAGTCAGGTCAGTGATTTGAGAGTTATGAGTGGAACAGACAGACAGACAGACACACACACAGACATCTTTGCATTTATATAGATACAGATATACATGTAACTTTTATGTGTGTGTGTGTGTGTGTGTGTGTGTGTGTGTGAGGGAAAGCTCTGGAGGTTTGTGAGATGAAGACTGTGCCATGCGCTGTGTATATGGATCGAACAGGAGCACTCCCGGGCATGAGAGGTGATGATTCCTTGAATGTGAAATCAATATGGCTTTCATCATGAAGGAGCGTGCTTGTCGGAGCACTCTGAAGCAGTGCCCCTAGGCTGATTTCTCTCTCTCTCTGTTTCAATTTCTCTCTCTCTCCTCTCTCATTTACCCCTTTCTCTCTCACACTTCTCAGTTTCACTCCCACTCTCTTCTCTGTCTCTCTGTCTTTCTTCAATCTCATTACCTATCCCCTCTCTACCTCATCTTCACTATGTCTTTCCTCTATCTTTTCTTTTTCTGCCTATGTCTTTGTTTATCTTTTTCTCTCTTCTCTGTCCATTACTCTCTCCATATCCTTTCTCTTCTTGTGTTAAGCCTCTCTATCATACAAACATTTTTTTCTGTCCATTCTCTCTTTTACTTTGTTTCTAAAGTGTGCTATAGTTCTCTCTTTATTCTCCCTCTCTTTACTTTTTGTGTTTTTGTGACACACTTCTCTTTCTGGCTCATTTCTCTCTCTCTCTCTCTCTCTCTTTCTCTCTCTCCATTATACCCTGTCTTTTTTCTCATGTCTCAATTATCTCTCTTTCTACCAATTTTTTCCTCCATTCCTCCCCTTCACCATGCTCTCTGTACATGCTCCCAAGTGTTTGTCCATTATCCGGCACCTTTGCTCTCTCAGTTATTGTTCTCTTTCAGTCCATCCTGCTGGAATGGAAGGACGGTAGGGTGGAAAATAGACAGAAAGAAAGAAAAATATAAGAGTGAGTTTTCTTCTGAAGCTTCTGTTTCTTCTGAGGGATGGAGGTCTGTGCCTCTAACCACCTCTCCTCATCTCCGTGCCTGCAGGCTTGCTGGTGAGGTCTGTGGGTATCACTGCTGAGAGATCAGCCACAGGGGTAGGGAGGACAGCAGTAAGAGAGAATCCCGACACTCTTTTTTATCAAGATTGCATCTACAGGAGATGTCCTCAGTGGTTAAATCAACAAGGAGAAGATTAGGCTGAGAGTCAGAGCTTGAATGCACTCTGCCACAATCTGGCTTTTCTGTTTGAGGTTGCATCATCTCCCTTACAGTCTACCAATATCAAAAAGAGCTTATTTAACAGCTTAAATATATTGTTTTGCAAAAATTGTGTTTAAAAAGGATATATTTTATCCCTTTGTCACAATTTCACATCCCAAGGTGAAATTATCCACTCACATGGGTCTTTCTATTACTGTTATTGACCTGATGCACAGCTTTACATATCTTTCCCACCAAACAACTCCACAATGTCTGCTAGAATTTCTGCATACCTCAAAGACACATCTGTCTGGATGAAAGAGCATCATTTGCAACTCAGTATTTCCAATTTCCTGCCAACACATTGATGTCAAGCTTGATTCATTTACATTAACCACAACTAGACAAAATTTGGCTGTTACATAGGCTTTCTTTTTCTGAACATGTTGCTGCAGTCCCTATGTCTTACAGATGTTCACGTGTACTTCTGGCTAGCCTATAAGTGCTGTGAAACTTGCAGATGATCCAGAATCCTGTGGTACTTTTAGTTTCTTAAAGTGTAACTGCACCCCAAAATATGTTTTTGTCTTACTGAATGAAATTACTTATATGGGGCGAAACAATAATACTAGGGTTAGTATCGACAAAAATTGTAAGAAAAACTTAGCCTTATAAAACACTGTTAGTTGTAATAGGCTACATATATGCCCACTGACCTAACGGCAATCACCATAAATGAGCCAAGTCAAAAAGTTCTAACATGGAACCAGACATAGAACCTCCAGCTGTGATAAATCACTACAGTATATAGATAAGAAAATCCTGGCACAACAAACAAGCACCAGTAGTGAACTGAGCGACCACCTCCCACACCATCCCTTTCTCAGCCAGCCCTCCCCTTGAGTTCCTTAGCATCCCCACCCTTTTTCAGAAGGCTTTTTCAAAAACGTGAAGTGTGTGTGGTTAGTGGGTGCAGTTACACTTTAAATTGACTTCAAATCTCTCACACTGGTATTCAAGACTCTTACAAGATTGGCACCATCCCACTTCTGTGTTATGATCCAGCCTGACAATCCCTCTATATCACTTCACTCATACAATGAGTGCTTGTTGTGTCGATTGACTATCCTGGCAGGAGGTCTCAGTCAAGACTCTCTTCTTTTGTAGTACTTCAGTGGTGAGATGAATTGGACACAGTTATATTTTCTGACAGCTTAGAGATTTTTAAAGACATTTAAAGACACATCTTTACTTTGTATTTATGTTGCTGAGTGTCATCTACGGGTTGTAATTTGTTTTCTCATTTTGACATTTTTAGCTTTTGCCTTACCATTTGTGTGCAGTGGTGGCGCAGGTGGTGGAGGTGCCATCGAGCCCCGCTCCTCCTGACCCCAGCAAAGTGTCCTCGAGCAAGACACTGAACCCAAATTGCTCCCGGTGTGTGAATGTGAATGGGTGAATGTGAGGCATACGTTGTAAAGCACTTTGAGTGCTCGTAGGAGTAGAAAAGTGCTATATAAATGCAGTCCATTTACCTGTTATGGGACACGGGTATAGCTGAGCCACCAATAACTATGGGCTATTTTTTTTTTTATTTTTAATGTTCAAGTAGGATGTTCTAGTCATTTATTGTGTAGTGGATTAAATGAATATGTTTCTGACTATTATTATTATTATTATCATTATGGTGGTGGAGGTAGTGTAGTAGTGGTGGTGGTAGCATTTAAACTTTAGTCAAGTGTTTTTAATGTATTGTTTTTTTTAATTGCACATCACTTTGGATAAAAATGTCTAATAACTAATACATATTAGCATAAAACATAAGCCATGAATTGGTGCAGATAAATGGTCTATTCACTTGATGGCACTTGAGTCAGGAAATTCTTATGTTTTCAGGATGTTTTCAGTGAAAAACAAACAACTGGCTGGTTAAATACATGCATAATACATGCATAAATGCACTGCAAATATAAAAGTTTCATAATCTTCTTTGAGACTGGTAGGCCTGTCCATATATTTGTGTAATATACAGCCAGATCATGAAGAGCGTCCTGCATTTTGTCCCTGCAGACTTATTTATTCATCTTAAAGCCATGATTCTACTCACTGATCGTCAGGTTGATTGACTGGCAGATGGCAGCTAATTAGAAGCCATGTGAAGTGCTCTCGACCATGGCCATGGCATTGAGGATACCGAGGTCATTTCCTTGGTATTTAGAGTTGAGATTTATAATCCCTGTATCAAATCTACCATCTTGCAGATATATCAAACTTCTCAAAATGTTAAAATGTTACACTAAATTGTGGGGTGGGCATCTGCCTACTTCTCAAAACAAAGGCATCTACTTTGACAAAGTCATAGAGTGTGTTCTATTTATAGAATGAGCACTTTTACCTTTCCAATGAACTTCAACACACTCAAAGTCAAAGTCACAAACAAATGAACTGCTGGCATTTGTCGTGGTGAAGCAAAGATGGGTCAATGGGTCTTCTGATAGAATGAGATGGATGATGAAACTCTACAGAGATAGCCTGAACACTTCTTAACTTCAACTGTCAAAACTGCAGATCTTGTCTCCACAAATCTCAGCCTGTCCCGAAAACGTATTTTGTATGTGGGAGAGCCACTGACGCAGCGCGAGAGAGAATGACAGGAGAAGCACTTTTAATTGGGTTGTTTGGTTTTTTATGCAGACTTACCTTTACAGTCGACCTCTCACAAGGCTATTAATCAGTCATAATGAAAGTTTGGTAACACCTCCTATGAACCCAGTATTCATAAAGCATTATAAACACATTCATAAAGGGTTATAATGCATTCATAAAGTTTTATAACTAATGTCATTTTTATGTAATTATTTTTACATAATTACTCTTCATAACTCTTTATACATTCTAATGACTGTACCTATAAAGCATTATAATGTTATCTTACAACCCTTTACAACCTGAAGTGCCTGAAGGCATTAAGTGCTTCAATATGTTAATTGTCTAATATATGTCCAATTGCACATGCCAAATAATGAAGAGTTAAAAGCACTCAGTGCATACTCTAAGTAAGATAAACATATTACTCATGAAAATCTATAAGACACCATTACAGACATTACAGACACTTCTACAGAATACTTAAATCTTCTGATATTCAGTGAAGGGAAAGCCAATCTGCCCTGTTATAGATCTCAAACCCCACAGGTTAGGTTACAGGTTTCATACCCCACAGACTCTCTCAATTTGCATGTCATTACGATTTTTGCATGAAAAGAAATTCCCAATTGGTGAGTATTGTTGGCCATTTTTGACCTCAGTATTTGAAGAATCCTGGCTATGGCCCATCTTCTGACTGTCCATGCCAACTGTGAAAAGGTACATCCTTCAGAACCTTGTTATGGGGAAGCCAGGTGGGAAGTTTGAGCGATAGAAGCATGTAACCAAAAGAAGAAGTGTGAGGAAAAGATGAATGTATAGCAGAGAGGATGAGAGGAGAGGAAAAGAGATGGAAGAAAGGACCGGTGAGGTCAGAGGTCGTGATGCAGGTACAGGTGCTCAGACTACAGATGAAACTCTCATCATCAACATCATCAACTCTCATCATCAACTAAATGGTTAAGCTTTGGGTTAGGGGTTGAGTAGGGTTTAGATTGTGGGCACTGAACAAAGTAGAAGGACAGAACTTGAATTTCAGCTGAACTCTCTGCAGGTGCTCTCTGCAGGCCCATCACTTAGCTCTGTAATTGTACTATTGAAGCAGGCCTACTCTGAATAAGGTTAATCTAAGAGAGAATACTGACTAGCCTGACACCCCACTGTGAAAAATACCACTATGCCACCTATCAGTTCCATGGGCTTTGTGTTGTGATGGACTCACTGGGGGACCCTTGACATGGCAATGCTTGTGAGGCCGCGCACAACTTGTACATGTGCAGAACACTATTATCTGTATTTAAGCTGTCACAGTGGAGAAGTATCACTGTGCTTGCTACACATTGTAATCTCATGGCATTCTCTTGTCTGCCGTACTTCTCTGTCTTTGTCCTGCCATCACCCTCTTTGTTCGCTGTTTCATAGCAGACTAGCTTTGCATTTTTATTCATTAATTAAAAATTTGTTTGTATAACAATTAACTAACAGGCCATGAAAGCTATAGTGTACTGTATATGTGCTCCCTCTAAAGTGACCCTTCGACCTGAGCAGTGTGTGCGCCATAGGTGTGTGTTGACCAAAAAGTGTTTGAAGATTTCATTCATATTCATGGGAGAAAATCATCCGTGGAAGCAAAGAAGCCTCTCTGCCATTATAAAGTGAGATTTGGGAGTAATTTAGCGATGGTAGTGAGAGTTGCGACCATCCTTTGTTCCTCTGTGTTTGTTTGGGCTCATTAATTAACTGTTTTATTCTTTCATTTCATTCATCTGCGGGTTCATTAATTACCACGGCAAGATGAAAAGTAATCAACACCAACACCCCCGCCCTCTGAAGCACACACACTAACTTGGATTCGATCACGGATGAAAAATGAATACACAGCTTCCTGTATTTCTGTCATGTCATGCACACACGTTTCTCACTCTCTCTCTTTCTCTCTCTCTCACTCTCTCTGCCCCCCCTCCTCACTACCTCTGTCTAACACACACATACACACACACAAAAGATGTGACAGAAGATGGACAAAACCCTCTAAGTCCATTTGCGAAGAATTTACAGAAATATATCATTTTGATAAACTTCATTATCAGTCCAGTGTGTTGGCTTGATTTGTTTTTATTTGATAATAACATTTAATTTTCCATTTGCTTGATTAGTTGGAAATTTCCATAAAAACTTAATTTTGCAGATTTCTGAATAAGGACTTAAAGAGGGTAATGCATCAGAACTCTTCATGTGCATTATTAAAAACATTCAATATTAAACACAGGATCAGATAACATGCTTGTGTCTTGCACATACTCAGAGGACTTCATACAGTCTTCTGCAAACACAGGTGCATGGACTCTTTAGTTTGCATGGAGTCTTTGGTTTAACTTACTTTAGCTGTTCTTCTGCACTTTTTAGTCATTGGTGTAGGTTAACCTTGACTTGAGTCTAGAGAGCTTTTCCATGCTCTCCGTTTAATACCAAGAGGTTAGGCATGAACTGGTCCAACAACCATAAAAATATTACCACTGTTATAAATCCTTTACAGAAAAAATTACATGTTACAACATTGTTATTAAAGATTGATATAGCCTCTGTATACATTACTGCAATCAGGCAAGGCATATTGTCTAACAGCTACTGACTGGTGAGATTAATGTTGTGGGGTCATGGAAAAACCCCAGTTGGTAAACATGCTATTCACTCCCAAGCCATTGAATTCTAACCCCACACACACACACACACACACACACACACACACAGACACACACACACACACAGTCACACATGCATATCTGAACCTGTGCTCACATCCAATGGGAATGTTCCCCAACTCAAGCTGCAGTGTGACAGTGCGTGGTGAAATGTAGAGTGACTTTTAAATCGCCCCCTCTCCCCTCCCCCATCTAAATTGCCCAGTTCCAGGAAGATCCTCATCACCATCCTTTCTCCCCTGTGGTGCTTGCTGACAGCTTCTGTCTCAGTCCCTGCCTCTGACTCTGCCTTCTGTCCTAATGAAAGACAGAAAGGAAGAAGAGAAGACAGGAAGAAGAATCATCTTGCACTCATCTGCTCTTGCGTCCTGCTGTAAGAGTCGACAAAATTGGCTCGGTTCCCATTAGTGGGTAATTAATCTGTCATCTGCTCCTTTTTGTCAATGATAGAGGAAAACCATCAGCCTCTCAGAATGTGTGTGTGTGTATATTGAGTGTGTTAGAGTGTACATGAGTGTGTATGTGGTTACGCTGGCATGGAGTTGAAGGAGCTATAAGACAGTCCCCAGCTGAGAGTGCTGCATGTCTTGATGTGATATGACATTTCCATTATACTCAAGAGCAAGCCTTTCAATGCACACATTTCAAAGGGTTACCAGCCATAACACTGTTAATGACCCACTGTACCACTGACTAATTAGAAGAGGAATCGGCAACGTTTAGATTCTATAAACCAGGAGGCATAATGTAGATTGAGTGGATATTCGCGCTATTGAATTTTACTCATTTTATTCATTTTTGGAGCATTTCTGTGTCTACATGTGTAGTGTGTGTGTGTGTGTGTGATATTTTGTACTTTCTTTAAGTGTGTGATAAGTGTAAGGGATAGAAGAGAGACAGGATGAGATGGAGAGCAGGAGCCATAATACAGAAACTTCCTAACTTGAAAATCCTATCTGAACTGTCTGGTGACCATGGTAACAGTAGTTTAGGATCTTCTTTAGGAAAAAAGCCTTTACAGAACAATCGTTCCTAAGTCAATTTTTCTCTCTTAACTGAAGTTGAGAAGAGTGTATTACAGAAATATCCTAATCCAAAAAAATCTTAAATGAACTCTCCTAACTTTAGGACAAGTGTGAGGCTGTCCTACCTTACAATCCCCACAACATCATAGATTTGTTCACTGACTTGGTGGTAGAAGACGGTAATGTTCATATTTATCCACTAGTTCACCTTATATTAATGTTCGCTCCCTTTCCTTTTCTCTCCCCTGCTTTCAATTTCAGTGTTAGAAATCTCAGTATTGCTGCTTTCCCAAACACATCCACTCTGAATAAAAATGCTTGTGGTTGTTTTATTTCCATTTTAGCATGATTCAGCAGAAAAACGCTGGCAATAAATTTATGAGATGGGAAAAACTGGTTCTGCTTCATTATCTGTATGATGTAATGCATGGCTCTGCTGCATCATCTGTATGATGTAATGCATGGCTCTGCTGCATCATCTGTATGATGTAATGCATGGTTCCGGTAAAAGTTTGCATCGGTTTCTGCGTAACAGGGATAAAAGCTGAAAATCAGTGCTAGATGTTGCATTTAGGATTTCCTAATAAGACAGGATTCCTAAATTTAGTTAAATTTGCTTCTGTAAATTAAAAAAAAATCTTATATTCATCGTATTTTAACTTTAGAGTTAAGACAGGAAGTTTCTGTAATACACTCCCAGGAATAGTAAATATGCATATATTCAGCTTATATTCATATCTAAGATGTCAGGTGTGTGTGTGTGTAAGACATTATTATAGTATTATCAGGGTCTCTAAACATGAACTTGAGCATAGAGAACATTGTACACAGAGTTTAGTTAAACTTGTGTTTAACTAAAGCACATTAACTTACTACAACATATACATATTTATACATATTTATTATGCTCTTTTATGTTCTTATATGTGCGTTTTTTTTTTAATGTTCCTACACCTTTGTGGTCTTGCCTTCTAATTTCGTTGAGCAATGACAAATAAAAAACTTGAACTTGAAGATAAAGGTGATTGACTGGCCAAGTACCTAAGCCCATTTGAACACTTGTGGCACATCCTTAAGCGGAGGGTGGAGGAGAACAAGGTGTCTAACATCCACCAGCTCTGTGATGTCATCATGAAGGAATGGGAGAATATTCCAGCATAAACCTGTGCAGCTCTGGTGCATTTCAAGCCCATAGGGGTTAAGACAGTGCATGATATTGGTGCTCACACAAAATTTTGACAGTTTGGGAAAAATCAGGGCATGATTGCTGTGAGGTATACTCACTTTTGTTGCCAGTTGCTTAGACATTAATACCTGTATGTTGAGTTATTTTCAGAGAACAATCTGTCCTGCTATAGAAGCTGTACACTGGCTACTTTAAGTTGTATGTGTGTGTGCACATGCATTCACATATGTGGGCACATGGGTCACAATTCAAAGATAGTTGTGTCTGTGTGTGTGTACCAATGTTAATACAAAGACATAAAAATGCAAAATCAATATATGAGTGGATCTCTGTGAAAGGTATGTGTCTCAAAAGCAAATACACACACACACACACACACAAACATGTAACTTGAAAAGAAGCAGTGTGCACCATGACAACCCATCTGGGAGCTCACTACTCCAGGCCTTTGTGGGAAGGAGAGAATGTTTCATATGAGAGACTTCTGGGATGCCTTCTCTGTCAAGCAAGGTGTCAAACGGTCCTTTCATCCACACAATGAAAGACTGAAGAAACACAATCTTTACATCCCTGACAGACAGAGGCATCATGGTGTGTGTGTGTGTCTGTGTTTGTGTATGTGTATGTGTGTGTGTGTGCATGTCTGTGTGTGTGTGTGCATGTCTATGTATGTGTGTGTATGTGTGCAATTGTTTTCGTACATGTTTTGCTTCCATAATCCAGATAAGTTTGATCTGATGTCTGATGGTAATGGTGAGAAGGCTCATTAGGGATAAGCAGACAGTAATTGGCCTTAAATTTAGAAGTCGCTATCATTTTGCTAGTAATTGCAGAGTAGAGGCCAGGTGACTTCATACCGGGGGCTTATTCATAATATCTCTAGTGCAAAAGAGGTGCACTGCAGTATGTTTGTATGTTTTTTAAAGTAAGTGGAAGGAAAGTATATTTTGTCCTATAATGAACTTTGCTTACATGCACTTAAAATGCTCTTTGTTTGTGGTTTTCTAAATACAGTATATTTTTTAATGAACTGACAACACATTAGTCTTGTTTAAATGAGTGCTTAAGCATACATTTTTAAAGGCTTAAGCAATGCAACTAAAATATTCCAAAAAGGTATCATGAATTGACATTAAGTGTCTTTATCTCCCTTACCAATGGGATTCTCTTTTCTGATTGGCTGGATGAGGTGGGAATTAACTTTGTATAACTTTGTATAACTGGCTACTTCCTCTTCTTTTGCTGTTTCTCACTCTTTTACTGTATTTTAAATCTCTCTTCTTTTCTCTTCCCTTCCCTCTCCCTATCTATACCTCTCTCTCTCTGCACAGGGGTGTGGGGAGTGTGTGTGTCAGGCGGGTGCGGAGTAGCTGGTACCCAGTCCCGGGCCGTGTGGTGCGTCCACTCTGATGGCTGGACCACACACCCATCCAACTGCACACCGTCCGAGCGACCGCCTCAGCAGCGCTCCTGTGTGCACGTGTGCGAGTGGCACCGCACACTCTTCCAATGGCAGTTATCACCATGGGGACCCTGCAGCCCGGCCTCATCCTCATCCACTTCATCATCCTCGGCAACAGTGAAGGAGTGTGTGACGGCGCAGCGTGGCGTGCAAAGGCGTCATGTGTCATGTGCCAGGCGCACGGACGGGGAGGCGGCGGCCGATGCACGTGTGTGCGAGGCCTTCTCCCCACGGCCCCCCGAGGAGCAAGCGTGCCTGCTGCCCTGCCCCATAAACTGTGTCCTCTCAGCCTTTTCCCCCTGGTCAGCCTGCCGGAGCCCAAGTCAGGGCTGTGCTGTTGGCAGCAGCATCCCTCTGCTTCAGCACCGTACACGCCAGGTCCTGGCCGCACCCCTGTACGGGGGCACTGAGTGCCCTAGCCTGTCTGAGATGCGGCAGTGCCACCGCGGTGTCAATGCACTGCCCCCTTGCCCTCATGACCAACAGGAACATAGCTACAGCCTTTGGGCTGGACCATGGAGCGAGTGTCGGGTCAGGAGCACCTCAGTGGGCGGGAGGACGCGGGTGGACTTCAGTGTCCAGGACCCCTCGGGCAGGGCAAAGATCAAAAGGTCAGGCGAAACCTGGAGGTCAGTGATTGTGAGGAGGCACACAGAGAGTATTGTCCACCTGAACCACCACTACCACCACCATCAAGAGGAAGGTTCATGGGAAATCCACATCGGCTATCAGACGCGACAGGTGCGATGCATACGCAGCGATGGAAAGAATGTAATGCTGAGGTGAGTTTGCATCTGTGTGTGTGAGAAGAAGAGAGAGACTGCAAACGTGACCCAGTACTAATGTCTGCTTATGACACAGCAGTCAGCTAGTGGGTTTTAAAGGTGATAAGAGTGCCAACCTCTTCAGGCATTTGGACACATCCATTAGTGTTAGGGCAGGGCTCTTTAGGACTGCCATCTAAAACACAGATTGTTAAATTATATATAACTATTTTTCCATGAACAAGAGCAAGAAAATTTGATCAAATATAGACCAAATAGTGAACTAACAGCTAACACTAACACTGTGGGGCACAACAATTTGCTTTCAATTTCATTTTCCTATGCCCCATTCAGTAAACATTACTTCTAGTTTGCCATGTGGTTTACGTTGAATCAAATTTTCTGGTTCTTTTCCAGATAAGTCTGGTGATCAACATAACTATGGATTGATTCACACTGGATTCCTTCTTTAATATTTTTTTTTTCACAAATTAATTGCTTATTCTGCAGGACCGTTTTCTAGCCATTGTAGACCATTAACTAAGAATTTCTCCAATATAAACTTCTAATTGTTGCTTATACATAGTAAGTTAGTTGTTATATATGAATTATGATCTTACTATGCTTTGGTTGGTATGAGGCTTATAAGGCAGTAGTATAACAGGAACAGTTATTCTCCTTCAATAATATTTTAAAAATATGGTCTATTCATAGGAACAAAACCCAAAACTACAAGTGCTTGATAGTGTCTAAACAAGTCCTAATTACATATTTTTGATTGAGAATAAATGTTCCCAAGAATAGCTTCCTGTGACTGTCTAACGTCTTGTTTTACTACCACCTTATAAGCCCCTTACTGAGCAAAGCATACTGAGATCATAATGTTATTAACTTGCATGGTAATAAGCTAGTTAGTAGTGAATATATGTGCCTTAATCGAAAGTGTTTCCACATAAACAAATGTTATTTCCACCAGCATCACTGACTGCACATCTAAATAAACCTCAAATTTGGTTGTCAAGGTCTACTGTAGGTCTCTTGCCCAACAACACATGCTCAGATTGGAGGTAGGAGGGCAGATCTGTACCCTTTGTGTGTGTGAGTGTGTGTGTGTGTGTGTGTGTGTGTGTGTGTGTGTGTGTGTGTGTGTGTGTGTGAGTGTGTGTATGTGTGTGTGTGTGTGTGTATGTGTGTGTGTGTGTGTGTGAGTGTGTGTATGTGTGTGTGAGTGTGTGTATGTGTGTGTGTGTGTGTGTGTGTGTGTGTGTGTGTGTGTGTGTGTGTGTGTGTGTGTGTGTGTGTGTTGGTGAATATCATACTGAATGTGTGGGCTTCTGAATAAGTCATTGCATCCCTGGGGCTTTGTGTCTGCTAATGGATTCTTAGCAGCTCTCGGAATGTCATATTTACTGGTCTCTTTCTTTCAGAGGTTGTGTGTGTGTGTGTGTGTGTGTGTGTGTGTGTGTGTGTGTGTGTGTGTGTGTGTGTGTGTGTGTATGCTCTTATGTCTGTGATCCTGTATTGGAACAACTTGTTATGGGTGGGTGCATGTGTAGGTGTGTGAACATGGGTGCCAGGCAATGTTTGCTAATTAAGCAAATTAAGTGAAACCATCACTACAGTTATATTATTACATTAAACAATAAACACAAACAATTTTTTTATTAATCTCAAGTCCTAAATGTGCTATTTTAGATCAATGCAAAATGTATTCATACTGAAATTTAAATTATACATCTGAACCTAAACAAGTAGGTCAAACACAAACTAAATCATCTTTCACCACATGATTGCAATGTGCATAATGAGACAAGCAAATAAAGAGAACTCTTAGTGAGTTTTACAAGGACAGTGCAACACTGGAAAAGTTAAGACTGTCTGTATAGTGGTGCTCGGGAAAAGTGCACTTAGAGTGGTGAGCATTACGACTGGGAAATCAGACATGATCTTGAGAGTACAACTTGGAACTACTGGAATTTTAACAACATCCCAGCAAGAGATTGGAGTCATGGTGCCATGCTGCTGACCTATTCCTGTCATTTGTACAACATGATAAGATTCAAGAAGAGGAATTGATGATCTCTGCCTGAAAAATTGGTGGAAACTTATTGCCTCAAACGGCTTAAGTACACATAACTAGTCTCTTTCAAGTTTTTGTAAACATAAGAGACAAGCTATGTTTACTTAACTCGACTGAAGTGTCCACTAATTTTTCAAGTAAGCTTTACTTGAAAGAGACTAGTTATGTTTACTTTACTTAACTTAAAGTGAAGCAACATTTAACACCATTTTTATTTTTTTTTTTTTACTGTGAAGTAAGTGTTACTTTTTGTGTTTCACACTGTAGTGCTTCTGTGCACACAGCTCTCTTTGTACCAGCCTCTCACTGGACCCACTAAACCACAGAAAAATGTTATCCTTCTCTTTTCACACTACATCTAGAATATAGTCCAGGCAGTGTGTGTGTGCGTGTGTGCGTGTTTGTGGGTGTGTAAGAGAGTGTGTGTGTGTGTGTGTGTGTGTGTGTGTGTGTGTAGCCATGGGTCAAATTGTACTTTTTGAAATGTGAAAATCTACCAGCTACTGGTGGATAAATCATTATCTTTGTCTGAAATCTACCAGTCACATTCACAATTGACCAGCATTTGGCTGTAGCTGGTGCTAATTTTGACCTCTGTGTGTAATACCGCAGGGAAGTAACACATAGCTCCAAGAACACATAAGTCTCCTTTGAAGTTTGTGGTGTCATTTTGCAGCCTCAGGTGTCTGTTCCAGATGGGACAAACCCCACAGTTTACTAACCCCATGAAGGTGTCTGTTCCAGATAGAACAAACCCTTATTGGTGCCTGTTCTTGATGGGAGGAACCCTACAGCTGTCTGTTCCTGATGGGACTAACCCCCTTCATGTGTCTGTTCCTGATGGAACTAAACAGCTGACTGTTCCTGATTGGACTAACCCCTACAGCTGTCTGTTCCTGATGGGACTAACACCGTGTCTTAAGTTTAGTTTAGTTACACACACACACACCAACATACACACACCACTACAGGGGATTTGGAGATTAGTGTAAGTACCACATATTCCATCACATTTCATCCTAATATTATCTCATGACTTTCCTAAATCTCTATTGCTATTTCTGCATGTTTAAAACTTCCAGTGGCTCTGTGCTCTGCCTATGTCAGTGGGAATGTGAAAGTTCGCTGTGTATTGAATACTAACTTTGCTGCTAATATTTCTCTTGCAATACTGTCTGAGATTGTTGAAATTAATCTTTGATCTTGCTGAGCTTGTTTTTTCCTCTTTCAAGACATGTTCTCTCCCTCTCCTTTGCTTTGACGAACTGAAAACAGACAAATGTTTGGAAATAGTTCAGAACTTTGTGAAACACATGTGTAAAAAGATGTTAACAAGAAAACACTTTCCAGCGCAGTGATTTGAAGTCCTCTGTAAACAAGAGAGGGGAATATTGTCACTGCCAGGCCCAGAAACTTTAAAGAGGCGTCCACACACAGATTAATTAACATTCACTTTTAATCTCAACAAATAGAACTTTAATCTTATTAAGGGATGGATTTAGAAATTTGAATTTCCCACCTGAGCTCTGTTGTTCACCCTGGCTGTTTAATTAGTAACCTCATTACCAAGTAAAATGACTTCAAACTTATCACCAACACAAATCTAATTAATCGTTGCTGTAGAGCTGATTAAATGGCTATTATCCTCTTTTGTTAATTAGGCCACTGATCTTATATCTAATATTTGCACAAAAGTGGGGATTGCAAACACAATGGATAACTCTGCAGTTGATCACTGTGGGTCGGCTATAGTGTAAGCTAGTTTTGTTGCCATCGAAAGATATAAGTCTCAGAGGAATAATTAGCAGTTTACTTAAGCCTTCATCGACCTCTGTAGGTTTTTTACCTAGCTACATCATAATGCTCACTGTTAGGCTAGGTAGGCAGCTGGTAGGCAGAAGTGCTAGCATAGTCATTAGAGTATGAATAGGAATTACGAGCTAATGTAAGCTTCATTGTAATCCATTATACTATATTGATAGTTATAATAGTTATTATAATAGTTTTTTATCATTGTACCAGTTTCAGTATTGTAATAGATTTGTTATTACATTTTCTGTTCAAAGCCTCTGTGATCATGACACCGCCCCTGTGAGCTTCCGTTCATGCATGATGCCAAAAGACTGTGAGGTATCTGATTGGGCTGAGTGGAGCCCATGTTCCAAAACCTGCCGCACTATGGACCAATCACCTGGCTACAGGACTAGGAAACGGCATGTCAGAAGGCCTCTGATTGGTGAAGGAAAGGAATGCCCTGCCCTGGAGGATAGAGAAGCTTGTAATCTCGGTGGAGACCTGCTTCCCCTGTGCTCAAGGTATGATCTACAATAAATCGAATAAGAGTAACATTACTGCAATGGGTACATGTGTGATGTCCCATGTGTATTTGTATGTGTGTGTGTGTGTGTGTGTGTGTGTTTTGGTGCCCCAGCTACCAGTGGCTGCTGACTGAATGGGGCCAGTGTCAGATCCTCCCTCTGCTGGGTCAGCAGGACCATCGCCATGGCAATGCTAGTTTCCTCTGTGGAGGTGGCATCCAGACCAGGGAAGCGTACTGCATTCGTCTGGACGACCTCACATCCCTCTCACACAGTAAGCAATACATGAATGCCAGAAAGCAACTACACAGATCCACATGAGCACTCCAGCAACATAGATGGAAGACCTGCACTTGCTCTGAGATTAACTTTCATATAGTGTGGCATTGGGCTTATTTGTTTCCCTCAAAAACATATATTTGTCTTTTGCTGGTTCAATCAGAGCATGCATCAATTGAAAGGAGTTTGGGAAAAACAGCATTTTTAAAAGGAGAAAATTGTTTCTGTGAGGTGAAATTTGATTGCTTTTCAGTAATGTATGGGTGATGTCTTGTCTCCGAGAGGAATGTGAGGAGGAATAAATGCTTTGCGTACATTTCTGCATTTTAATTTAAATGGTAATCGCCAAGGCTCTTGAAGTGAAGTAAGTGGATGGATTCAAATCACCCTCCAGCAACAAACTTCTTTGCTGTAGAAGAGTGTGTTGCACATAACTTCTGAATTAGCCTTGTTAACCCTAAATGTGACGTTTTGTTTTGTTTGGTTTTATCTTGCTTCTTTTGTTGCAGAACTGCGACCAGTGAGGCGGGACTTGTGTTCAAGGCCCCTCCCATCATTGGTGCAGAGCTGCTCCATCGCTTGTCCTGAACTCTGCTTGGTGTCTGATTGGTCAGGGTGGGGGCCCTGTATTCATGATGAGTGCTCTGAGTCACAGGGGAAGAGAGGTCAGTTGAACACACACAACACTCTAACCCAGTGATGCCACAACAAGATTACCCTAAAGACAACTGTAAGGATGTGTTTGTCATCTCTACTGAAACATCTCCAATGAAACAAAAAAAACATTAATGTGATTTTGTTTAATGATTTATTGTGATTGGCTGTCAGGTTTTGAAATCACTCTGAAAGTGATATCCCATCCCAGTGTTTTCTTATATTGTTGCGATTAGGTGTGGATTTTACCTATGTAAATAACCATAGAGATATTTAAAAGTATTGTTGAACTGTTGCCAGTGTGGACGTGTCTTAATCCATGTGGTCCACCTGACTAACCCAGAAACATCTGGCCTACACTATTGTCCATAATATGCACACAGCTCACAAACAACACCACAGCCAATTCTCTCCCAAAGCACACAGCAAAACAAAAGTTTTCACCATATCGCCATAATAACACCTTGACTGTAAACCACATAAGAAAAAACACCTATTTACTCACACAAACAAAGCTCTTAAATAACACAATACAGTTTATTACTTCAGAAGAACAACTTAAAACTTATTTTGACATTGTCCTTGTGTGCCTGGAAAGGTTGATATTGACTTTGGAATGTTGTTGACTGGATAGAATCATGACCGTTTTCAGCTTTTGGGTCAGCTAGGCCTTAGGTCATCAGATGATGTTGAATATCAAAGTCAAGGGGCATAGATATTAGTCTAGTGGATTCTACACTACTCTCACCGCAGACATTGTAATACATGGCAAACTCATGCCACAAACACCAACAAGCTCCCGGAGAAATGCATGGCTTCTCTCACAGAGGAATCCTCTGCATGGTGATGTGTGCTTCTGTTGACACACACACGCATGCACATACGCATACACACAAGCACACACACACACATGTTTGCCCTTTGCTTCACCCCTGCTTGGTTCTCAAGGGGAAATAATGTGATTGTGTGTGTGTGTGTGTGTGTGTGTGTGTGTGTGTGTGTGTGTGTGTGTGTGATGGATTTTGACAGCCCCAAGGCCCCACCTCCCTTTGCTTAAAGTGCCAGACATGGCAGTCCCATTTCTTCGTCTCTCACTTTTCTCCATCTCTACCCATTTCTTTGTCTCCAAGAGTTCTTCATCTCTCTCTCACTCTCTCTCTTTCTCTCTCTCTCTCCGTCACATACACACACACATACACATGCACGCACACACCTACTATTTCCATGTTGTGTTTGAGTGTGTTAACACACACAAAAATCAGTATGCACACACCTAGGCTGTATCCAACTTTCCTTCATATATTCAGACCAGCGCTTACACACCCACATGTTTTTCTCCAAAAGGGTTTCATGTCCGGAGGCGGTCTGTGTTTAGAGGGACTGGCGGAGTCTCACAGAGTTGCCCACACCTGACGGAGGCCATGCCCTGTGATGAGCCCACTTCCTGCTTCAGCTGGCAGGTGACATCACAGAGACCATGCATCCCACAAAATGGAACGTGTGGTCCTGGAACCCAAGAGCAGGAAGTGGAATGCACGTCCACAATTGGTATGTTTGGTGCAGGTCTGTACAGTGTGATAGAACATCTCTGCAATGAATGAGCCTCCTGAGTCACCCTTGTGTGGTGCAGGTTTCTATAGCAATGCTATACATTTATATTTTACAAAGCCACTTGAAATTGCTTATGTCTGAGAGGAGTCCGTGTGGCTTGTTTGGAAGTTGTGTAGTCTACAGTATGATCAATAAGTATGACCACTTAGGATTTAGGATTTAGAAACTCTGAATCCTATCCTTCCTAAAACCCGTTTCCTAAAGGAGTCAAGCGATCAGCACCCAAATTGCTGTATTTTCAACAACTAAACTAGCCTGAGGGCTTTCATGCTTTGATAGAAGTGGATATTTCATTTTGAACACTAAGCACTGCAAAGCGGCTTGCTGACCAGAGGTGGTAAAATGAGCTCTAAGCTTTGGGGGCATTCAGATCAGCCAAGTAAAGGTAAAAGGTCTGTGACCAAGGGTGTAGTTTATGGTACGGACAGTAGGGACATGGCCTACTACTTTTCTAAAACCTTAAAATGCTATTCTGATATAAACTACACATGCATATTAAATCATGATAAGATAGCGATGTGTGGGCTGTCACAAATGATTATTTTTGAACGATTTATCTAATGATTATTTTTTTAATTAGTTGACTAATCTAACTACTAATGTTTAAATTAATCTAACAATTAATTTAGAAATTAAATGAATTCTTCCACACTAAATCAATATAACGTGTAATGTAATGTATCAAAACTAAATATTGAAAAGTTTGTCTGAGTACCATTTCAATTTAATCATTGCATTTGCGAGTGACATATATCCTCAGTAACCCTAGTAAACTAGTGAAATGCTTCTGAATCAACTTTTAAACACCTAAGCCTATACGCAATACTGCTCTCCCAACCATCTCTCCTCCTATGACCACTGTCTCACTCATAAATGACCGCAGGCTCTAAGTAAACAAAACGCGGACGAATAACCCTATTATGGCCTGTATGACCTGACTACTGTGCTGCACAAATTATGCAGTAAAAAACTGAAAGTAATACCAATAATTTGTTGACACATAACACCACACATTGAGGCAGAAACGAGCTGAGGAATTTATGATATTTTATTTACATCTACGGAAACATGATGAAGGTTCAAAAGAGAGTTTGTTGAGAATGATTTTTAGAAATTGTATTGGAAGGATGTGACTTTAAAACGATTCATGCTCTGAAGTCTGTGTGCTGTATCCTGGGTGCTTGTGTATGGTGTCAAGCATGTTGTGTATTCATTTGTGCATGACCTAATTTCATATCAGCCTTCTAGGCTACAACTACACCATATTTGATTGGTGAATGCATGAATTTATCATAGTCAAAAATAAGTTGGGGGCAAAAGAGAGAGAAAAAAAACTTAAATATAAATAAATATTATATGACCAACACTACTGCAAACTGTCTGCTAGATTAAATCCTAAGGTTTAATCTAGCAGACAGTTTGCTTAGGAAAAAAGAAAATACTAAGCTACACAGGATTTATGGATGCACAGTTCTTGCCAGTAAACACACATGCAAAGGCATCTCCATCTTCGATAGGACTGTTGGTCAGCCCAGCTAGCCAGGCCTTTGTGGTAATGAATGTAAGGCATCAATCAGAGTTGCAGCTGTCAGCCAAAGAGAGTGAAGATCCCAGAACCATGGCGATGTTAATGATGGTCATTACAGACGCAATTACCTGCTCCATTACCACATCAATATAGAGAGGGCTCAAGTGAAGGAATGTGGATTGGATAGAGTGTGTGTGCGTGTGTGTGTGTGTGTGTGTGTGTGTGTGTGTGTGTGTGCGTGTGTGTGTGCGTGCGTGCGCAAGCGAGAGTGCATGTGTGTGTGTGTGCATTTGTGAGAGAGCCAGAGGGAGAGTGTTTATCTTTGTATGTTCTAAAAGTGTGTAAGAGATAGAAGGGGAGACAAAGGAAGAGATGGAGAGCAGGAATAGTGAATCTGAATAATGTATAGAGCCAGTCAGGTGTGTGTGTGTGTGTGTGTGTGTGTCTGTTTGTCTGTTTGCCTTACAGTATAGGCCTATATGAAGATTTCTATTTACTTGTTTACACAGTGCTTCAATTCTGAGGGTTGACAAAAACCTCAGCTGCACATGTCCCTGTCCCTGAGTGTGTGTGTGTGTGTGTGTGTGTGTGTGTGTGTGTGTGTGTGTGTGTGTGTGTGTGTGTGTGTGTGTGTGTGTGTGGTGTGTTGCTGTGGCCTGGGCCAGGGCTTTCTTTCATCCCTGCTCATGGGCAGACAGCCAGAGAGAGGCCAGCCTTCACTTCCATCCCCTCTGACAGCACTCTAGTGTCAGCCTTAGCCAGGCTCATGTGCTTCCTATCTTCTCCATCCTCTAGAAGACTTCAGAAGAGAGGGGGAAATATAGAGGAGCCTTCTCTTTGCCTTGGATTGACTGCTGATGAATTCAGACTTCTTCAGTCTCTCTCTCTCTCTCTTTCTCTCTCCCTCTATCTATCTATCTATCTATCTATCTCTCAATTCATTTCAATTCAATTCAAGTGAGCTTAATTGGCAATAGTTTATTGCATTCCCAAAGCATAACATCCAAACAATACACTATGAACATACATGTATCCATGGCATTTATACTTCCAAACAAAATGGTGTGAGTGTGTGTGTGTGTGTATGGGGTCTGTGTGTGTGAGTGGTGATGTGTTAGTATGTGCATACACTATATAGTGTATCTGTATGTGATTGTGTGTGTGTGTGTGTGTGTGTGGAGGGGGAGCAGTATGTGTGGGCGTGTGTGTTCTGAAATAATGTGGATTGGTGTATATACTGTATGTGTTTATGTGTTGGTGTTGTCTATCCACTGTCCTTTTCTTCATGGCCTTCAGTGACATATTTGGCAGCAAGCGCTGCTGTCTGTCCTTGCTGTCCAAGTAAGACAGGCAGGAATTCTTGTTTACACTGATTTTGGAATCCTGGGATTAGGTGTGTGAATCTATCAAAATATGTTTCCTTTCTGTCTGAATGTTTCTCACATTGAAGAAGAAAGTGCACCTTTATCTCGATCTCACCTGTCATACAGTGACTACATACCTTTGTTCTCTTGGCAGCCATGTTTGCCTTAGTCTGCCTTTTTCTATGCTGAGGATATGGTCACTGAGTCTGTATTTGGTCAGAATCTGCTGCCGTTTTATATCTTTGACAGTAGACTGTCTAGACGGCTGTCTTCAGGGTTCAGATCTTGGGTTTTGAAATGCAGTGTCTATTGGACTTGTTTGAAGAAGCATCCAAAATTTGAAAGCTCTCTTTTGTGTGTTGATGGCCAATGAAAGTCTGGCCAATTCTGCCCTACATGCACTGGTTGTTGTTTTCTTTTGAATTTATAAGATCAGTCTGGATAGGATGCTTGTCCCATCTAGTGTAGCTGTGTTCACTGAGTGGACCCCATATCTCACTTTCGTCCAGCGTAATAGGCTGCATTAAGGCCAGCACCCACCAGACACGTTTACGGTGCAAAAATAGAACTCCATTGTTTTTAATGGAGCAAAGCCCACTGCAAATGTGTGCCACGCATCTGCCGCAGAGATTCAGAAAACTGTTCTGAAACCTGCTCGTCAAACCCATAGAAATGGCTTGGTTTTTTGTCAAATGTCATGTATGCTGTCAAATTTCAAGTCATGTATATATGCTTATTCCATATATCTGAAGTTAATAATATCGACTTTTCTTCCCTTAGCAACCGTTGCCATCAGTAAACAAATATAACTAATGCAATATTGATGATCTAGCATTATTATTATTATTTGGCTGATAAAAATGGCAATTTCAATTGCATAGTAACATTCACAAAGCCATTGTTGATCTAAATAGCATTAAAACAATGTGTCTCTGTAATTGTTATGCCTTACAGCAGTGCTAAATTGAGTCGTTGACTCATGGCAGCACTGTGAATGGAAACATCAGAATGTTAGACGCATTCCATAACTGACATCTGGCACTCCGTGTCCGGTGGGTGCATCTTTACACCAAATCTTAATTGGTATGTTTATGTTTAAGAATTGTCTTTTTATTGCATATAGAGCTCTCTCTCTCTCTCTCTCTCTCTCCCTCTCTCTCAGTCTTTCTTTTGTCTACTGACTGGCTGTCTGGCAAACAGTGAAGATTTTTGTGAGTAAGTGGCTGTGGAGATTGATATTTGTATGGACAGAGAGAAAGAAGAAATATGTGCATTTGTGTGTGTGTGTGTGGTGTGTGTGTGTGTGTGTGTGTTGTGTGTGTGTGTGTAAAGGTGTGCTCTAAGTATAAAAAAAATCAGAGAGAGAAGTAATGGCACAGTGAGTGAGAGAGAGAATGGAGGAAATAAGGAGAGTGAGGAAAAAGAGAGAAAGCACTTCTCCAGCTTGAGGCATTTAACAAGAGGTAGTAGAACTGAATCCTCTGGGTACATCTCTGTCTGTCAAAGCCAATATTGTATGTATGTGCGTGTGTGTTTATGTGTGTGTGAGAGGAAAGAATGGTTGACTGAAAGAAAGAGGGAAAGAAAGAAAAAAGAATAAAATAAATAAAGAAAAATAAACCGACCACATCTGAGCCAAATAAAAACCTAAGTGTATCTCAGGGTTATATGCAGACTCATGACACAATACAGCAGACCACCTTAGGGGACCACACTCATGTGATAAACATGTATGAGCAAATGTTTATGTGCGTGCGTGTGTGTGTGTGTGTGTGTGTGTGTGTGTGTGTGTGTGTGTGTGTGTGTGTGTGACAGAGAGAGAGACATGTTCAGCTTCCATGCTCTCTAACAGTACTACACACATACTGCATGGCATGCTTAATGCAGTGTGTCGTTCAGGATTTTACCATAGACAGTGCACGAACATGCCAATGTGTGTATAATTATGTTTGGATGGCATTCTGAGGGAAATGGCAATGACCAGCTTAATCCTATAATCCTCTATCATCAGTCAAACAGAACATCCTCCCGTCACTCATGCCTAGCACACACACACACACACACACACACACACACACACACTCCACATTTGTCTGTTCAGAAGAGGCTTTGCCATCAGCCCCTTACTCTTTTCAAGTACTCAGGTATTTGCTGTGTCTGTGTGTGTGTCTGTGCATGTCTGTGTATGTGTGTGTTTGTGTAAGACAGAAAATATCGGCTGAATTAGGGTTTATACATTCCAGCATGTGTCCAAATGCGACAGTCACAGAGAGAGTGAGGCATCGGGTACGTGAGAGCACAGAGAGACACAGACCATGTCTTTACCTAATGCTCTCAGTTGAGTGCTTATAGCACTAAAACATGCTCTACTAGTCTGACACTCATATCAACCCTTGGACACATCAGTGGCTATCTCAAAAGATCTGAAACCCACCAAAAATCTGTTTCATCTCTCTGAGCATCGCATGAGCTCCGAGATGAATCCCGCCCGGAAGCTTGTGTGGTGGACCGTCCAAACCATCCTCTAATCTAAAATTCATCTCAAACCCAAGGCTTGTCTTACATCTCCAGCCAAGATCACCCATCCACACCTCAGTCACAAGGCTGGTCCTCTAACACTGAGAGATGTCACCCGTCCTCTCTCCTCAGTGGCCTGATGCCATTGCCACATAATGAGTAAAAGCAGATAAATAAATAATCTCCTGCCTCCTCTGGGGCAGACGCGTGTCACCACTCTCCTCCCGAAGTGGTTGGATTCAGGTGATGGATTATGAATGAAGTAAATAAACAAACAAATAAATGAAGCGCCTGTCAGGATTGCGGTGTGATGGCGTCAGCTGTGGAGATGAATGGGCCTGTGGCCTGGGCAGTGCACGCCAGCTGGGGTCATAAACATGTGTATTTCAGCCGGGGCTGCGTCTGGAAATCAGGCCAGCGATGTTTAAAGGAGGCCCATTTGCATAGTTATTCCTCTCAGCCGGCCGACAGCAATTGAAGGCAGCTCGTTGAGAAGGAGGGAAAGAAATCAGTTGCTTCCACACATTCTTCCACACACATACACACAAACTCACACACACACAAACTGACATGCTTGTAGTCAACAGACACAGGGATTTAGTGACTGCTAGCTGCAAGAAAATGAACAAGCTGTGAAAATTAGTGGGATTGTCTGTGTTGGATGTGTGTGTGTGTGTGTGTGTGTGTGTGTGTGTGTGTGTGTGTGTGTGTGTGTGTGTGAGAGAGAGAGAAAGAGAGAGAGAGAGAGAAAGAAAGAGAGAGGGATGAAACAGATGTGCCATGCTCTTGTGTGTATATGAGCGCATTGTCACAAGTGAATGAATGGATGAGAATGTGAATGGAGACATAAAAGGCTATATTCCACATAAGGTGTGTGTGTGTGTGTGTGTGCGTGTGTGTGCGTGTGTGGTGTGTGTGTGTGTGCATGTGTGTGTGTGTGTCTTGCTGGTGTTGTTCTTGTTGCATCTTAGAGCTCACCCAATGCTTCTGTCCATCATGGTTATGCCGTATGCTTAGTTTCATTAGCATACAGAAACCTCTAGTGCTCTCTCAGAACAAATCCTCCTCTTCAAACTGCCTAACAATGAGAGACAGCATTACTGTACCCACAAACCCTGTAGGGCTATTCAGAGGTATTGTTGGTGCCATTCTGAAGATATAACTGTTCCTGTCTCCATGGATAACCTTTTGTGTCAGTACCAGACAGAACCTCTGAACAAGAGCCAGAAAAGTTCTAGGAACTTATGTTTGCCAATCAAGCTAAAGTTGAACTCCAAGAGGAATTGGAGCGCAATAAGACACTTTTTGTCACATAATGGATTTTAAGCTTTTGTGTGTGTGTGTGTGTGTGTGTGTGTGTGTGTGTGTGCGTGTGTGTGTGTGAGAGAGAGAGAGAGAGAGAGAGAGAGAGAGAGATGTTCAGTTTCTGCATTTATGCTAACACATATGGACGCACAAGACTACATATGTATGTATCTACATATGTATGTATGTATTTCTGTACAGGAAATAAAATGAATTTTATGTGTGTGTGTGTGTGTGTGTGTGTGTGTGTGTGTGTGTGTGTGTGTGTGTGTTTGTGTGTGCGTGTGCGTGTGCGTGAACCACCTGGAACAGTCAGTCTTGAAAACAATTTCACAAGAGACCTAATGTGCCCTGCAAATGAACTCCATAACAAGCCACTATCAGTTCATTTACACGCTAAATATGGAGACTGTGCTTCTCAGGGCATGAGCAGTCACAGCAATCTTTAGACTTGCCATGCTGATCTGCACCATATAAAATGTGAAGAAGCATAACCTTTGGATTTGATAGGTCTTATTTGATACCACCCAACTTACTGGGCAGATTTGCTTTATTGATGAGCAGCACCTTTGAGCCTTGGTGTTGTGAGCGTCCCGTCTCTGGCTCAGAAATCTCTGAGATTGGGCTGGTCTTTGTTGGGGTGTCTCGCTCTGGGTGACAGACACAAGTTTCTGTGTGTGTCTGCATGTTTTTAATGATGTCAGACTCTGGAGGGCTTTCTCCATGGGGGAGGGAGGGGGTGTCCTTTGGCGGTGGCATGTCTGATTCACCGTGACCAGCTTTATTAGAGAACACGAGCAGAAATGGACCTGCTGTCACACTGCCTATAAGTCCATTCACTAGAGCAGCAGATTTTTATGGTGTTTTTCATGCGTTATGGGGATGAATGGATGTAGTCAGACATGCTGGGCTATTCTGAACCCACTTGGGGATGGCCATCAATAGCCACACTCTGCACAGGGACAGAGGGATGAAAGGGGAGTGAGAGGGGGACTGAAAGACAGAGTGGTGTGTGTTTCTGTGTGTGTGTGTGTGTGTGTGTGTGTAGGGCAGAGAGAAAGAGAGAGAGAGAGAGAACACAAGGGGATCCAGGCTGTCAGAACCATAAGAAGCAGGCCCATTTCTGCTCTGTCTCTACCTTCTGCAGACTGTAATTGTGTGATGGCTCAGCCCATTCTCTCCAATGCTCTCTAATCTCTGGCCATTTGCTCCTGTCACCATTTCCATTTAATGGACAAGCTCAGACCCAGTGCAGTTCCAGCCATCCTTGGATGATATTACGAGTTTGATATAGGTATAACCATATGATCATAGCTGCTCTTAGCTTAGACCAGCATCTATAGACTTTTTGCAGAGTGTCTGTAGTGTGCTGCACAAAGTTTTGTCAAACTGGGATTAGAAGGAAAAACAAACTCCTGGATGTGTGCCCAGGTGCTTCCTCAAGCTGATTCTTTCTGTTTCACACCTCACCAGTGTTCTCACACTCGCTCTGTGTGGAGTTTCTTTAAGGTTTTCTTCCTGTGTAGTAATTGCATGGCATTACCTAAGCCAGCGCAAAGCCAACAGTGCACAGCGCACAGATGTGATCCAGCCGTGATGTCTGTGATGGGAAGATAATCACTGAATCTCTGTGTTAAGGGCCCTAATGACAGCTTCTGTGGAGGAGCGAAGAAAGCAGCCTCTTCCCAGAGATAGGCTTTGAATCTCTGAGTACATCTCTTTGTGTTTGCTCATAGCTGAACGCTGTGGCTCACTGTGCCTACAGCAAGCTAATGACATAGCCTTGGTTGATTTGTTTAAGCAGGGTAGAGAGGAGAATGGAAAGGGAGTGGGGGGGGGGGGGGGGGGGGTTAAAGATAGAGAGACAAAGAAAGACTGTGTGTGTGAGGGAGAGACAGAGCGAGAGAGATGCAAAGTCATGATACTGAAGCAGATAGCTCAACTGTGTTAATTTGAAATAAGTAGGTGCGTGTGTGCCATGTTGAGACTGGCAGAATTAGAATGGCTAATGAGCTTAAGATGCATTTGGATCACAGAGCTGGAAACAGTAATTGTCCGCTCACGTTTTGCCTGAGCCATAGTAATAATTACAGGTGACCTAAGAGAGTGGGCTTACACACACACACACATGCACACACACACACAGACTCAAACATTCTGTACATCGGACATATACACACATGAAGGTATTTAGGCATGCAGCTTCACTTTGATGAGTTTGTTCCTTGTTGTGACCCATGCAGGTGAGGCTGTACCTCATGATCATTGCCCACATGACCAGCCTGCTACCCATCTGCCTTGTGAAATACCCTGTGCTAGCGACTGCGTACTTAGCCACTGGTCGCCATGGTCACAATGCTCTGTATCGTGCTCAGGCAAGCATTCTGAGGGCAAGCAGCACCGCACACGTTCAGTTGTGGCTCAACCAGGAGTCGGTAAGAAACACTCACATTTTACTTAAAATGGTCTCTTTCAGGACTATGACTGCCATATTGTTGAGACTATGGTAGGGAGTTTGTGTGTGTGTGTGTATGTGTGTGTGTGTGCGTGTGTGTGTTTGTGTGTGCATGTGTGTGAAAGTGAAGGGAGATTCATCATGCAGTCACAATAGCTTTAAAAATGTTCATGAAAGGGCTTTTTTAAAGTGTTTCGCTGTCATCAGCACTCTGCTCCTTTTGTGTTGGTAGTGTGAGAGAGTTCACAAAGAACTTTCTCTAAGTCACAATGAACTCGGAAAACCGGATCAAAACAGAGTTTTGTGTGTGTGTATCTTTGCCACAGCTTTATAGTGAACAGTATACACACGCACGTCCTTTTCCTGAACTCAACGTCTAAGGATAAAAAGGATTCACTTTTTGCTTACTTCTCTCAGAGCATAGTAATTTATGTGATGACTCTAAGAAGAAAAACCTTAAACTGTAGCGTGGTCAACATTTGTTGTGTCTATGACTACATGCACATAAATTACATGTCTTTACTGTTCCTTTATTAGGTGGTGCAGCATGTCCGAATGCCTCAGCCCTACAGCAGTGGAGGCCATGTATGAGTGGCAGTTGTGCACACCTTCACTGGGCAGTGGGGCCCTGGGGCCCCTGCACCCTCGACCCACAGGGGTCTTTGAACATCTCTGTCCTGGAGCTGCATAATGCCACCTGTGGCCTGGGTATTCAGATGCGAGAGATCACCTGTGTAAAAGCAAACAACGGAGTAGTCACATCAAAAAGGTGAGAGAAAATAACTTGGTTAACGAGAATGTCTGGATTCCTGAAACTTCTACTTCTCTCTTCCTGTTTGAACCTGTGACTTTTGATCTTGACTGGGCTGTTCTATCTATCTCCGTCCAGATGTCCACTCTCATCTCGCCCAGTGTCTGTGCGTGTATGTGTGCCCGCATGTCCAGTCCACTGCATTGTCACTCCCTTTAGTGAATGGAGCCCCTGTCCCAGCACATGCAGTCCAGGTAACACACACACACACACACACACACACACACACATACATACACACACACACACACACACACACATACACACACATACAGAGAGACATATGTATTCAGTTAGATAGTTAGAGATATTTTTTTATCCAGAAGGAATTAAGGTGTCCAGTAGTTTACACAACATACATACACTTACATACATGCACACAGACATAAACATGACATACACACTTTAAAAAGACAAGGGAAGAAAGCAATTGTGTGTCATTACAGTAAAGTTACGTTGTAAAGTGTGAAAGGAGCAGTGTGAAATGTGCAGAAGGATGCGATGGTCTAGAGAGTGAATAAAAAGTAAAATAATTCCTACTTTACTATACATAAACAAAAGTAAAAGTTTAAGTTGCATATTGTCTGTAGTGATAAAATGGCAGTGTGGTGTAAGTTGCATATTGTCTATACATAAAAAACTGACAGTGTTGTCCAATAAGAGAGAGACTTTGGGGGTATGTATATCTATATACCAGATGAAGGCATGGTGTAATGGCTTGACTTAGACAAGTTGATGCATAACTCACTGTCTCTGTGCCTGCACTCAATCCATATAGGGGTCATAGCTGCTTAGCATACGCAGATCATTCATCCAGTTCGGTCCAAACAGGGATGAAGTTGGAAGTGACCAAAGACCTCCATGTTTTCCCTGTTTACAAACAACTACACATGAATTGTTAAACATGTAAGGATGGAGATAAAAAATAAGACGTGGCAGATACAAATGAATAACTATAATGTATGGTGGAATAGCACTTGGGTAGGTTTAGAATTCTGTGAAACATGACAGTACATTAGGGATAATGAACGGCACGGCGTTCGGTCCGTGTAACACTTTGTAGTGCTTTGTGCTATTTGCAGATTTTACATAAAAAGAATGAAAAATTGGCTTAGATAAACTTTGGTTTCAAAGTAATCAACAAATTGATTACTGTTGCTTGATTTATTTTTTGTATTGAGTATACTTGGGGTTTTCTGTTCAGAAGTTCAAAAAGTCAAACAATGACTCAATATTCAAATTTCATATTTCTGCGTTTGGTGTTGGACTGAACTATGGGGGGAGGGGGGGGTGGATATTGATAGCATGAGGATTGCATAAGGGTCATATAGGCCTAGCCTAAACTGCTCATTCAGATTAACATAGCCTGTTCCAAATTTCTGGTTTCTAAAAGCCGGAACATTCACAGCAACGCGCTTGTATTAAATCAATAGACTTGCATCTCGAATCATGATTTTTTTTCCCATGTGCTTCATGTGCTATTCCTCCAAACATTATAGTTACTCTATTCATTTGTGTCTGCTAAAAAAATCGCCACATCTTATTTTGCATCACCATACTTACACATCTAACTCCTCACCATACTTACACATCTAACTCCTCATGTTTGGTCACTTATAACTTCATCCCTGTTTGGACCAAATTGGATGAATGATCTAAAGCTAACAGCAGGAATGACCCCCAGATGAATTGAATGGATGCACTGCAACAGTGAGGTATGTATGAACTTGTCTAAGTCTAGGGAAGATGATAGCAAAACAGTGTGTTGCTTTAAAAACATCCATTAATGTTATACAATTAAATAAATAAATACAATTACGAGAATCATAGATCACAGCAAACTCCAGCTCTTGTGCTGATGCTATGTAGCAGAAACTGCTGGAGGTTTTTCAAACAGCTCCCTCCTGCCACCTCAGACACTGACTCAGATGCTGCACAGCAGGCATGAAGTGATGCATTGCCTGAAAACACTCCAGACGGAATGTTGATCCAATATTTGTGACTTTGAAGGGAACACCTGAATAATGGACTCATTCCAATTCATGTCAAGTGCTTGGGTGCATGTAATGAAAAAATAACTTAATTAACTGGTAGCAGACATTTCCAATTACCATATCAATTTAAGAGCAATTTGGAGTCACTGTGTGTTCTCAATGCAGTTTTGTTAGAACTATATTGCTCTTATCCAATTCTCATTTTTATTCTTTCGTCTGATCAGAAATGTGTAGGACAGTTTGAAGCGCCTCGAATGCCTGCTCTCTGAAATGTTTTGATGCCCTTAAACTGAAGTGATGAAAGTGTTCCCAATTATAACAGCCTAATAAATCATGTTGTCTTAAAAACAAGGTGCAAGTATCCACAGTGGAAAAGTCCATTCAAACAAATGAAGAGATAAGTCCTTTAAATAAGTCCCTTATGCTATTTCATCTTTATTAAAGCGCTCACTATCACTATTCCCTGAATGCTGATGTTAATGAGCATGTTGATTTTTAAATATGCAATTCAGAACTATTAAATATTTTATTAAGGCCCAAACAGACATCCTGCAAATAAAGAGTTACTGATTACAATTTTTGTCTTGATCTATTTTTCAGCCAATGCTACTGCAGTTAGCCAGTCACGGCACAGAATCATTATCCAAATACCAGCCAATGGGGGCCAGGACTGCCCTGATACACTTTATGAGGAGAGAGAATGTGAACGCCCTCCTGCCTGCCCAACCTACAGGTACACACACACACACACACACACATAAACATAAACATAAACACAAACACAATGAGAAATTACTAGGGAGAAATGCAATCATGCTAAAGCTCAAAGTAGCTTCACATTGTGCAAGAATGATGCTGCTGAATTAGAACACCCAATGAAAAGTGACAAGAATAAACCACTAACAGTCACTAAACTGTTGATTGGTTGGCAGATGGCAAACCCACCGCTGGAACAACTGTGTCCTCGTCCCTGACTCCATTAGGCAGGCACTGGGGGCATCCACTGAGTCCTGTGGCCAGGGCCTGGAAACCAGAGGTGAGACAAGAGTAAGGAGAAGCCAGCACTGAGGAAGCCTCAGAGGGGCACCCTTAGTAATACACATAACATACACATGGGGCCATTGAGAGCTGCAGGAGCTCTTATAAAAGTGTAATAGATCCAACCAAAAAAAGAAATCTGTCAACAGGCAAGATGAGCCGTTATTGGGTGTCTGCTGTTCTATTTTCCGCCTTGGCCCGAATATAAGATGATCCTGAATATAACACAACCCCTCTTTTCCAGACTCATTTTTTGGGCTTGATTATAAGTAATTTTTTTTCCAAATTTTGCTGTATATAATAAAATATTTTATTTGAAAATGTTGATAAGAACTTCATTGGAATTTCATTGGAAAACATTTTATGTGGATAAATTTGTCACATTTAAATTGAATGAATAGTAGGCTACCATATAAATGATGATTCTCCATGAAAGTGCAAACAATACACTGTAGGCTATCTACAAGGCAAAAAACATATGAATAACTGATAGAGGTCTGCATAGATGCTACCGCCTTGGGTGTCAAGGGGGGGAGTTGGCCACTCAAACATAACGGTGATTCGCTTCTCTCATTTCTACTGTGCAGTAACAGGTGTTGGCATATCAAAAAACACTGACATATCATATCAAAAAACACTCTGTATGAGTGAGTTTTCTTTAATTTGATCATAGACTACTGCTGAAAAGACTGCTGTTTCTCCTCGAATTCTGTGCAGGTGCTGGGTAAGATTCATTCAGCCACGCAGTGACAGTCCATTGAGTCACATTACAGACTTCTGTATCCCAAATATGATTGAATATGAAGTACCAGCTTTGTTCTCATTTAAACAATGTATACCAAATATTATCAACACTGGGTCAAGGGATGCTGAAGTGCAGGCTAATTTTGAATTTGTTCAAGACAATCTCTTATCTCTCCATTGTGTATGGCAGTTGTAGGACAATGAAATGCTGGCGGGGTATAAAAAATGTATTTGGTGCCCTCTATATTTTTGTCTGGTCTGCGAATATGAGACACCTCCCTTTTACCCTTTGCATTCCAGCTCCACATCACACTTAACCTCAGGTTGACAATTGCTGAATCCTATTGTCCTACCTAATCTAACTTTGATGGTTCAGAACCTGAGCTTAGTGGGGGCACTGGGATTCGACTAAAAAGAGAAAAGAAGTTTTGTTGTCACTTTTTCTTATTCTCCATGGTTGTGTCTGGTCCTTTTTTGGCCTGCAGCTGTGACTTGTGTAGGGGCAGATGACTTACCAGCTGCGCTGTCACTGTGTCTGCTGTGGGGAGGTCCAATGCCCACTCAGGTGCGGGGCTGTCGCGTGGCCTGTAGGGACGATTGCACCCTGAGCAGCTGGAGCACTTTTTCACCCTGCCAGGGCTGTGGGGACTGGCGCTCACGCATACGGACACTGATAGGTAACACACACACACATTTATATTCATATTCACACAACTTTTCTATACACTCAAACTTATCCTAGGTTGACTGCATGCAAAATGTGCTGTCCTAAGTATGTATTAAATAATTTTGTTCAAGTAAGTTTATATCACTACACTACATCTATACAAAATAAAACACCTCCAATGGCAGTTTTTACCCATTGTTTACACACTAAAACCAAACCGAAACCAAAGCTCTAAAACGTGCATTTTTGTGATAACTTAAACACATTGTGACAGTACCTCAAAACGATTCACTGCTTGCACTTTGTTTGCAATTCTGCAACTTATTTACTTTATAGTAAAGCACTATGCACTTTTTAATACATTAGACATATTGTTTAATAAAAGCAGTTATTGACATTGACACACCATAGACCGAATAACGAACCAGCAGCTAACGTCAACTGAATGGGACATGGGGAAAATGAAACTGAAAGTAAGTTACTATGCCCCCTTCAGTGTTAGCTGCAGGTTCACTGTTCTGTCTATGTTGTAT